>OZ009947.1:26348504-26796004 GCA_963932025.1 Erebia epiphron | reverse complement strand
ATTCCCATGCAAAAAATAACCTTAAGCTCGATCCGTACCTCTGTTGCGGCTTGATTGAAGGACAAACCAACAAACAAACACAGTACCTATCGCATTTATAATATTGGTAGGTACCTATGAAGTATGATTATAATTTATATACATACTAGCTTTTGCCCAGGGCTTCGCCCGCGTGAATAAAATGTAGCCTAAGTTCTAAGTCAGGCTATAAGCTATCTCCATTCCAAATTTCAGCCAAATCGGTTCAGTAGTTTTTGCGTGAAAGAGTAACGAACAAACTTACTTTCCCCCTTGTAATATTAAAAGTATGATAGGTACCTATGCTTACCTATAGACCTACTGTTTACCCGCGTGGATTTTAGTTTTTTAGTACTTACATACCTACCTATCCCCCGGGAACTGTTAATTTGTCCGGGATAAAAATGGCCTATACTCTATAATTATGTTAATCCAGAGTAAAAGCTGTCTCTATTTCAAATTCCAGCCAAATCGGTTCAGTACCTAAGTAGTATGTAGGTACCTACCTAATTATTGTGTCGTGAATAAAAATATATATAAAACATATCCAAACAACCATTTTAATATTTGATATTTTCATCTAAGTTTATAATTATTTACTTACTAGCCAATGAATTCTTACTAGCTGATGCCCGCGACTTCGTCCGCGTGGTTTGAGTTTTTTGTTATTCCCGCGGGAACTCCTTATTTTTCCGGGATAAAAAGTAAGCCCGTGTCACTCTCCAGGCCCTCAACTATGCCCATGCCAAAAATCACGTCAATCCGTTGCTCCGTTGCGGCGTGATTGAAGGACAAACCAACAAACAAACACACTTTCACATTTATAATATTAGTATGATTTACCAATACTTTTTTTGCATTGTGTGATAAAAACAATCGCCTCGCAGCCGGTACCTAACAAGAAGTAGGTGTAGGTACCTACACAAGACAACGCCGCGCGAAAGAAGCGCCGGCCGCCGCCCGCGCCACACGAGTATACCTATAGTTGCCCGCGCTGCCGGCCGAAGGCTGAAGCTAGTACCACAGTATTGGTATCTACTATCTACCAATACTGTGCTATAAGTACGATCCGCGACTGCGAATATAGCTAGGTATTCGAATAATCTACAACTACTGATGTAGACATTTGTGGGCAACTTATGGTTTCAGTTGTACGATCGGAATGACAACCTTATTTTATAACTCATAAGACTGAATTTCAAAAATGTCAAATGGTTTCATAAGGTTTAAATTAATTGAAACTTTTTATTTGTAGGTATTTTTTAAAATATAACCTTATAAATCTGCAATTATTATGACTCAATTTCAAAATGGAGTTTTATTCGTTAGTACTAACTAGTAACTACTAACTATGTGGGTGGTAATCGACTCAAATTAGGTAGTGGAGCATTATTCAAGTTGGTTACCTACTGATTTTGATACCTAATTAGAATGGAATTCAAAATAATTGCGCATCGCTAGCCGAAGCGGCCTCTATAGTCCGGGAGGCAGCGGCACAAATTTCGGGTCATTTCCTCCTGTTTTTATTTTTTGAATATCTGCATGAGTTATGTATGCAATATGTACCGTACCTATGTCTAATAAGTATATATGACTGCCTCGTTGGTGTAGTGGTTAGCATGTTCGACTACGGCCGACGAGGTCCCGGGTTCGAGTCCCAGGTCGGGTCACAACAAGTATTGGGGTTTTCTGACAAGAAATTCTCAGTACTAACCCGGAGTTAGGAAGTTGGCGGTGTTTCACTCCTGTGCCTCGGAGTGCACCTGTGGTTGCGCACACACTTGTGCACTATAATATCTCCCGCGCAGATGGCTAATCTCTCAGGAGATTGGCCGCCGTGGCCGAAATTCGGTCGGGAGGACATTATTCATTATTATTATGTCTAATATGGTCGTAATAGGGTTGCGATTCCTGCAGAAAATTCATAAAAAATCTCCTAGCTTCTGGCATGAAACTTGCTCAACACATTAATTTGAACTTAAAATGTGTAAAAAATATCGTCTTCCAGCTGAATTCCTCAACTATGTATTCCATCCATCAACATTTTTTATTACGAAATGTGTGTGTACGGCCAAGTGCGAGTCGGTCGAACTTGCTTATCTCCGAAGTTTACCAATCCAAAAATACAGAAGTTAAAAAGAATTGTACAGAAGAATGAAAAATGTATAGATTGGAGTGAAATAACTGGTAAACTGATGTTAACAAACTTTATATTATCTATTTCTTTGACAAACTGAATTAATTGTAAAGCATATTCTTGTATTTTATTATATTCTTGTATCGCTAACAAGGGTTTACGATGGCAATAATGTCATTGTATCTGAATTTGAGACTAGAGAAGATTTATTGCAAGTGAGTAAATAGGTATTTAAGCACATCCATATTAAGTAATATTATATATAAGAAAATGTGTCTGTCTGTCTGTCTGTCACGCTTTAACTGCCCATCTTTTCAACCGATTTTGATATTAAAGTCAAAGTCAAACCATATATCTTCAAATTGGTACCTGCAAAGTACTTTTTGACCGTCTATTTTACAAAGTATAAGATGTGATGGTGATAATTAATCAAATCATCCTTCAACTTCGGTATGAGTCGTAAAATGCTAATTTGAGTACCCATCAAAATCTGATTGCAGAATGATTTTACTGGTTAGTCAATATTTTTACCAGAAACTTTTATTTCTTTGCCAAATTGAATCAATATTCTTGCAAAATAAAAATTCTAATTCTAATTCAATATAAAATGTACCTATTCTGATATTACAGACTAGCTGATACCAGCAACTTCGTCCGTGTGGATTTAAATTTTTAAACATGCCGTTGGAACTCTTTGATTTACTGGGATAAAAAAGCCTACCTTATTCTTCATATTTTTTAATATATACGTGCCGTGAAAATAATCACGCTGATCCGTTGCTTCGTTGCGACGCGATTGAAATACAAACTAACAAATGTGCAATTTGTCACTTTTCCATACTCACATATTTTTATTCTATAATAATATTAATAGGTGACCCACCCCAGATTCGCACTTGTACCTAGTGTCTTTACTTAATGGTTAAACCTAATTTTGTATTGATTGGCTGTTATCCGTCCGGACTTCATCTCCGAACTATTCGTCAGGTCTTCATAAAATTTACTTAATAGTAGTACAATCTTTCTAATAAAGAACGAATTGTGTAAATCGGTTCAGATTTGGCTGAGTTATGGAGTATAATTGACAAATTATAAATTTATATAATTAAATTAATTAATAAAAGTCTCAAGGCTCTATGTAGAATTTCCATTAACATGCGCTATTTTGCTCAAAAATTATAAAATTACTACTATTGCAGAAGATTTTATTAGTTGCTTTCAACATTACTAACTGCTGTAAGACTACTACCATGTTATTTAAATAATCAGTCTTCCTGCAATCGGCGCCTAAGGAGTCAATTTTGAGTGAATGCTCATAACCAATCCGTTGAGTAGAAGCGGCATTTGAAGGTAAATACTGAATTAATGTATTTCATACATCATTTTTAACATAGTTTTCTTCATATTTTACTTGAATGTAGTATTGTTTTCTAGTAAAGGTCGTAAATTCTTGAAATACATATGCAACAAAATATTGCTGCCGTGAATTCGTTACGGTCCTTTGAGTAACTCTTTCGAAATTGTCAGTCAATGGTACAAATAATTACTCAATGGATATCAATCATTTATACATTTATATACTGTTACTCAATCATTCATACAATGTGATTTTACATACTATAAATTGGTTGGAAGTTGCACTTATATTTTTTAGATGTCATTTTACATATTTTAAGTACAAATTAAAGAATAAAGAGTTTAAAATACCCAAAAGTACCTACTACGACTATTATAATTTTATGGTAAGAAAGTGTGATAATTCACTTAACATTGTGATCAGTGCCCTTACTTTTCCTTTGAGTAATTGTCAAGGTTCCACTGACAAACTGTCCTCTCAAAAAACTGTCCTCTCAAAAATATTGCATTTATGCTTATAATATTGGCCATTTATCATATATATAAGTTATTGTTATGTTATATTGAAATAGATATTTTTTATCGTAACTCGCAAAAACAAAAACATAAAAGATTGTCTATTTCAGAAGAAATATAGAAAAATATGACATTAATTTGTCATTATTGTGTTATATTGTCATTACGTTAGTCAAAAGAACTAAAATTATCAAATTTTGATAGTGTTTCTATTATTTTATGTTTTCCATCCCATTTTTCTGATTGGCATGATTGGTAAGTCTAATAAAAACTTCTGTGAATCTTATTTAAAATGGTTTTTTTAAGTACATTTGTGAGTTAAAGTTCTGTATCTGAATGGAATAATTCTCCGTCGATTCATTTTAAAATGATTATTTTTACTATAATTTAACATAATATTTATGATCAGTGCTATTTCTCATAAAGATAAATAAGTAGGAAACACAAATCTATCAATAAAATAACAAAACATGGTAAAAAAAAATCATCGATTTTAAATCATGTAGTTAACACGTTAAAAAAAACGCCCCAACTATAGTGTTATATATTTTTGGAATCTACTCATCAATTTCTAGATGATGATCATATAGTTAATCTTATTTTCGAAAAAAAATCAATTTTAGTCTTTAATGCGGGACCATGGTCACCCCATCATTTATTTTTAAAATTTTACTAGCCTATGTCACCCGGAATAAGCTAGGGATTCTAACGATACCGCATTTATCAAAATCGGTTCAGGCGTATAGAAGTTATGGTGGAATATACAAACTCACATACATACATACATACATACATACATACATACCTACGTGAACCCTGAATACAATATACTCCTTTTTTCAGGCAGTCGTATAAAAACATTTCGTTTCCTCTTGGTCTATAATATCGCGGTGATAATTTCTTATTTCGCTCTTGCGCGTAAATCCCGCCGCATCAGTAGGGTTGCCACTTGCCACCCATACCCGGTTCTTGGTCTCTCGAAAATTTAATTATAAGCCGGCACTCTGTCCGAAATGATAGTTACGAATTAAATCGCATTAATGAGTACTTGTTGCTTAATTACGCCACTACTATTGAACCGATTTGGCTGAAATTTGTTATGAAACTTTTTATCCCGGAAAAAACCATGGTACTGGAACTACTATATTTTCACAACTTTTGAAGAAAAAAATAATATTTTTAACTGACTTCAAAAAGAGGTTATCAATTCGACACGCATAATATTCCGTGTGTAATATTATTGGAACTTCAAAATATTCACATAAATGACAATCTATTAGGGCTTCCAAACATAATGTTTGTCCATGCATTTCTCCGAAAATATGCGACCAATCGTTTTTTACTGGCTTACATTTAATTCAACTTAGATAACAGTGCAAGTTTCATTTGAGTTTGTTGTGAGCTCTTCTTATACCAGGGCGCGTTTGGAACCCTCGTAGCTTTAGTTTTAAGATACCGTAACCGATTATCACCATCATGTTTTTTTTAAAGTAAGTAATTTTTAACGTCAATAAGTGTACCTACAGTGTACCTATATTGAATAAATGATATTGACTATTGACTATTGACTATTATTAGTTTCGATAGTTTTCAAGATTTGGGCAATTGTTCGTTTTCAGTAAGTATATTGAAATTTGAAGTAGCTTGTTTTCCAAAAAAAGTTGGCAACCCTAGCCGCATTATTGTCACCCGTCCCCAGCAAAGACACCCTACCGGCAAAGCCGTGCTGCCAAGCGATTAGCGTTCCGGTACGATGCCATGTAGTAACCAAAGGGGTATAAAGTATGGGTTTAATAAAAACTGCCATATTATCCCTACTAGGTTAGTCCGCTTCTATCTTAGACTGCATCATCACTTACGACCATCTCACATGGTGGCACCATCAACCATGTGAGATTGCAGTCAAAGCAAAGTTTATCTTGTATCCGAATTAAATAAAAAAAATACTAAGCAAAACTAGGCAGTTTTTGTTTAAATGCCATCTAGTTCAATTTTATAGTAAACAATTCGTAGTTTATGTTAGAACCACAGAACTTGGATAGCAATCATGATGTCAGTGTGTGCGTGGGGGTTGCGTATATACAGTAATCGATATGACAGATTTTTATTAGTGGACTATTTGACTAAATGGCTCCGTTTTAAATTAAACTAATGATGTGATAAAATAATACGCATTGATATACTGGCGCAAGCGTAATCAGTTTTAAAATCAGTGCATAGGAACTTTGCGAAAATATCAAAAACCTGTCAAAAGCCCTAACAACGCCATCTAGCGGGAAACTGTCCGGGAGAAGACGTTGTGTTGACCCTTAAGTTAAAAAGTTTATACCTTTTTTCTTCTTCCTCAACCTCGGACTCCTGGCTCCAGCCCTCGCTGCTAAGCTTTATCTTCTTTGGCTTCTTCTCTTCTGGGTCCTTTTCTGGCGATTCCTTCTTCTTCTTCCTGGACTCTTGGCGGACCGGGGTCGTGCTTCTGGACGTTTCTGCTTTGGTGTCTACGACATCTGGCCACACAGCTTCCATAAACCTTTGAGACATAATTATCACGTCAATATTGTCTTTGGAATCCATGCTTATATTATGGTGACCTATCATTTCATAAAAAGCAAAAAATGACAAATTTTCATTTCACAACCAATGTTTGGCAAAATTATGAATCAAAAATTCATCTTTAAACAAACAACTATTTCTTTATTATAAATGATTTTATTGACACATTTTTTACAGACAAATTTTGATTTCACAAAACATTATTTGTCAAACAAATCATTTATTATTCATATTAATTATTTAAAAAAACGCACATCATAAAAACGTTTGATAAGTACTATCTCTCTCAAAATGTTAGGTTAGGTTAGGGTCAGACATAAATATACAGGATCTTTTATGAAATTTCTCTATTTGTGAAAACCTGTCATTAGCTATAAGTTACCTAATTTTAAGACTATCTAGAACTATCTAAGCTGTTGGTTAACTTAAGAAAAAAAAAATCCCCCGCGTAAATGGCTAATATCTCCGGAGATTGGCCGCCGTGGCCGAGGTCGGCCAACTCACCTCTGATACTCCCTGTCCAGTGACAGCTCATCGCTCCTCAGCGGAGTGGTGCAATTTGACCCCACATCACTTCTGTCAGCATGTTGACTGTCCTCAGCTTCCCACTCGCTGGACAGTGGGACTGGAGTGTTCTCCGTGGAGTTGAAACTGTTCAGAGGGTACCAATTGCGCGTCTTTGGGAACGGCGTTTCCGGGATCCTTGAATGAGTCATGTTTTTTTTAAGTTAAGCTGCCAAGACCTGGATATATTTTTTTCAGGAGGTAAGCCATATCATAAAATATTAAAAAAACATCCATTAGCTCATCGTCGATTTACCAGCATTATCCATCAATTTGCTCATAGTCGGTTGGCTGATCGCATGATATCGCATACAGAAAAAAATGAACCGTCTTTACCAGCGTTAGGAAACAGTAATGCATGTGTATATAAACACTTGCATGTACGTACGCATGCTTAGTGCTAACACGCAAAGACAAACAACGTCATACCATACACACACTCAACTGCCATCCAAACATACTGATTTCACAGAAGATAATCGCTGTATCCTAATAGATACACAACATGCTAAGTCAAGACGATTTTGGGGATCAAATCTCATACTAACTACTAACTTTAATTTATAAAAAGGTAGCCTATGTCCTTCCCCGGCATACAACCTATCCCTGTACCAAATTTCAACAAAATAGGTGGGCCGTGAAAGCGTAGCAGACAGACAGACAGACACAATTTCGTATTTTTAATATTAGTATGGATAATTTTGATTTCATTTGATCCGATTTTATTGATTAATTTTATTCACTTGGTTAATGAAGATTTAAAATATTGCATGCGGTAAAGTGAAATTTGGTCAGAAGCTATATTATTATAATTTAGAATAAGACCACTCAGTACCCAAATTTGCAATAAAATTCATTGATTGATACTTTAAGCAATTTTTTTAAAGTTCGTACTTATATTTTGTAATTGTACCCTCAAATAAAGGCTTAAGTAATTATTTCGTTCACTCCCAGGCTCACACGCAAAAGATTCATAAGGTGGTAGATTCATTTGACTATTCATAAGCACTTGTAAAAAGTCTATTTGCATAAAAAACATTTGAATTTTGAATTGAATTTTTTGAAAAAAAATACGCCCGCAAGCACGCCCGTAAACTCAAATCAACTCACTGCCTCATACGCAAAAACACGCATGCACGCACGCATGCAAACGCGCACTCACACACACTCAACTCACTGGTCACATCCATAGACACGGTCGACGAGCGCCATCTTGCACATCTCGAGCTCGTCATAGACAACGCTGCGGTCCTTCACACAACTACACGCCTTCGGATTCTCCGTGTACCACAGTTTGGGAGTCGTGCGGGTTTCTCTGTAAAACAACACAGAAATACAAATATTAAGGTCTTAGAAAACTTGGAAATGAAAATTCTGACTAGAAGCATTTCTATTTCCCTTTACATTGTGTCAAACTTATTCTTATGTCCAATCATTTATTTTACTTTTGGCAGCTCGAGTCAATGATGTTCTAACGCTTTACTGGTTAGTTTTTTTGATAACAATCGACTTTCTTTATGAAGAAGTTTTAATCGATTTGACACATTGATATTTATTTTTGTTCAACATATTCTATTGGTCGATGGTTGCCTGTCAATAATTATGAAAGTTCATAGGCATGCTTATGTCAAAAGTAAGATATATTTTATGTATTTATTATATTTTCCAACGACGATCGAATCGGCCGACTTTGTTCCTGGACGGCTTTTTGTAAAAGTGTGCGTTTCAATATATGTTTAATTTTTTGCCGACAAAAAAATTGCCACCGATCTCTAGTCTCTGATTTCCAACTTGTTTTAAATCATTAAAAATCTCCCACCAAAATGATAAAAACTCCATGTTGAAAAATAGGGATAAAAGAGAATTACAAATTAAACACAACAATGCGTATTTTGTTTTTTATAAAACCGCAAATAAAGTTACTTACTTGTAACATTTGTTTTTATCGTGCCTAAACAGCAACGGCTGACATATCTTCAGGACGAAACTCCACGTCTCCAAAGAATCGACTGTCGATTTGGCCATTTTCGCCTCCAAAGCGTCATCCTCCTTCTCTACAGACAACCTGAAGTTGTCAACGGATTTATAGTCACTTTCGACGGATTTATACCCGCTTTCAACAGTATCAAAACTTTTGTAACTATCAGATCTGTAGCCTTCGGAATAGTCACTCCTTTGACTCTGATTCAACATTTTTTCATCTATTTCTGGAGTAACGGAACTCCGCCTACTAACTTCAGGACTTTCTTCCTTAATTGGAGACATGTCGTACTCAACTAAACCCTTATCCTGACTTTCCTCATCGCTTAGATTTTCTTGTTTTATTTCTCTTATCACAGATTCTAAAAACGTGTCATCATTAAAACCACCATCTGTAGAAGAATTCTCATTATCTTGATCGTAATCTACGATACTCTTATCAGGAGAGTCGTAATAAGGTCGAATTTTAGCTTTCGTTTCCTGAGAGTATCTATCTAAATCGGAATCTTCGTCAAATATGTCCAGAATTTCATCGTCGTTAGGATCTATTTCAAATTTGAAGGAATCCATTACTGGCTGTAATTTTTCGATTTTAATTGGTGCAGCACTAACTTTCGGACTATCTACACCAATCGTTTTCAAAGTTTCATTAATTTTGAGTGTTGGTGTTACAGGTTCTGGTGGCAAAGGGATTTTTTGTTCTGGGATATGCGCAGTCGGTAACTGCGGTAAAGGTGGTGGTACTGGTTTGTCTAAAACCTTAGGACTTGACGTGCTGTTCTTATCATCATTTTCTAGAGACCAACTGTCACAGACTAAATAATCGTTGAGATTCACCTCTGCCTCTTTCTCATCTGTATTTTCTCTTTGGGAATCGTCATATCTTTTGTCTTTGTCTCTCTCTTTGTATTTTGCGTCTTTTTTGTAGTCATGTCTTTTTATCTCATATCTTCTCCTATCTCTTTCCGACTCGCTCTTGCGGCGTTCCGATCTACGTTCTTTCTCGTGCGGTGGGTGTGATGAAGGTTCATCCTTTTTCTTTTGGAACGGATTATCGTAATCAGGTAGCAGCTTATTATAATCAAATTTGAATTCTCTGCCCTCCTGTCTTGCTTTTTTTGCTTCACGAATAAGTTCGTCTACTTTCGCTGGATCTACAATTAATCAATGCTAATTAAAACAAGAAGTGCACTATTATTTTGCATTACGGCGCAAAGCATGTCTAATGTCTAGATACTAATTAAATACTTAACTAAGATAAGTCTAAAATAACTACTAACTAAACTATGGATACGGTAAAATCTAAATGTAATTTAGGTGTGTATTACTGTGACAAGACTACAAGACCAATGGTAACAACATTCATAATGAAACTAATTACTTTGGTAATATGGTAACAGCCAACTACTGCAATGCATACGGGTGTTTAAGGACATCCCATTTCTAAGCTTTTTAGGGTTCCGTCCCTCAAAAGGAAAAAACGGAACCCTCTCTTAAACATCCAAAGACATTCTTGTATTCGGCCATATATGACAAATGAGATAAGATAAGTAGAGACCAATAAATTACAAAAGTTATCATTTGGGCTACCGTTTATCATGCATACAAAAAATACTAGCAAATTAAAGTTTTGATGAATAATGATACTGTATAGTATGTAACATGAACCTGAGGAACTATAACTTGAACTATCTAAGCTCTAACTATGGAACTAGTTATAGCGTTCTACAAAGAGTTCTACAAGTTCTACTTGAGCTTTAGACTACATGACATCTGCGATAATACGGCATATCGGGCGATGAATTTTACCAGCGGTAAGTACCATAATCGCCAGTTAATGAACGTTAAAGTAGATTGACCAGTAGTTCATTAATATAACTAAATAGTTTATCTTAAAATACATAGATTTGAGTATTTTTAGGCTATAAATGTAAAGTATATGTTGTTATAGCACGCTCAGTGAATACACTCGAAGTATATTTGCGTTTTACGCCAATGTCATGTAGTCACTGCCTTGACTTACTATACAAACAAGACTTCCAAACGCTTTTAATACATCATCAAAAAAGTCCGAACGTTGTTGTGAAAGATGGCAACATTAGTATGTGCTATAATTTCAATTTTAACGCCAAGTCACTATCGGTCCGAAGATTATAGTGGCCTATGGTCTATGGTCCGGCCGAATTTCAACTAAAGTGGTCTCGCAGTCCGAAACCTATTTAAATCGATCGACTTAGACGATCAAAAAATATACTGAGGCATTTTATCGCAACATCGCCGTCTACGTCAGCGACAACGCAACTCGATACGACGCGACGCGATAGAAACAAACAGTAACTAACCCTTCACGTGGCCTTCAGAGTACATTGGTAAAAACAATAGTGACGTCACAAGCGACGCCATGACGCCGGCAAGCGTTTTGGCGTGAATTTTAAAATTTAAATTTCAAATGCCAATTTTGTCTATCAAACCTTATTTTTCTGCTGAGATAAGATATTTTTTCGAAATAGTAGATACTTCCGAACATAATCTGACCATTTTTCAAAATCAGTCATCATACTTATTCCTTTGTTGGGCACTTCTTAAGGGTGATTGGATCTTGCTGGTACAGTAAGTCAAGCATTCTATGGGTGAAAAATAGGGCTTGGTGCAGTCTTAACTTACTATTAATGCGTTTGGATACGTGTCGACGATCAGGCATGTTAGGCGTGTTACAACTAACTCGAAAGTTGCTGCCTACATGCATTAGGTGGTGACAAGCAGAAATCGTATTTAATAACTCAAAAATTATAATTAGCACAATAAAAAAAAGGGAAAAGTAGAGAGATGAATAGGTGTGGTTGGCCACAAAAAGGGAAAAGGGATAAAATAGAGAGAGATGAATACGGGTGGTTGGCCAACCGCCAACTAATGAAATCAGCAATAGGGATGATGACAACTCATCAAATCAACAACTTTTTTGGGACAAAATAAAAAGTCGAATTCTCAGTAGAGGTCGTCTAATCTAAAAATAAACGTTTCTTATGGTTCAAAATATATTATGTTCACGTCATTTATACACTTATAGATAACCAACAGATTCAGCCGTGAACGAATGGGTAACCTGCATATTACTCCAATTTATGTAATTGCTGTCCATTACAAGAGCTTCATTTTTAAAATAGACAACCTCAAAGTTTCAGGCTTAAAATTAACATTTACTACAAAATTAAACAAATTCTTTTTTATACCTTTCTGGCACACGTATTTCCTGCCACATATTGATATAACTTAAGTACTTCAAGGCAAGAGTTAATAGGCATCTTCTAGGCATGTATTTTTTAATCTAGGCGTCATCATTGCTTTGCACTAAGCATGACTGTAGTCAAGCGCGAGCCTATTTTGCAATTAAATAAAAAAATTAAATATTTAATCAACTTACCAAGTAAGGATTTAATAGGTGGCATAGCCTTGGTAGGCATGGCCTTCTCATTGGTGGACGTTGGGCAAATGAGGCCAAGTGGTATGCCAAGCTCTACTAGCTCCATCTTTCTCTTCATGTCTTCTATATCTGAGAGAGTGCGCTTTCGTACTTCAACGTAAGAATCTGAAAAAAAAAAACATTCTTTAAAGCATGCAAATATTTAAATGAAAGGAGTTACTTATTAGATAAATTGTGTTATTTGTGTTTCTGTGAACAAAATAGGTTGAACTTTATAAGTTTAATTAAGCCCCGCGGTAAATGGGAATTATGTCCTAAATAAGTACAGGAAACTAGTAGTACTGTCATAGATTAAAAGCTTTATATTTTTCAATCAACACAATGTCAAAGAAGTTTTTAGTCAAGTAAAAAAATAACAAACCTTGACAAGAGGCCTTTTTAGGTTTAGGAGGCTTCAGTTTCTTCAGTTCCGGATCTGGCTCAACTTTGGGGGTCACCTTCACACCACTCAATTTACCGATGATTACTGTTGTTGCAGCTGTGAACCAAAACCACAACCTTTTTATCAGGTATGTTATGGAGCTCCGTCCAAAACTACTGGATATCCGAAATAAAAATCTATTCATTGTAATCGTAACCAAACTAGTTAATAATAAAGTTAACATGTTTAGAATTATTATTACTTATAATATATAGTCTGACAATACTTATCTGACCCGGTGACAGCTTCAAAAAATATCTATGAAAAATAAAAGTAGAACAAAAACGAAACAGGCAGAAAAACTAGTTCCAATTTTGGTCACTGGGTCAGATAAGTTTGTAGGACTATACTCTTTATTTGTACCTCTATAACAAAATAAAAACAAAACTACTTATACAAAAAACTATTTAAAAAAATTAAGTACTATTAGGGGTCATCCATAAAGTATGTCACACTAATTTTGTGATTGTTTGAATTATGGATGATCCCTTAGTGGTAACCAACCACCAATGAATAGCTGAGAATCGAAGTAATTATTATTCTTTATACAGATTTGCTGGTATTAAAGGAAGTCTTTGTCCATCTAGTTAGCATTACTTACTGCTGGATGACGTAGCAGCTTTGGGAGCTACTATAGGAGTAATTGCAGTTTTCTTCTGTATGGAAAAAGCGCGGAGTCTCTTCTTAGCATTTTCCACACCTTTTTTTGATGGCGCCAACTTTACTGGAGTCTTGCTTTTACCTGTTGGCTACAGAGAATCTCAATTGAACTAACTGTGACAACAATGTATCCTTATTAATTAAATTTGTAAATAATTTTTTTTTTCTCTGATCTGTACCCCTATTTTCTATTCTAACTCAGTGGCTATCAAAAGCTTGGAAAGCCTATACTATTGCCCTATCGGGAAAGATGTGCCGATGAGGGATTTAGCATTCTGGTATGATGCTATGTTGAAACTGATAACTTATACCATGTCAGACAGCATCATGACTTATCACCACGTGAGATCGCAGCGAAGGGTTAACTTGTAGAGGATAAAAATACTATTGTCCCTTATCAAGATAGCTAATTATTATAACATAGAATTTATTGATACAATTATTACAGCACTCCTGACTTTGCTCAGGAGCCGCGGAGGAACTCGAATTCTGCGGAACCTGTAGCTGCACAGACTGAGCAGGGGAACTTGGTGGACTCTGCTCAGCCTGATATCGATATGGCCGGTGTGGATCAGGACGCTGGGGGCAATGTCGCCTCGGGCATGCCTGTGAATACTCCGGTCTCTTCACAAACAACCAAATCGTTTAGGCAAAGCGACGCCTTCAGGAAACTGAGCGGCGCGGCGCGTAGGCGATTTTGGAAGCTAGTTGACGAAGGGCACTCCATGGAGGAAGCCCTTTGTATTGTCAGCCAGCAGGTTAAGGGCCCTCCACCTTCCCAGAAGCCGACCAGTAACCTGAAAAGGGGCAGGTCGGAGGAGGAATCTCCAAAGGAGCAGCCCAAAAAAGCCACTAAAACGTCCTCAACGCCGGAGGGAAGGGAAGTTCCTACCCCCAGCTACAGAGACGTCACTAGCTCCGTCAAGGTGGGAATCAAACATTCCGAACGGATGACGGAGGAACAAATGAACTTGGTTCATGCGTCCATCAGCAAGGCGATATGCGCGGAGGGACGAAAACTTCAGCACGCCAAGACAGGGCGTGGGCCAAGCTTCAATTCAATCTCTCACAGGCCAGGATGGCTGCTCATCACCTGTGACAACCAGGAGAGCAAGGACTGGCTTGTGAGGTGGATCGAGACCTGCAAACCCTGGCCGGAGGCTCGGCTCTCAATTCTCCACGAGAACGAGTTACCGAGACCGTGGACTGCATCGGTGGTAATTCCCTCGCTGGAAGCGGGGAATGCCACCGATGCAATGTTCATGATCTCGTATCAGAACGTGGAGCTGAGTGCTGAGCACTGGAGGGTTGTCAGCGAGACGAAGGTTGACTCGGGCACTCTTGCAGTGTACGGCATTGACGAAGAGTCCGCTGATATCCTCCGGGCCAGCAACTTTAGAGCCAATCTGGGCTGTAAGAAGCTGGAGTTCCGGCTCAGAGGTGAGCAACCATCGTCCCGGACGGGGGCTAGCGCGGCTGCACCTGCGGGCCCCGGCGCTGTCACCCCTGGGCCGAGCGGTCTGGGAAAGAAACCGCTGGGACGCGGGGCGAACCGTGCGGGATCTAACCCGTGTCCAAGTGGTTCAGGCGGCGGGAGGGCGGGGCCTGCATCTGCGGGTCTCAGCTCTACAACCGCCATGCCTGGACCCAGCGGCTTGGGTGGGAACCCGCCGGGACGCTCTGCGAACGGTGCGAATTCCAACCCCGGACCGAGCGGAACAGGAGGTGGGGCCGCGGGGCCTGCGGGCGCGGCTGTCGGCCCCAGGAAGGGCAAAAAGAAGCAGAAGAGGAGGATGAGGGGTAAGGAATCGGGGGAAACTCCAACCGAGCGAGGACATTCAGGGACTCAACCGGAGGGAGGTAGTACTCGGACCCAACCCTTCATCAAAAGAGCCAAGTAATGGCTTCTTCGGGCACCCCGGTGAGGTTCCTGCAAGCCAACCTCCATCACGCGACCGCATCGTCCGCTGTCATGGAGCGTTGCCTTGTTGAGGGCAGAGTAGACATCGCCCTAATACAGGAACCCTGGGTGTCAAAATCCAATATTCTGGGCCTGAACGCTGGGGGTAAGTTATTATCGCACACCAACGGAAGCAGGCCCAGAGCCTGCATTGTTTTCAACAAAAACATTAACTTTCTGCCTGTTCCAGAACTCTGTACTGATGACCTGGTAGCGGCCTATGTCGATCTCAAGGGATGGGAGGGCAGGAGGATCATCGTCTGCTCAGCCTACCTACCCGGTGAGAACAAAAACACCGCAGCTGAACTGTTTCCGGTGGCAGAATACGCTCGGAGACACAACGCGGAGCTACTCGTGGGCTGCGACGCAAACGCCCACCACGAGAACTGGGGAAGCAGCAACACCAACGAGAGGGGTGAGTACCTTTATGACTTCCTCCTCGCAAACTGCTTCCAGCTCCTGAACAAAGGGTGCACCCCAACCTTTGTTACAAGAGCCAGGCAAGAAGTTTTAGACATCACTTTCGCAACTAATGACCTTGCTAGGAAGATAATGGACTGGAAGGTCAGTGCGGAAGCCTCTTTGTCAGACCACAGGCACATTTGCTTTGGACTGGCAACATCCCCTCACATAGAAACAATCACTTTTAGGGACCCTAGGTGCACCTCCTGGGTGGACTACCACAGTAAGCTGGAGACTAACTTGGGACGTGCCCCTAAAAGTATCAAAACGCCAGAATGTCTTGATGCTGCGGTGACGGCTGTCACCGAGGGGGTGATAAACGCCTTCGAGGACAGCTGTCCCCTAAAGGTCAGGACAACGAAGCGAAAGGCGCCGTGGTGGAGCTCAAAACTAAAGCGGCTCCGTGACAAAACACGGAAACTCTTTAACAGGGCCAAGAGAACCAAGGAGTGGGAGACTTATAGGAAGGCCCTGACGGAATATAGCAAGGAAATCAGAAGGGCCAAAAGAGCATCATGGAGGAAATTCTGCGAGGAAATTGATAGTTTACCTCAAGGCGCTAGACTCCATAAAATGCTCGCTAAGGCAACTCTAACCCTCTGGGTCTTTTAAAAAAACCAGATGGATCGTTCACTTCTAACGAGAAGGAAACTCTTGAGTTATTGGCCAGTACGCACTTCCCGGGGGCTGTTTCTCTTGAAGACAGGAATACTTTGGCGAGCACTCCCAGTAGACCTCGAGCAGAGGACTGGAAGAGAGCTGCCATTGTGTTCAGACCCGGAGCTGTGAAGTGGGCTGTTAACTCCTTTAACGCAAACAAATCCAGTGGGATGGATGGTATCACGCCTCTTCTCCTGCAGAAAGGTGTGGACCTGCTAATCCCACTCCTGGTTAAGATCTTCAGGGCAAGTTACGCCTGGGGATATATACCAGACTCTTGGACTAAAGTAAAAGTCATATTCATACCGAAAGCGGGAAAGAAGGACTACGAATTGCCGAAGTCCTTTAGACCAATAAGCCTCTCCTCATTTCTTTTAAAAACAATGGAGAAGGTGCTTGACAGGTATCTAAGGGATGCGCTTCTAATTGAGAGACCCATTCACCATACCCAGCATGCCTATTGCAAGGGGCGGTCCACGGAAACTGCCCTGCTCAACCTTGTTGACAAGATTGAAAAGGCACTGGAGGACAAAGAAATCGCTCTTGCGGCTTTCTTGGACATTGAAGGCGCATTTGATAACACCCCCATCCGCACACTGGTGGGCGGGCTGACCAACAAACAGGCCGACACGACTACCATCAGGTGGGTGGAGGCAATGCTTTCAAACCGCATAGCCAAGCTTGAGCTAAATAACGTCTCTGCGGAGGTGCTCACGACGAGGGGATGCCCACAGGGGGGCGTGTTATCGCCTCTGCTGTGGACTCTTGCCGTTGACCAGCTTCTGCAGAAGATGGCTGTGCTCCGTATT
Organism: Erebia epiphron; assembly: GCA_963932025.1. Lineage (NCBI taxonomy): Eukaryota > Metazoa > Arthropoda > Insecta > Lepidoptera > Nymphalidae > Erebia > Erebia epiphron. The sequence goes on along the minus strand of OZ009947.1, from coordinate 26,778,430 downwards.
GACACTCAGGGATATGCCGATGACCTGGTAGTCACGGTGCGAGGGAGCTGTCAAAGCATGCTCTCGCACCTTATTCAGAGAGCACTCCTCATCATCAATAAATGGTGTAGAGATAACGAGCTAACTGTAAATGCGGAGAAAACAGTTATAGTTCCATTCACTAGGAGGCACAACCTCGACAAGCTCGAGTCGCCTAAGCTAAACAATAAGAGTAACCATTTTCAACAGAGATTAAGTACCTGGGAATTACCTTAGACCAGAAACTAACCTGGAACACACATGTTGATGGTGTACTCAAAAAGGCCAAAATGGCACTAGGAGTCTGCGGTTGTTTAGCAGGGGACAGATGGGGACTAAAACCAAAAGTCACCTTCTGGCTCTACACAGCGGTGGTGAGGCCAATGATAACCTACGCCTCAGCAGTCTGGTATGGCAAAACGACACAGATTACTACCCAGAATAAGCTTGGCAGCCTTCAAAGAACCGCCTGCCTGCTTATTACTGGAGCTATGAACACATCGCCAGGAGCAGCCCTGGAAGCTCTTCTAAATTTACCTCCTCTCCACATATTTCTGAGGAAGGAGGCGAGAATGAGTTTATACAGGATCACCTGCCAAAGGAAGGAAAACTGGATCTCCCGGGCACTGAGGGACTTTCATAACTCGTTGCTTGAGATCCCGGTTTTAGGAATGCCATCCAATATGATGGCCCCTAAACACTACTTCCAAAGGCCCTATAAGGTAGAAATTCCGGATAGGGATGACTGGTTAAACAACAGAATCACTTGGCCATCGGGCAGCATCAAATGGTACACCGATGGCTCGAAGTCGGGCAAGGACGTAGGTTGTGGAATTTATGGAGAGAAACCCCGGGCTAAGCTCTACCGTAACCTGGGAGTCTACTCATCCATATTCCAAGCGGAGGTTTACGCCATTATAATTTGTGCGGAAACTATCCTGCAGGAGAACTACGGCAACAAAACTATTTACATCCACTCGGATAGCCAGGCAGCTCTATCAGCCTTATCGTCAGAGGTAATTACCTCCAGACTGGTTGACTGCTGCAGGGACACACTAACCACCCTGGCCCGTAGCAACAAGGTGGTTCTTCGCTGGGTTCCAGGGCATATGGGTATAGCCGGCAATGAAAACGCCGATACCCTGGCTAAAACGGGCGCTAAGGTAAGGCAGATCGGACCAGAACCGGTCTGCGGTATACCTAAAAGTCTGGTGCAGCTCACCCTGCTAACCTACTGCTTCTATGAAACACTCACTCGTTGGAGAAACTTACGTGGTCTAAACCATTCAAAGGCGCTAGTCAGAACCTTCAATAAGAAGGCCGCCTCCGAGGCGCTAGCGCTCAGCAGGAAAAACCTACGCATTTTAGCACGAGCTTTAACAGGTCACTGCGGTCTTAACAGACACATGTTTAACCTTAAGCTTAGGGACACGGATATCTGCAGACTATGCCAGGAATCCTGTGAGACTCCGATGCATATTATCTGCCAATGTCCCGCTCTAATGCATAAACGAAGCATCCATCTGGGCAAACATATTATTAACCCAGAGGATGCTTCCCGTATTCCAGTCAAGAAAACGCTGCTGTTCCTGACTGAAGCAGGCATTGGCGAGGAAATTTAAAAATGGAGGTCACATCACAATAGATCGGAGACGGTCGCAGTGATACAGGACATAAGGGACTGAAACCTCAAAAGAAGAAGAAGAAGAAGATTATTACAGCAAAACAAATCAAGAGTCACATGTCTCAATTATAGAGACTGGAAGCGCATAGAAAATGCATCTGAAAATAGAGTCCAGAGACACTGAAGCACTTACTAGTCAATCAAAGGTAATCATGGCTGTCAAACTAAAGCTGTATACTTACAGAATCTAAAGTCCCACATATCTTACTGACCCAGTGACAGTGTCCCTAGTATACTATGCATAAAAATTGGTTCCAATTTTAGCCACCAGGCCAGATAAGTTGGTGGGACTATACAGGTTGCTCTTAGTTTTTTTAGGGATGAAGTTCAGAAGAAGTATGATTAAAACTATCAGATTTCTTATAATCTGAGAAACAGCTTTTCCTGTGTTATATACATAACTTACTACAGGAGACTTCTTAAGCTATAGGCCAAGCGGTACCAACCATTTAATCGCCTACTGTACAAGTACAAGGTCAGTGGTCTTCGCACTGTAGGTAAGAGTAGGTACTACATACCAACTTTACGTTTACTAACGTTTACTAAGCTGCCTGGGGTAAGTAACATTGAGGTAATTGTATGGCTCAGCTATAGTATAGTGACGGTCGAGTTGGACGTTCATATTTTTTTTACAGAAAGACCTTGATGTGGTAAGCCTTGCACTAAAATATTTTACTGCGGAACTCAATAGTTTTCGAGATATAATTTTCTGAAAATTCGTAAATGTTCACTACTTTTCACTATTTCTTACGACATTTGCCATAGATTACAGACTCATTGACGTTTAGTTGGCGTACTAAAGTTTCGTTTTACGTATTAAAATCCGTTCCAAACATGAAAAGTATCATAAAATGTCAATAATCGTATTCAAACCATAGATAATGTCTATACCGATTATTGGAACGGAACGCGTGCATTGGCGCCAAATTCAAATCTATGAGTCATCGTTTTACGCGCTTTTCAAGGTTATAGGTTGAGAAGGTTAAAGTAAATGTCGGTTCTAGTTATAATTAGGTACTTCAGCATGTGATAGGCAAAACCGAATCAGCACACCCCGACTCCACGCAGTCTTGTCTGCCCTACCCCTAGAGTGTTTTTTTTAAGCGCGAAGCCAGAAGCTCGCGAAGGAGGTCCTGAATGAAGTGAACCTACGAGGCCGAGTGGAGCGAAGGGGGGAGGTGGCGAGCGAAGCGAGCCGGCGACCTCCGCAGCGAAACGAAGGTCGAGTAGGCGAAGCTTCATTCAGGGGGCGACGAAGCGAGTCTTCTGGCGTAGCCCATTCTATTTAAGGAGGATTCTTGGAGGGGGTGAGAGGGAGAGGGTGAAGTCTAAGGAGTTTTCCTAGCGTCCCCACCTCTCCCCCTTACTCCCCCTCCCCCTCTAAAGTATGTATTTTAGTCATTATTACGATAAAATTACTTCATAATTTCAAAACTTTAAAAATTTATTTTTCGAAAACTATTGCGTTCCGCACTTTTTCCCTTGGAGGGGGGGTTCACCCCCTCCCACCCCTCCCCCTCCCCCCTCCCCTGCCCCCTCCGTCACCGTCACTATACTATAGCCCAACCAATTGTATTCAAACTTACCGATGTCACAGCTTTGCTCGATGTTGAAGGCTCGGCATCCTTTTTAGTGGATACTCCGCCGGGATCCATGGTCAATATAACTTTGATTGTTCTTTAACTTTGAAAACATTAATGTCACTGTTTAAGCGCACAGCGCAACCTCTAAGTATGTTTATTATTCTTAATAATTAGGATAACATTGTTAAGCTATACGCTAGCCGCATCTTTTTAAGCATAAAATAAAACAAAATCAAAAATTTCCGACCAGAAAAAAAGCTTCCCCATATAACATGACATTTAATCAACATTATAAATTGTCAATGTCAAATCCCGAATCCGACATTCAGTTCTGAATCGAGGGTGGAAAAATCTGTTACAATTATTAATGTTAACTAGAATCCGGAGCATTTTCTTATTCTTACCACATCAAAATAATAATTTATATAGGGCAAACCTACTCAATCACAGCTCAATGAGTCTCTGTAGGGTCTGTGATAACCTGTGGTGATAACCAGAGACAACCACGTGATTACAAACGTCAAATGAACGTCAAATGTGCGTCAACGGTCAATCCCATTCAGAGACAAGTTAACCAGATCCCATTAACTTGTCTCTGGTCAATCCAAAAATAAAACAAAAACATAAAACTTCTGATTTTGATTTTGTAGATTACTTGTTATAAACGTAGTGGTTAAATTCTCTTTCCTGTTAAATGTTAATATAAAAACAAACATGGTAAATTATTGCTGCATACCAGGCTGCAACCGGAATAGTAGAAATCACAAACATTTGAATTTTTATGGCTTGCCTAAAGAAAAACACCGGTATGACTTTATTTTCATCTCGCTACTGACTATTGTTAGATATGTAAAAGCTCGATCAAAGTAAAACTTTTAAATTTTAGCCAAAAGGAATGGCTCAAGCTCGCCTGCAGAGACGACCTGCTAGATAAGGATATGGAAAAGCTTCGAAAAACAATTAGGTTCTGCTCCAGACACTTTCCACCCAATTCTATAGTGAACCGACATTTGAGTCAAGACGCCCTGCCATCCAAAAGCTTGCCAGGGTCTATTGATGAAGGTAATTACATCAGATTTTAATGTAATTCCTATTTTATATAAGAAAGAAACTGACTATTCTACCATTCCAATTAATTTGGTAACACTTGCAACATTATTCATTGTATTTGGGTGCATTATTCTAGCCACATCTTATAGTAAGTACATGTTGCTAGAATAATGCACATGCAATGCACAAGTAAATGTTACCAACCTCAGTCATATGGATCTGCAGCAGCATAAATTTCCTAAAAGTACTTTATAATTATTATTGACTCCAGTGTTTGGTGGTGACGTAACTGCATCTTGTTGTTACTCTCTCAACAGGTTTGTACTGTCAATAGATGACTTGGATATATGTAGAATATATGTTTGATGTCTGTAAGATGTCTGCATTTTGCACTAGAGACTGCATCTTTATTTATCATAAGACTAGATGATGCTTGAGACTTTGTCAGGGTAGATTAAGTTTTTGATTCCTACTGGAACTCCCTAATTTTCCAGGATAAAAAGTAGCATATGTTCCAGTATGTAACCTGTTTCTGTACCAAATTTTATCAAAAACCTGTGAACAGATGGATCGTGCAAGTGTAGCAGGCAGACAGACACACTGTCACTTTGGCATTTCTAATATTAGCATGGATAATATTGCATGAGTAACTCGATGTAACAAAAAGATTCTTATTAATTCCAGATGAACCAGACACTCCTGAGAAGCACGAAGGCATAATTTGTGACAGCTGCCAGGATCCTGTACAGGGGTTCCGGTACAAGTGTGTGACATGTGAAAACTTTGATCTGTGCCAGAAATGTGAGATGCTGGAACGACATCCGCATCACTACATGTTACGGATACCCAAATCTATTAAATTTGTGAGTAGTGAGGGCATAATGTGAGATTGAACATGTCAAAACATTGATTCAAGATTACAAGTTTTGATAAAACTGTCAAGTCCAAGTTAAATTTAAAATGATAAGTCAGAGATTTTAGTTAAATTATATTAGTTTTTTTTTTGCCATTTATAGAAAACTACAATAGAACTTTAAGCTAGCTAGCCTAACTTAATTACTGTATAAATCATGCCCGTGTCAAATGGTGGCAATTATATTGAAAGAAATTAGCACAATAATTAGCACCTCACATAGTCTCTAGATTGTGTCTCTGACATTTTGTTATTGACTTGTACAACAAAAGCGAAGTAGATGGAAATAAACTAGTTTGTTTTCGCTGCTTGCTCGAGTCAGTGCTGTATTTTTTTTTATAATAATTTAATAATGGAAATTGATAAAGAGGAAAGAATAAGATACTTTATTATGTTATATTTAGGCTAATTGGTAAACTTATTTTTGTCATTGCAGCAACTAGCCGATGACTTAATAAACAAATGGCGCAACTTATTTAAGAGAGAGCACTTACTACCAGATTGTGACAGTTCCAGCGATGACGAACCAGTTACAAAATACATTAAAACATACGACAGTGGCATAGATTTGACAGATGATGTCAAAAATGATATTCGGAATGAAGTCGATAGAGTATTTAAAGCTGCAAAAGAGAAAGTACCGATAGTGGTAACAGAAAATGCAAAGAGACCTATTAAAAGAAAAGAATTTGCTGTGCCAATAGTGGAATATAAAAAAATAAAAACTGATGTATTGGAAGCGGGGCTAGACAATTTTGAAGACAATCAAGGGGCGCCAGAAATGGCTTTTGCGGATGTGAATGAGGTGAAGTATGACCAGGCAGATGTAAAGCCGTCAATGATAGATACAAGTACTTCTCCAGCTGTGCCTAATTCAAATGTTACAGGTAAATATTACTACAAACTACTCATTTAATTTACTTATAGGTTACAGAGGTTCTCTTGTTGTATTTCCTGGAATTGAATTGTTTTATGTGAGGTTAAGATATTTCTCTGCAGTAAAATGTACAACAAAGATCAAAGCAAAGTACGTCGGCTGGGGTTAGTTACCACTTACTTACCACACTACCAGCAAAGATATGCCGCCAAGTGATAGTTCCCGTACAATGCTGTGTAGAATCAGAGGTGCAATCATGGTCAATCAAGAGGTCAATTTCGTGTATCCATTCTTATACGTTTAGGCTATCGTACATAAAAAAACGTATGAGAATGGATACACGAAATTGAGCTCTAATTCAATGCTGTTATGGTTTATTTTACTTTGAAGCCGAACTTATACTATTTGATCGGCAATCCTTACATGATTGGTAGGCTGATTAGGAGTATGGGTTAAATATAACTGACATACCCGTAACAGGTTAGCCCAATCATCTTTAACTTCATCATAACTTACTACCATAAAGTGAGATTGCAGTCAAGGGCTATATTCTAGTGGTATTAAGAAAAGAACATTTTATGAATCCTTTGTGGGGTCGAGTATTACCTTTTTATAATATGGTTCCAAAAGAACTTTTGGATTTGCCATTGCACAAATTTAAAAAAAACGTAAAGGAACACTTGTTGAGTCGGGGGCCGGGGCTATTATACAATAAATTTCTTAATGACAAATTTGTATGGAAGCAACCGACTTTGGGTCCAGCTCCCCTCAGGATAGTATAATTAACTTACACTGTTGTATTTAATTTAATTTATATAGGTACTTACTTAGCTAAGTATTGTAAAATAATGTTTAAAAAAAAAAGAGCAACTGCTGAGCTTCTTGCCGGCTCTTCTCGGCAGAAGCTGCTTTCCGAACCGGTGGTAGAGTCAAATTATGACGTAGCATAAGAGACACCTGTATGTCCTACATGTTTTAAATAAATTGAATTGAGTTGAATTGAAATATGTCTTACTAATATTCTAAATGCGAAAGTTTGGATGTATGGATGTTTGTTTGTTACTCAATCACGCCCCAACGGCTGAACTGATCTGGCTGAAATTTAGCACAGAGATAGATTATAGTCTGGAATAGCACATAGGTTACTTTTTATCCCTGTAAATTAAAGAGCCCCCAAACCACGCAGACGAAGTCGCGGGCATCCGCTACTTAGAACATAAAATCTTACTGCTTTACATACTGTGAATGTATTCATGTTAAATAATTTACGAGAGATAAAGATTTTCGGCAGCTTTTCGATTTTGCGTAATTTTCTATAAGATGACAAAAGTTCGCTAATTAGGTATTATTTCAATCAATCAATCAAATCTAATTTCTAGAATGCGTAGGTACATTGGTGTTACATTGCTAGCTAGTTTTGACATATATTTCTAAGTTGAACTTCCTTTTCTTTTTTTACAGCTGAAAACCAGCCACTACTGTATGTTACACTGAGCAATGATTTATCACAATTTATGGTTGGGCTTTAGTATAGGGGACGCGGCGGAGGGGGGAGGGGGAGGGGGGAGGGGGTGAACCCCCCCTCCAAGGGAAAAAGTGCGGAACGCAATAGTTTTCGAGAAATAAATTTTTAAAGTTTTGAAATTATGACGTAATTTTATCGTAAAAATGACTAAAATACATACTTTAGAGGGGGAGGGGGAGTAAGGGGGAGGAGGTGGGGACGCTAGGAAAACTCCTTAGACTTCACCCTCTCCCTCTCACCCCCTCCAAGAATCCTCCTTAAATAGAATGGGCTACGCCAGAAGACTCGCTTCGTCGCCCCTGAATGAAGCTTCGTCTACTCGACCTTCGTTTCGCTGCGGAGGTCGCCGGCTCGCTTCGCTCGCCACCTCCCCCCTTCGCTCCACTCGGCCTCGTAGGCTCGCTTCATTCAGGACCTCCTTCGTGAGCTTCTGGCTTCGCGCTTAAAAAAAACACTCTAGGGGTAGGGCAGACAAGACTGCGTGGAGTCGGGGTGTGCTGATTCGGTTTTGCCTATCACATGCTGAAGTACCTAATTATAACTAGAACCGACCTTTATACCTTTTAATTAATTGTACCTCCTTTAACCTTCTCAACCTTTAACCTTGAAAAGCGCGTAAAACGATGACTCATAGATTTGAATTTGGCGCCAACGCACGCGTTCCGTTCCAATAATCGGTATAGACATTATCTATGGTTTGAATACGAATAATAACATTTTATGATACTTTTCATGTTTGGAACGGATTTTAATACGTAAAACGAAACTTTAGTACGCCAACTAAACGTCAATGAGTCTGTAATCTATGGCAAATGTCATAAGAAATAGTGAAAAGTGGTGAACATTTACGAATTTTCAAAAAATTATATCTCGAAAACTATTGAGTTCCGCAGTAAAATATTTTAGTGCAAGGCTTACCACATCAAGGTCTTTCTGTAAAAAAAATATGAACGTCAAACTCCGCGTCCCCTATACTAAAGCTGAGCCCAATTTATGATAGAGCTGACTGATAACAATGCCAGTGGAAGCAGTATGATGAAGTGAAATTGGAAATAACTCGCAAATTTGAATACCTCATAAGAAAATTGGTTGTTATGAATAATTATTCTGAATGGCAATCTTTAATGTGTTTGTGTTAGTTTAAAATAATTTATTATTAAATAAGCATAACTGTGTTAATAAAATTGCAGATTTTAAATTTATTTTTTTACTTTATGTAGTCTAGTTCCCTCTTGGCAGGCCAAATACAGATTTAAAATTTAGGATATGATGGCCATCATACCTATCTTAGAAAGAAAAGAAAATAATCAAGCTGGGATTAAGATAACAGTATCAATAAAAAAACAGGTGTATTTTTTAAATGTTTATTTTTAACTTATCACTTATCAGTCTTAAGATACGGCCTCTTTGGCATAGCAGACAGATTACCTAATTACATTTGTCAGCAGAGCACGACTGCTCTTCTTGCGATTCCTTAGCCTCTTTGCGGACTGGGCCTGTCTGTGTAATAGGAACTACTCTTTCTCCTTTACCGTCAACTTCCTTCCTAGGTGCGGTGATAGTTAGAATACCATCACTAGACAGTTGCGACACCACATTTTCAGACTCTACTCCTTCCGGTAAAGAGTATTTCCTCACAAACTGCCGAGAAATTGATCCATGCTCATCCTTCTTTTCCTCATGTTTTGCTTCTATCACCACGTAACCATCAGCGGTCTTAACACTGATTTCTTCAGGAGCAAAGTGTTGGACATCCAAATTAATAGTAAACTTATCTTTCTCAGTCTTTATAGTTGATCCCAAATCCCTGGTAAGCGCTTCCATGTACCGCCAAGGTCGGTAGTAATCACGGAACATGAAGGGAGACATCATGGATGTGAGTAAATCGTCTGGTGTTAGTTCCAATCCGAAATCTTGGTCGACGAGTCTGTTGCCAATGTTACCCTGTTTTTGTGAGCATTTTTCTTCACATTGAATCGCTCCGAAAATGATGGCCGCTAAAAATAAATGCAATAATTTCTCCATAGTTTTGATATAAAATCCACAGGTAACTTTCACAAATTCTCCAAAAGCGCACTTGCCACTTCAATTATTATTCTTCACACTCTCTTCGCAATATTCAGTTTTCAAATACCGCGTTTGAATCGCGCGGCTCGCTTTATATACCAACACCGCCATCTAGTGACCAGTGGATCCTTCTGGAAATGTCTGACGTGGTCTGTACCGCAAATAAGGGTGGGCCACGTACAAAATGTTATCTTTTGTTTTATTTTAAGCACTGATATTAAAATATTATGTTGCATATCGATTTTAGCACGCATATTGCAATCACTGCACTGCATTAAACATGCTATTTTAATTTGAAAAATATTGTATATTAGGGACATCTAGTGGGAAGTAGCTTATCTGAGCTTTGTGTATCGAGTCTTGATGTCACTGACCTTTACAACCCCATGTCCTGCCGGCGGCGGGCGGAGCGGCTAATCGATATTTTCGAGTGCATTCTAGGCTGTCTGGAGTCTGGACTTCGTAGGTCGTAATATTTAATAGCTCAGGGGATGGTACCTACTTCAGTATAATACGCGGCACGTATCACCGTTTGATTCTCGATTACTGTACAAGTAGGAACTCAATCGGTTATCGGTCAAGTAAATTAAGTACTTACTTATCTAAGTAAGTTAAGTAGTTTTAAGTAAGTTTTTACTATCGGACCGCAAGGCATCGACAAGGTCTGCACCCTTACGCAGTCGAAATTCCGCGGGCTCGTACGAAGCGATTTGCTTCCTCGTTTCTAATTCGAACCGCTAGGATATGGAATGCCCTCCCGGCTTCCGTTTTCCCCTCCTCTTTTAATATAGGTACCTTCAAATCAAGAGTGGGCATCTTCTAGGCAAGCGCGCTCCACCTTAGGCTGCATCACCACTTGCAAGCAAGTCTGATTGCAGCCAAGCGCTAACCTATATATATTTAAAAAAAAAAAAAGAAAAAGTATAATATGTTAATTAACTAAGTATTTAACTAAGTAGATATCATGGGAATAAAAATGCGACAGCTCACCAACTTCCTTTATGAGAATATCAGTGACCCTGACCTTTTTTCTCAAGAACTTATACTTTTTTTATGCTTTTAATAGGCTCACGCTTTTCAATGATCATTAAGGTAGGTAGTACTAGTTGATAATGATGTTGCCTGAGATGCCAATTCAAATAACCCGACTGAAATTATCCTAGACTAGCTGATGCCTGCGACTTCGTCCGCGTGGATTGAGGTTTTTTGGTTCCCGCAGGAACTCTTTAATTTTCCGGGATTAAAGGTAGTCTATGTGCTATTCCAGACTATAATCTATCTCTGTGCAACATCCAGATCTGTTCAGCCGTTCTGGCGTGATTGAGTAACAAACATCCAACGAGATTAGTAATTAGTACCTACCTATACATAAGTATTAGTATAGATAATTCCCAAAACTACGTCCGCGTGGATTAAAATATTTTATACTTAATGAACTAATTTGGGGAACTCTTTGATTTTCCGGGATTAAAAGTAGCCTTTGTGAACATCAATGCAGTCAGCAGGTTCTCAGTTGAGATAGGTGCATTTGTTGGTAGGTACCTAATGTTCATAATCACTTCAATCCATATATTGCTCTGTAGAGGCATGATGATTCGGATACTTAAGGAAAAATCAACAAACAAACACACTTTCGCATTTATAGTAAGTATTAGTATAAAATACTACCATCTGCTAATGCAGCTAATAAATCTTTGGTTTTTAAAGTCAGATAAAATATTATAATTTATACATTAACCAGAATTTTTGGAAGCCATTTAAAATACCTACCTATCATCCAATCACACTGCAACGGATCGACGTGATTTTTTGCATGGGTAGGTAGGTATACCTATTTCAGGACCTGGAAAGTGACACAGGCTATTTTTTATCCCGGTAATAGGTACAAACAATTCCTACGGGATAGAATGCTTTAAGTGATAAAAATCGAGCATTTCTATTCATCTTTTTATTGAATGATAGTAATTATAAACTTCGCCGGTTCACGTATTTATCTATTCAAGTAGGTAGGTAGCCATCGATAGGTAGATGCTCGAACAATGCACTTCATACAATATGGGTATAGCGTGGTAGGTATAGGTATATAGCTATGGGTACCTACGTCGCATAATGAATAAAATCCCTTGAAGATTCCAGGTAAGTAAGTAGTAACCGTCGTAACCGTCATGGTAACCGTATTATTAACAAACAATGGTCTATTTCTCAAATGGGCATGATCAATAGTTAGCAAGGACAGGTTTGTATAATGTAGAATTTTCTTACTTCATACTAATAATATAAATGTGAAAGTGTGTTTGTTTTTCAATCACGCCGCAATGGATCGACATGATTTTTTGCATGGGTAGGTAGGTACTTACCTGAAAAGTGACATAGGCTACTTTTTGCCCCAAAAAGTTAGAGAGTTCCCGTGAGAATTAAAAAAACTTATTCCACGCGGATGAAGTGGCGGGCATCGGCTAGTTTCGAAGGAATTATCAATGAGCATACTGGCAATATGCACAAAAAAACTTAAGAACTTGCCTAAACGAGACCTAATCATACTTAGGTGCACAGAGTACTTTTTATATACGGCTTAGGTGCTTTATTATGTGTTATCAAATACCTACCTAATAATGCACCCACGTACGATAACAATAATAATTATTCATACAATCAATACCACCTTTTCGAGAATAGTATCGAAAAACTAAAAGACTCTCAGCTGTCGGCACGAACAGCTGAGCCCTGCGTGAACTTGCCAGAATATTCGGTATTGTTCGATAACAGGCGCCGCGCAGGCTCTGTACTCACACAAACAACGTTCACTAGAACTTTCTACCTGCCACTAGATGGCTGACCTCTCATCATATATAAGCCACGCCGGCCGGCGTTTTGACAGTGAATTCAAGAAAGCGATACAGTTAACGATTTGGTGCGAACGCACTGCGATCTACAAGTTCTATTCAAGTGATTTCTGCACAAGAATCTACCATGTCTCTACTACCATTCATCATCGGCTATGAGCAACCCCACCGCCACCGGCTTGTCGATCAGGACTTCGGCCTAGCCTTAACACCGGAAGACTTACTAACAGCTGCTGTAGCACCTATGCTCTCACGGGATTACTACAGGCCATGGCGTCAAATGGCCGCAGCTGCCAGAGATATCGGTTCGACCATCAAATCTGACAAGGACAAATTCCAAGTCAACCTAGATGTCCAACATTTCGCCCCTGAAGAAATCTCAGTGAAGACAGCCGACGGTTTCATCGTCGTTGAAGGCAAACATGAGGAAAAGAAAGACGAACATGGCTACATTTCCCGGCAGTTTACTCGCAAATACGCCCTTCCCGAAGGATGCAATCCCGATACAGTTGAATCCAGACTTTCTTCGGATGGTGTGCTCAGTATTATTGCACCAAAAGCCGCTCCAGCTTTGAAGAACGAGCGAAGTGTACCCATAGCTCAGACCGGCCCTGTTCGAAAGGAGATCAAGGACCAAACTTCACAGGCTACTGCCAATGGAGATAAACAGAATTAGAAAGTACAAAACGAAAATCGTGCGCGGTGTCTTAGTTATGTTTTTACAAGACTGTGTATTTTTTAAGTTTGTATAATTTGCATACCTATTTATATTATGCGTGATTGTGGAGTGTATGGTTGGTTTTAATTTTATATCTTCTTATTAAACGAATTATCCAGTACTACACCAATACGGTATTTTATTTCTAAACCTCTTAGTTGGCTTGACAAAAAAACTTCAACCTTGGATTGCAATTTATAAACATAATTATGATTGGTTGTGCAACAAGTTGCACAGTTTAACTTTAGTTTTGAACTAAGTATAGGTAATAAATTTTAGATTAGATTGCATACTTCTAGGAAGTTAGTATTTTTACAATGTAGGTACCTACTAGACGATTCCCACGACTTCGTCCGCGTGGATGAAGGTTTTTTGGTGCCCGCAGGAATTTTCATTTTCCGGGATAAAAAGTAGCCTAATTCCCAGGGTAAGTAAATAGTTAGTTAATCCAGGGTATATAACTTAATCTCCATTCCAAGCAATTAAGTGCATCTAGTAGTTGCCCGCGACTTCGCATCCGCGTGGGCGAGGTTTTTAGTCTCCCAGAAACTTTTTAATTTTCCGGGATGAAAAGTAACCTCATCCAGGGTATAGGTATAGTTAGTTAATCCAGGGTATAATAATATTATCTCCATTCCCCGCTAAATGCGCCTAGGGCAGCGTTAGCAACCCGGAGCGGACTGACTATCGTACCCAGGGGCGTAAAATTATCGTACATGGATCGAAATTATCGTATTTATCAGGATAATGTCTTTTATAAATAAATAAATTAAATTAATTGTAATATTGTTATACCTACTCTACTTTCAAATCAACAGAACACTGAAACTTAATAACTTAACCCAAATGTTTTAGTCTGTACTCTGTACCATAGAGAAGGATGTATATCTCTGTAGGTACTACAGAGATATACATCCTTCTCTCTATGGACTACAGACCTGAATCGACGATTCCCTTTCCACTTTAAGTTCAATAAACGCGCCAAGTTTAAAATTCACTGTAAGATAACCCCTCGACTGCGGCGAAGCCTTATACTTATACACAGCCCCTGAAACAATGAATTTGATAAATATATACCTACTTGCCATTGAATGAAGTGCGAACATAACATAATCGAAAACGAAATATCGAACTTATTCTCTAAGAGAATTTCTCTTGTTCGCTTTAGATGCTATAAACCAATAAGAAAGCGTGTACAGCAGGCGCTGGATAGAGTTACAGTCTCGGCAGTGGTGTAACTTATCAGAGCGCATCCTAAGAACCAATAGAAATAGAGAACTTGTATTTCCGGGTATTTTCCCAAGATTTTATTGGACAAAATAAAAAGTACTGCGACTTAGACTATCAGCGTATGTGTATGAGTGAAATAATCATGGAACTAATATGTACTACTTATTAGTTCCATGGAAATAATATAAATTCTCAAATTTTGCATGATGATGGAAATTATCGTACAATCTGCGTACGATACGATAATACTATGCTATCGTACATCGTACGTAAGCATGAAATTATCGTATGTGTACGATAATAATTATCGTACGGTTCCGAACGCTGGTCTAGGGTTGCCACCTTTTTTTTTTAAATCATAGTAACTACATAGCATAGGTAATTAAACGTAAAAAAAAAATTACATAGTGTCAAAATAAAGTACAATTTATTTTTCTTTATTATTATGTTTAAAAACATATTTTTACCATTGAAAATGGTTATCAGACGCAAATCGCCTGACACGTTTTTTGGCCATAGCTCCGAGGATTTTGGGAGGATCGAGATGAAAATAGTACCAAGAGTTGAGGAATTTATCGAGACACGTGTGAGCGTTTGAATTTTGAAAATCGGCTGGTAACTTTTTTTGGAAAAATGTTAAAAAGTCGGATTTTTTTGGGGGGGGGGGGGGGGGGCCTTCATTTGCTAAATTGTAAACATTTCGGAAAAAACCGACTTAAAAAAAATTAAAAAAGGCCCTAGGGTTAATAATTGTGACCTGTTGGTTTGGAATTGTAGAAAAACGGGTATTTCCGTATATTAAAAGTGATATAGCTTCTATGATTATTATTGACCGATCGTCATGGTAATAGTGTTAAAAGATGCGGATGCAGGCGGGAAGAGCATTCGAGTTAAAATTTTGACAATCGGTTAGTAACATTTTTAAAAATTTTGAAGAAGAGATTTTTATTTTAGAAGTTTTTCGTCATTTGGTACCTAGCTAAACTAATACCCTGGGACCTTTTTTTTGTTTTTTTTAAGTCGGTTTTAAAACAAAAAAGAATTTTTGACAGTGGCATTGATAATTTTTACATTTGAGGTTAGGTTGCGTTCAAAAATTATCAACAACCATCGAGCATTCAATTGGCGCTGGCGACCTATAGATTCCGCACCAAGGTACCCCTATATTCAATGTACTCTGTGCCAAGGAATATACTACTCTCTACCGAGAGTTCGGCACCAAACGATAACGTTCCGTTTTGCGCAAAAATGCTTCCAACCAAATTTTTTTAATCCTAGAGAAATCATTTCATGCGAAATAAAGTATTTTCGCGTACTTTATTGTTTTCATAAAGTATAGACTATAGAGTATAATTACCAGAAATAAAGTACAATACTTTATTATAAAGTACGGATGGCAACCCTAAATGCGTCCTACAATACACACAGTACACACATTTCGTATCTACAAAAGGTATTACATTATACGTAGGTAGTGTGATTTAAACAAGCAAGTTTTAACATTCTTGATTTAGCGATTGTTATACTTTAGAACTCATAAACAGGTACATCGTTAGTATTTTTATTAGAGCCCTGTTTTTCCTCAAAGTAAACAGGAAAATCTGTTTTTGGCATAGATGAATAATTATACATACTTAATGTACTCTGAGCATAATGGTAACTAGTACGTTTAAAACTTTCAAATACTATCCTCTCAACACAAGATGGCGCTGTCACATGTAAAATAATCTATTCTAGTTTTAAAATATTCGGATCTAAATTAGAGCTCGTAAAAATAATCCATACTATATTATAAATGCAAAAGTGTGTCACTGTCTGTCTGTCTGCTACGTTTTCACGGCCCAACTACGCAACCGATTTTGATGAAATTTGGTACTGGGATAGGTTGTATCCCGGGGAAGGACATAGGCTTTTTATCCCTGAAAATTGAAGAGTTCCCGTGGGAATCAAAAAACATCAATCCACGCGGACGAAGTCGCGGGCATCATCTAGTTACAAATGACCACATGACGCTAGCGACTTCGTCTGCGTGGATGAGGTTTTTTAATTCCCTCTCCTCCTCTCAACACTCCATAGTATTCAGTAAGATCCTATCATCCAGCACAAGTAAATAATTTACAAAAAGCCCGGCTTTTAGTACCTATAATAATTATGTTTTTGGCGATGCTTTGTTATTTCGTGACATTGTACTTTGTCCCTTGAATCTTATTACAGAAATTCGCTTCGCTTTTGTATTTCTATAATATGGCGATGCATTACCAGTACCACGCGTTCGGTTCGTCTTGTTTGGCAAGGGCTTAATTGTTATCAAAATTGGTTAAGTCTATGGAAGTGTCAGGTACTATCCGCTTTTACCACGTAATAACTAATTAGGACCCTTTTTTTTGGATGGGAGGAGGAAAAAGTCCCTCGGGACTTCTGACAGGAACAGGACTAGACAGGGCGTGTCGGACTTGCACGGACTAAAATAACCTCCCCATTACTGCCAGGTGTCAGCACGGAACTGCCTAGCATGACTTCATGCTTACCCTCTCTTGTTCGCTATGTTCTTCTTTTCCTCTTTTTCCCTTACCTCTCTTCTCCTCATTATGTCTCTTAGCATTGACTAGCATAATTAGGACCCTAAGAAATGATAAATAAAACTCATCCAGCTTTCTAAATATTGGTATATTTTCAAAAATATCGTATTACATGACCTGCATTATCTATTTACAAAAATAAAAACGTAATAAAATTAATATTACTTTTGTTTAGTACGATAACTTCCCAATATGCTTAGGTATAACAAAAATTAAATTAACTAAAATACTACTGTAGAGAAATAGGGTCGAGTTGGCGCAAAAATGTTATTTACCATTTTATATTTACATAATAAGCATGCAAGCGCTTCCATAGTACCAAATTTGTTAATTTATACAGGATTTGCATGATAACACTATTCATTATGGTTATGAATATTCGGATATTCTAATATTCATATTCAAACTTAAATAATAGACGTAAAGTCGTCCTATTGAAAACTACCTTTTACACTCGGTTACTAGTGTTGAATTTGGATAAAGTAACGATTGGTAGTCGATAGAGATAGATCGATTATGTCGAAGTTATAATAAAGCAGTATAAAGAAACAAATCGAAAAGTGCAGTGATAATAGGCCTATAAGCATTCCCTCTCCTATTTACACTACAGGTATAAGTGAAACGGACTAATAAACGCCGCCATTTTGGAATCGTTTATTGGTTTTTAAGGCTTTATTATTTTATATTCAAATAGGAAATAGGAAAGTATCCGACTAGTCGACTTTTGATTTTTCGAATATCTTACAAAAATTTGATATAAGACGTCCGTATGAGTTTACATTTTCTAATCAATAGTGCGAATAGTTTGAATATAAATATTCAATAATAACAAATGTTTTCATGCAAGACCAGTATAGTCACGTATAAAAGTTTTCATTAAATATAATAATAATAAATATAGCTACTTGTCCAAAATTTCGATTTTAGACAATCATTTATTTTTTAGTACAAATCATTATTACTAGCAAATAACATAGGCATTATGAGTTATTAATGAAACAGTCAATTTTTGTAAGTTGTGTACTGGTCCGATCAGCCCCCCAATTCTGTAAGGAAATCGACGTTATCGTTTGTCAAACGAATAACTAGACCTGTTCAAGGAGTTCATAGACGCCTGTACGTCACAAAGCATGTATGAACTCCTTAAACAGTTCGAGTAATACGTTTTAAGCTGTCAAATGATTTGTGTAGATAATTGGGCCTCCGAATCTGAGAAAACACCGACCGAATGGAGGTGGTTACAATGATTGATACAGCTTTTTCACTATCGACCTGTATTTCTCGGATCGGACATGTGCATAAGCAAAATAAAGGTTCAAACACACATGCAATCAATAAATCGCATAATCATAAAGACATGTATGTTTAAAGCTGTAATTGTAAACTTATGAATTAAATCATTACTATCAGTAATTATAGATATTAACAAATAAAAAGGGTAGCAATTAGGCATGAGCAGAAGACTAGAGAAATATGTGTATACAAAAGCGCTTTTCAGATTTAACAAGCTAGGGCGGTAGTTACGCAACGCAGTCGCAATCAAAATCGCCTTCAATCTTATTGCGCGTTTGGATTATTGGATTCCATTTTTCAAGATTCCAAATTTTTAAAACATATTGTTTTAAAAAATTAAATGCGATAAATATATTTTTGGTATGGTGATTGCAATGAATATCAAATCGATTGTGACTGCGTTACGTAGTTAGACCCCGGTTATTAAAAAATCTTGTACTCCGTTTGGAGTATGTCAAATGAGAAAATTGTTTGAATGTACTCTCTTCCAAAGTGGCATAACTCATTCTTGAATAAAACCAAAAGATACGTACTTTTATAAAGTTTTCAATAGCTGCTATAGTTTTCATTAAATAAAATATCTCGTTCTATTGATATTAAACATTGATTGTCCGCGAATTGTATTACAACAATGATATTTTTTTTATAGTTTTCAATACAAAAGTTACTCTTAAAAATAGATTTGTGCGTAATTTTCAATTACAAACTTTTTATCACTATCTGAAAAATATTTCGTACGTGTAGAAATAAAATGATATTATATTATCCAATTCCTCATTTTATTTAACTTACTTTTCACATTAGCAAAATTCATTATTATTTTATTTAATCTAAATTCTAAAAGGTGATTAGTTCATCTATGATTTATTAATGAATTTTAACACAATGTGTTTCAAATGTATTTAAATACAAATGCTTTTAAGATCATCTTTACAACTGTGGCTCACTTCGCTTGCATTTGCGTACCAACGCTATTACATTTGTTAATAATGAATTAAGTTGGTAAGAAGTTGCCATATTTCAATATCGCTATAATTTTAAGCATTTGTGCCCGGTAAATAACAGTACAAACAAACAAATTTTCTCATGATCAATCTTAACCAATCCTCACTTATACTATCTTATAACTATTTTTATATAAAAATCGCAACATTCCTACATTTTACATTTTTTTTTAAAAGCTAAAATACCTCAGTCGCACAGGGGCCCGCATGCGTTTCTTATGCTGAGATCTATAGAGCGTACTCTGACTTGGCTCAGACTTTACTTAGAGTAAAAACGAGATGGACTTATGTGAGTAATATAAATCTATCTCGTTTTAACCATGTCTTAAGTCTAAGCAAAGTCAAAGTTCGCTCTATAGATCTCACACTTAGTTGAAATACTAAAATACTGAACACAATAGTTTAGAGATCCTTCGCTTTCCAGTTCGATATTGCAAATATAAAATAAAATTAATACTGTAGCGTCTTTTTAATGGCACGATTTGTTTTAACATTATATTTTAGAGCGCAAATAAGGAACAAATAAAAATAGCAGCCAAGATTTTCGATACTGGAAACTGCCAAATTACGACTTAGTACATTTAGAAAATTTAGAGAATATCTCATGATTTTTTAAATTTTTTTAAATTTCGGACATCAAAATTAAACAATTAAAAGAATAAAAGAAAGAAAAATCGGATGTCTAATCAAAATAAATAATGGTACGGTGTCAATTAAAAATAACATAATATAATGTTAACCTAAAATTATAAATGTGGGGGAACTACAGAGAGTAGTTAGTACGGTCATTTTTGTTTTTAATTTTGGCTACGATGAAGTTAATGCAATCGTTTAAAATTTAAATCATACTAACACTTGATTAAATGGAGCCTCATTTATAAGCGAAATCACATGCAAGCCCCGCTATAACGTTACATAACATTTAATCGGACAACATTTCAGAGCGATCGCATTTGCGTTGGCGCAGTCGAAGTAATTTCGGATCGAACCCCTAAACTGAAAGGCCTTTATTTATCTCCCAAATATAAATAATCTCCTTTTCCCAAATAAGAGATAACTTAAGTAATAAGACCGCTTTTGCACTATTTTCAGTGTTTTTATTACTTGTTTTCCTGTTTAAGTGTTTGCAATTTAAAAAAAAAACTATATTTATAATGTTAGTAACTTAACGAAGTTTCAAGATATGAAAGTAAGTAGGAGGAGGCATAAAAACGCGTCTGTAGTAATCGTAACGCGTAATATACTCAACGATAATAATTATACGTAACACGAAAACTATGACACATGTTATGGCATCAATTAGGAATTGGAACTTTAGCTAAGTTGCCAACCTTACTCTGATAGGGGTAACTGTTAACACATGTAAAGTAGGTGGAGGCGAAACTACGAATTTAAGTAAATATTTGGTTGTGCCAAACAAGAAATTGTCAAAATAAGGGTAGATAATGTCTTTTTCGATCTGAATGTACTTCGATAACGTCATCATAGTCGACAGAATCTAGGAAAAGTTGTGCTTTAATTTTATTTATAAAAATGATTGAGTTGGTTCAATACGGTTTTGGACTTTAAAATGAAACATATCTGTCGACTATTTTATAGGTTACAATTGCTATGTTCGAAAGGTAACTCTTATTAAAGACATGAGATTTATTCTATAGGCAGTGAAAGTTTTTACTGAATTTTCAGTCAACCTTTTAGGAATAAAGGCAAAGGTATACGAGAAAAGAATCGTAGGGAAATAACTAAAAAACATCGCAATAGTAACTGAGCGATCGCACGCGCACCCATTTACAACATTTTTACATTAATTCTGGTGTACACAAAACTATAATAAACTATGATAAAAAATATTTTATAAAAAAAGAAGTCGCATTTTTTTTATTTAATGCATTACTGGTGAAAAAAAAACTTGAATTAGTTGTTTGGAAATACATATTATGATAGGTTTTCCCTTCTACTGTATTTATTTTTTCATAAAATCATCCATGATTATTAAATTAATACGTTGTATCTACTCTAAGTACATATAATTTATTAATTTCCTCAAGTCCAATTGAAGTGATAATATAACGTTTACAAATGTTCATTGTTCACGATAAAAAAAGAATAGCAATACTTTCATACCTATTAAGTTGATTTTTTAATAGTTTATTGCGTACAGTCGAAGTTGCATTCAAAGAGTATTGAGACAGCACTTTTAGCTTCCGTGAGTTTCGTTATATTAACATTTTGTATACACTAAAATTGAATATTATTAATATACCTAATCAATTATATTAAATTTAATAGCTCATACAAAATCTAAAATACGTACATAACCTAACCTAACTTACAGGACACCATAGACAGTCGTACGGACGCCACGCAATTTTATATAGACATCGTGGCGCCAAATAAAAAACAAAACAAAAATTACAATTTCTTATCCAAATCAAAGTAACTTTATCAAAAAAATTAAAGGGATTGTGCATACTGATGTTACCATAGCCCAATAATCAATAAGAATGGTGGTGCTAATCACGACCTCTCACTCGCACTCTTTAAACAGACAGCGTGGGAGAGAGAGAGAGAGAGAGAGAGAGAGAATGATTGACGTCGCCATTTTGAATCGTTATTGTATTGTAAAGGTAATTTTTAAGATCTATTCAGAATTAAGATGTAGGTACACCACAACCAAACCACAGCGGCAAAAAGGTTTCTAAGGTGTTTTCCGAACTGAAATTAAAATAGAATAAAAAGTTTAGATGGTCTACTTTTACGCATTTATAATTCATCAAAGGCAACTTAAGATAAGGCGTAATAATATAAATACCGCATCAGCAACAGTATGCACACACCTTTATCTGAAAATTTGTGCTCGATTTGGGGTACATTATTTGGCCCTTAAAATTTATCGGCGGTTTTTTCAAAACCTGTACAAATGTATATTTTTTTTCATACTTAGGTACTTTTTTTTGTCGAACATAATTTATACGTATTTTTAAACTAAAACAAAAATGATTACAAAAATGCTTAATATGGCGTACCGTTGATGAATAAATACATAAAGGTCGGCAAACACTTGCAATACGTCACAAGCGTATTGACAGACACAGATTTGAATCTGTATTAAGATTTTCCATGTATGTAAGCTATAAAACCTCTGAAAGACTGACGAGGGAAATTTGTTTACGTATAGACATGTACTTTCCTGTAGCGTGAGTCGTGGAAAGCAAAGTTTGGCGGTCTCTATCCTGATTTGAAATCAACTTGCGTAGCGTACTCGCAAGTGTGGTTCAGACCTAATAATAATAACAATAAAATAACTCATTTATATATTTTCTACTGTTTCACTCTTTGGACACGTTTTTTTGGTATGTTCACATACCAAAAGTATAAAAATTGTAGAAAAGCTGCCCACTAACCTTTTTTATAGTCTAAAGAGACGGTCGTGTCATTTCTCAAAGCATCAAAGCTTGAAAATTATCCTTATTGTGACTAAAATATTGATATGGACATGCCAATATAAACAATACTTTACATGAGGTTTAGGACATTATAAAGTTCTACAGAAGGAATAACTTAACTCCTAGAAAATTAAGCTTATTTTACCTTGTGTATCATGGATTATTGCAAAGTAACATCTACTTCTATCCAACAATTGAAAATAAGGTTATGTTCGAATCATAGAAGATATACATACCTCCAGCATCTCTTAGCCTATAAAGGTGATTTCTACGAGCTAGTCCATAAGGGTAGCGTACAAACTTTACAGAAATAAAAAATATATGAGAATTTTCATGTCATAGAAAACTAAACATTTTACACAACAAAAAAAAAACGTTTTTCTATCTTAGAACAGTAGAAATTGGGCAAATAACATTAATTAATTATAAAATTATCCATGGCGATTCATATAATGTTTAAGTGCAATGTCAGATCTACTTTAAGAATATTTAAAATTGTATGGAACAAAAATATTACTATTTTATGAATATTATTGTTATTTGATTTGTAGAATACTATGTTTATGGCAATAAAGATATTTGTACGGTTATAAAACAGTCAGACTAAGATCATACTAACGAATTTTTGATTCGCAACTTTTTGTCGTGTCGCTTTCATACAACGTTTGCGTTCTCATGCCTGCACCACCGCAACGACAAGAATGATTTAACACGTTTCAAATTAAATACGTCCATTGTCATTAGAGAAAAAATATATCCCTATTCGGTTGGATGCGCCATCGTTTACACTAGCTTTGAAAAAGTGTCTTCGACTGAAGACCATCCTTTGACATCGAATTGTCTGAGGCTACAAACGTTGAGTCAGAGTTAACTGTTATTTTTGTCCGTGTGAGAATAGACTGAGCGATAGAAGGACCAAAAACCTCATCTTTGAAGTAAAAGTGTGTATTTCTAAATTAAACAGAGCTACTTTTTGTCGTACTACATATCGTTCGTATGACCTTACACTTATTTGAAATATAGCCATTTGTAAAGTAGAATTTTATCTATGAGTTACGGGAGTTTCAATTATTTATGAGGAAATATTAATTTGTATGTCTGTGTAACTACATTAGTCTACCTAAGCACTATTGATACTAAATATATTGAGACACGGAATATAATCACTGAATTTTATATAAACATGAGCATAAGGTAAGTGTATACTATTAATTTCCCTTTTATTCCCTTCGTTAGAATATAAATTGTCTACCGCTTTCCACGTCCATACCACAAAAAAATTGCACCGTGATGAACGCGATAGAATATTTTGTCGTGTGGGCGTGACTTTTTAGCTACATTTTGGACAAAAAATATTTTTAGTAAATACTAAAAATAATCATAGATTTAACCTAAACACAACTGAACATAGTAATTTCGAGAACGCATATGCGTGTTAAAAATATTATACTTAAAATATTAAATTAGACTTCTAATAATAAAAATTTACACATTTAAAAGGTACTGTCTTACATCAATATTGTCCTACATCCTACATCATTGCAGCCAAGCGCTAGCATATAAATTAAAAAAAAAAACAGTACGCGACGCGACATAAGCTGCAGTCCCTACAGATGGCCAACGTTGTCGCATGGATAAGTTTGTTAATTTCTGTAAAAGCGTGTCGTGTCGCGTCGCGTATCTCTTTCGTCGCTTACTTAGGACAAAGGTTCAGGAATTAATAGTATACAGTACAAATACGGCGCCAATCAAATATTCTCGTCTGAAGTTGACCGCATATTTTAAAACTTAGTATGGATGTTGACATCGACGAGCTGCGCAAACAAGCACCTGCACCTCAGCTCAGAGATGACTAAATGATTGGCGCGAACTATAAAATATTTTAAAAAAACGATTTGCTAAGACAATATAATTCGCCAATAAAATTTGTAAAAGCACCTACAAAACCTACATTCAGTTCTGGCAACACTATAAAATATAACCGATTATTTATATAATTGTTCTTAATTTAAACGAGTCGAAACTGCCTTAGTGACGTTATAAAATAACCTAATTCTATTTTGTTTCTGTTATTTGTATCTGGTAAGTCGAAATTTTAGGACTTGGACACACTAAATGCGCGCAGTCGTGAACTTTTTTTAAATAATAACCTCCAGACCTATATAGCAGTTAACAAGCTGCTCGGAGGATACAGTGCAACTGTGTGTGCGTAAACACAAGCGCACACTCTATTCCCTTACTCTCATAGTCCAATAAAATAGTTGCTGTAACGTTGAATGTTTTCCTAGGCACGGGGATGAAACATTGCCAACTTCCTAACTCTGGGCTGGTACTGAGAATTTCTTGATAGAATAACCCAATACCGGACTATTTTTGGCCTGATTTGGGAATCGAACCTATATCTTGTCTTCCGTAATCAAACATCTACCTAACTTATGGAGACAACGTTTGCCACGTTTCGGCGCGCATTTTGTGAATCAAAGCCTTTAAACGATTCATTTGACCAAATTTTGTTCTTATTAGTGACGTAACTGTAATATCGACGGAAACTACGAGATATAGAAAATTCAATGTAAGTATATCTTAAATTATGCAATATCTATGGCAACTTTTTCAATTTTTAGATAATTATATATTTTAGTGTAATTTGTATTAAATAAAGAGTAATATGCATGATTTTTGGTAGTAGTAACTTAGGAAAAAAACTACTTAAACGAAAAAAATATGAAAGATAAATCTCGAACGTGGTAATTTTATGCATAAGTATAAATTCGCACTTGTAAATTACTCTTAATAAATACATTATTCACAGTAAACTCGCGAATCGATATATTCTTTACATCACTAATCTTCACAGTTTATAAAGTAAAAGTTCTCAGTCCAAGCGCTTTTAAACCATACGCGTATCGTTTTAGGGACTAAATTCGCCTGAATAGGCATGACGAATTAGAAAAAGGGCTCAAGCCTCAGTTGTAGAAAAAGCCTCAACCACGGGGTTTTCGCTCGTATTTCTTGAGCGATAAGTTTGAGATTTAGTTTGCAGTGTATTGTTTAGCTGTCTTCAAGTAGATTGTGTAGTTCCGCATAGTTTAGTATGGCACGGTGTAGGAATTCGTACTGCAACTGTAAATAGAAAAATTATCAGAGAATATCAGGTTTTATTTATGAATCTTTTATAGATTTATGATAGACTAGCTGATGCCCGCGACTTCGTCCGCGTGGTTTAATTTTTTTTAATTCCCCCGGGAACTCCTTACACCAAAAAATAAAAATATACGTACAAACGTGTCAATAGTGCGTGCGCGTTGCGAGCGCACCTTCCTAGCGACGCACGCGACGTCCACGCGCCTCTCTAAACGCAGCTGCCAGATCAGAATGCACAGGGCCACGAACAGCGCGGATCTTTCTGTTCCCAGGTTGCAGTGAACTAATAGGGGGGGTCGGGGCGCGGGCTCGACGGGTGCGGCGATCTCCGCCAGCTCGGCTAACCCGCGGGTAACCTCAGGTACGTGACCCGCCGCCGTTGGCCAGCCTTGGTACTGGAGGTGTCGTACACATCGCCATTCTCCACTCTGTATAAAAAAAGATTAGGATTTTGATAGTTGATGGCTATGCCAGTTGCCTATGGTTAACGTTAAATTTCGCCACCAAAAAGCTAGTGAAGTCTTGCACATGCATTATTATAAATAGAAGTGGGAATGTGAATACTGCAACTATCTTCAAAACTACAACTACAACTAAAGTCCGGTCGCGGAACAGGAAGAATTTCGTACATTAACCTGTTACTACCTGTCTCTGTCACTCCCGCGTCAAAATAATGCGTCTCGTTCGCACAGATGCAATGGTATTACATCTGTGCGAACGAGACGCACTGTATTTACGCGAGAGTGACAGAGACAGGTAGTAACAGTTCATTGTACGAAATTCTTCCTGTTCCGCGACCGGACTTTAGCTGCAAAGTAGCTTTTTTTAGGTAGCCAATGGGGCTGATTCTGTATTGCACAATCTCTAAACTAAACTAAAATTAGAGCATTATAAATATTGCTAACCCTTTCATAATACTTCCTAAGGAAAGGGACAGAACTAGATTTAAAGCTGCAATTTTAGTTTAGTTTAGAGATTGTGTTATACAGAATCAGCCCCAATAGCTATAGTTAACGTTTAATTGCTGGTGCAACGGACCCTAAGACATACGGGCTCCTAGATACAGTGCTCTGCTAAGTTAAAGCAGTCTTCTCCTTGATGATCAAATGCGAAAATACTGCAATTATGGAAAAAAACAACCCAATAAAAACACTAAGTTGAATGGAAATATTTTTTTGGGCGTCTGTAAATAGGACTATGATGTAGAAAAGAAAAACATGAACAGAGAAGAACTGTGTTTACACAGAGTCTCCTCAATTCTTTATACACAAAAATTCATACCTTATTGTTAGTGATCCGGAACTGACGCCTCGTATAGTAAGGGCAGGATTCACTCTCTTCGTACTCCACAGAAATGTGTTCGTACTGTACCGTACCGTCGTCCCAGTACCGCGGACATTTCCCTTCGCCCAACTGGAAAAAAAATCATGACTCACTAGTGATTCTATGTACCTAATCTACTTAATTTTACTGGTTTAACAAGAGATTTGAATAAAACTAATAACATTTTTACGACTTTTCTTCTGATGAATAAAAGAACAGTCAGTTGCTTGTTAGTTTTTAAATCTCAGGAAAGACTCTCCACTCTTTTTTATAACCACTACAAGTTAGCCCTTGACTGCGATCTTACCTGATTGGAAGTGATGACGCAGTGAGTGATGCACCTAAGATGGTAGCAAGCTAATCTGTTACTCTAGTCTTTTTAAAATTTAATGATTTCTGTATATGAAGGTTATAATTACTAAAATTATTAATGCGAAATTATGTTTGTTTGTTGGTTGGTACCAAAATCAAAATCAAATTATTTTTATTCAAATAGACTTTTTACAAGTTCTTATGAATAGTCAAATGAATCTACCACCTCGATCACGATGCACCAGAGCAATCTGGTGCATCGTGACCAGATCGCCGTGATGTTTTGCAAGTGTGTATTCGTAGGACCTTGAGTGATTTTTAGGCAACTTTGTATCTCGGATTAAAAAATCTAAATCGACGCGAATGTAGCCACGGGCATCATGTAGAGATGAAATAAATAAAGTATAATGCATAACACCAAAGAAAATTCTCTCAAAAAATGCATCATACGGCGATATCACACTAATATTAAAATTGTGAAAGTGTGTTTGTTTGTCCTTACATAGTTGCTATGGTTCATATAGCTGTCCTTTCTAACCCCACCACCGGGCAGTGGGGCGAAGGACGTGATTTTTGGTATGGGTATAGTTGAGGACCTGGAGAGTGACATAGGCTACTTTTTATCCCGGAAAATTAAGCAGTTCCCGTGGGAAAAAAAATCTTAAACCACGCGGACGATGTCGCGGGCATCACCTAGTTTTTGATAATAAGTTATAAACGTAAGGAGTTGTTTACATACTCGTACCTCACTCAACATTACAATAGTAGAAACGTTGTGCTCGGCAACCATCCGCCAGAAGTCCATTATCGTATTCGGCAATGGATCTTGTGTTATTATGAACCCTTCTGTGTTATCGTACGCTGAAAAAAAATATCCCGATAAAGTGGTTTATGTATATATTTGGATTGTGGTGTGGAGTCGAAATAAAAAAGGCCAATTATTACAGCAAATACGATACTATTGTACCATATCTGATGTCAGATTTAAGGAAATGGCAGGCTGAGCCCACTCTCAAAAAGTATGACATGTAACTATACTAAATGGTACACATTGGGCCCCGCTTTTTGTGCCCAAAATGTATGTTTTTGTTGCCTGTAACACACGGCGTAATTTATACGCGCATATACATCGACACAGACGCCCTGTAAACGCATTTTCGATCCATCGAAAGGAAATTGTGTGACCATAAAACAAATAAACATAAATACCCAAATAAACGTAAAATACTACATAAACAAGAGTACAACGCGATACTGACGCGTTGTTTGTATTTGTGTTGATAGAATGCAACAATCTGCTTTTTGGACTGAAAACGCGCGTTCATGAAACGTAGTCTTCGCATAAAGAATTCGCCATGTGCACAGGCTCAAAGATCTAATAGCCGCCCACTTTGGTTCAAAAACATTTATTACTCAAAAATAACACAAATATTTCACTTACATTGATACAATTACATATTAAAAGTTTAGTACTATGTACATTATATTATCTAGGTTAGTGTCACAAGTTACAATAATTAAACTTAATACTCAGACTTACCCTCAATAAAGGACGCGTTGATGTACGTAGAGAAGTCTCGGCCAGGTATGGGCGCCAATATGACGCGGTTTCGGTCGTAAGGCAAGCACTCAGTACTGCGGTTGCGCGCGCGCAGCTCTTCTGCGCCGCCTGCTGCGCACGACTTGATTGGCTCCGCTACAGGTGGGTCCATCATTTTCTAATAATAAAAAAAAATCTTATTTGGTTTTATGGCTTCTAGATGTGACACACAATAATTAAATTCTATCAAAAACCCTAAACATTCTTTCAATGAGGGCTACCGCGTTTAAATTCGCCGCTAGGGGCGCTAGTGTAGAGTGAGGTCTACGAAATGTCAAATATCACTGGGCTTTTATCGCGAGTCTAATTATTTAGTTAATGTTGTGAATATTTAGCAATAACCGATTAATTATGGAAGATGTAAGATACGTGTCAATAAATGCCAGTGCTCTGTGCTTTGAAAGCGGGGCTAAGAAAAAGAAGTGCAAAAATAAGCGGGCTGAAAGAACAGCTAATTCATAGGTTAGTATTTCCCTGATTCCTGTATGTTTACTATTTACAAAAGGGGTTTTTTTTCCAGAAATATGCTTGTTTACCGAATTTACAGCTATACTTTAGGACCTTACTCGCAAGTGGCGCTAACTAGTGAGCATAAAAACGGTAGCCCTCATTAGCTTTTTATTCTTGCTTTATTTGTGATATTAGGTACCAAAAACTTAAATGAATTTTTATTTTGGCGTGCCTATAATGTTAAGGGAACTATTGTCTGTGTTATTCTGTCTTCCATCTTTTGTGACATGTTTCTTTGCAAATAAATGAATTGTAATTGTATTTTCGGAGTCGAAAAGGCTTAGATAGACAGGGTTAAAACGGATGATTTAAGTTAGGAACTTATTTAGGGACAAACGTTAAACTATTTACATTAATAACCATTTACAACATCTTGTTAAATCTTACAATGTCCTGTGGTACATTACCTCAAACTCGTGCTCCATCAGGCACTTATCAGCGCCCTCTGGCGTGTTCCGCAGCCTGTCTATGGAACTCTTGAGTCTTGACGCGGGGATCTCCGTGTCACCGTAATGTGCGTACTCCACTAACGCACGATATACGAACACGTATTGTTTCTGTGGGGAATGAAATTTAATTTAGTGTCACTTAAAAATGGAATGGCTATTTTCACGTTTATCGGGGAAACACAAGGAAAAGAAAATTATATATTTAATACATCTCTACTATACTTATTATACTTAGCATTATACTAATACAAAAGTCAAAGTACCCGCATTTTTTACGACTGATAAACATATGTTCTGCTCGCACGAAACGTTTGGTACCTTCAAGGCAAGAGTGAATAGGCATCTTCTAAGCAAGCGCGTTCGAACCTAGACCTCGTCATTGCACTAAGCATGATTGTCGTTAAGCGCAAGCATATTATACAATAAATAGAATAAAATGTCTGAGACTAGATTATGACGGAGGTCATATAGTCATACCTGTGACTGCACCAGGAAATTACTCTGCCTTCGGAGTTCAGTGACCGTGTTGAACACAGACTGAGTTGAAGGTGACGGGCCGACCCACCATATCAGACCCACTCGCATGCGAGTCTGATCGCAGCCAAGCGCTAGCCTACCTTGCCTACCTTACCTAGCCTTGTAGAGGCACACATACCTACATAATATGGATGACGTAAACATGATGCGGCCACGTTAGCCAATCACGGGCCGCGGCCTGAATCGCGATTGCAAAGCTTTCGGAAATGTACTATATATAGAATTTTCAACCAACAACAGTTGGCCCAGTTGGGAGCCCCGAGCATGTGACACCGACTCAGAGGGAAGATCTTCTCCTATAGCTTCGGGAGCATACACCATACGCTCCCGACAGCCTAAATGTCTGAAACTAGATTATGTAGGAGATATAGTCATACCTGTGACTGCACCAGGAAATTCCTCTGCCTTCGGAGCTCGGCATACGAGTCTGATTGAAGCCAAGCGCTACTACTAGCCTATAATAGCCTAAAACTATATTATGAAGGAGACATAGTGATACCTGTGACTGCACCAGGAAATTCCTCTGCCTCCGGAGCTCAGCGACCGTGTTGAACACAGAGGCGAGTCCAGTGGCGCGAAGTTGCTCCAGTAGACAGTCCAGCGCGACCAGCGTGCCTGTTCTGCCAACGCCGGCCGAGCAGTGGACCACAACCGGCCGACCCACCATATTCGACCACGCTTCGTTCACCCTCTGAATTAAACAATCATATAATTATACAATACTTCCTCCCCCTTCGGCAGTCGGAGTTCGTCTGAGCAATAAAACTTTGTGTGTGTGCAATTCACACACGGGAAAAACTCGTGTAGAATTTTTCGAACCGGTTTTTGTAGAACCGGTGGTAGAGTCAAAACATGACGTAACATAAGAGACACCTCATGTCATGTGTCATGTCCTACATGTTATCAATACTTATTATTGAGTATAATTTATAACAATAGTTAACATTTTGTTTGGTTTTTATTTGTTGCTCATAACGTCATATTAAAGAAAAAGAAAAATGTTGGATAAAAGCAGGTGTTACTTTGCGGAAGTCCATGATGACAGAACTTTAAATGACTTGTGTGGTGTGGTGAATATCGCAAGATACACACTGTACCACACAGATTTACCTACTGGTGCGGATTAAAGCGAAATAAATAAATAAATCCATACTAATATTATAAATGCGAAAGTGTGTCTGTCTGTCTGCCCAACTACTCAACCGATTTGGATGAAATTTGGTACAGAGATAGGTTACATCCCAGGGAAGGACATAGGCTACTTTTTATCCCGGAAAAATTGAAGTTCCCGCGGGAATCAAAAAACATAAATCCACGCGGACGAAGTCGCGGGAATCATCTAGCAATAAATAAAGCTTTTACTGTGTTACACTTTTGTTCTCGTATGTACATTAATTATATAAGACTTAAAAAAACTAAAAGACACATTTAATCGCAAACTCAGCTTTGTGCTGGGAATTGGCAGCAATACCCAGCACTGATTAAACTTCCAGTTCTTTCATCTTTACATAAATTATAAAGAGGTAAAGTTTGTGACGTTGTAGGGGGTAATCTCTGGATCTACTGAATCGATTTTGAAAATTCTGGTACCAATGGAAAGCCACATTATTTGTGAGTGTCATAGGCTATATATTAACCCGAAAAATTAGGGAGTTCCCGTGGGAATTTAAAAAACTTATTACACGCGGACGAAGTCGCGGGCATCTGCTAGTTGAAAATAAAATGGTTTACCTTGATGAACTTGAGTATGGAGTGGGGATGCTCTGGCGCGGCGAAGTCTTTCCACATGAGGAAGTGGTATTGGCGCACTAATCGCGTCTCACACTTGGCCTCGCGCGGCGACGTCGGCGCGCTCGCTTCGCTCATGCCACAATCTGAAGGTTACAACAAATTTGATTTACTTATGCTGACTATTCCACGGTAATTCACGCCCGTCAAACATATTATTAACCACGTGGACGACGTGGATTGAGGTATTTTGGTTCCCGCGGGAACTCCGGAATTTCGCACAATTTTCCGGGATATAAACATGTGTTATCCGAAACTATATATAATCTATCTCTGTGCCAAATTTCATCCAGATCTATCCAGCCGTGCTGGCGTGATTGAGTAACAAATATCCATCCATACATCCATCCAAACTTTCACATTTATATAATTAATATTAGCATAAATTTTAGACAAATGGGCTGCAGACTGCGGTAATAGCCAAGAGGTTAAAACATTCGACCTCCTGGTACGGGGTTGCGGTTTCGATTCCAACCTCCTCCAACTTTTCGAAGTTTTGTGCGTTTTGAGAAATTAAATATAGGTGATATTTAATTTCTCAACTTCTCTTCTCTTCTTCTCAGCTTCAAACAGTGAAACGGTGAAGGAAAACATAGAGAGGAAACCTGCACGCCCGAGAGTTCTTCATAATGCTCTCGAAGGTGGGTGAAGTCTGCCAATCCGCACTTGGCCATCATGGTGGACTATGGCACATGGTATTACTCGTATACGTCAATTATATTTACTCATTAGAATTAAAATTTTAAATCTGGAACAAACCTCCGTTTCTTTTTGCTATTCCATTATTTTCAACAATAGGTTGTCCATCGGAGTTCAAAGGCTGTTTAGATATTTTAAGTTCTCTTACAATATAGTCGGAGTACCTGCAATAAAAAAGAATAATTTATGTGAGCTCGTTTTAACTACGAATCCCTGCACTAAAGTTTTGAAGCTGTGCTTTTTTCGGTAACACACCCACAAAAACACACAATACTCTTGTCTACAAGTTTGCCCTTGACTGCGATCTCGCCTGATGGTAAGTGATGATGCAGTCTAAGATGGCAGCAGCGGGCTAACTTGTTAGGGGTATGGCAGTTAATTTAAACCCAAACCCCTAGTCGGTTTCTACACGGCATCGTACTGGATAGCGAAATCGCTTAGAGGTACGTCTTTGCCGGTAGAGTGGTAGTGACTGAAGCCTTCCACCAGCCCAGAACAGGGAAAATTCTGAAATTATAAATTCTCAAATTGACCCTGCTGGGAATCGAACCCGGGCCCTCCCGCGTTAAGACAACAGCGCTCGACACTGCGCCAGGAAGGTCGTCAAATCTATCTCTGTGCCAAATTTCATCCAGATCCGTTCAGCCGTTCTGGCGTTATTGAGTAACAAATATCCATCCATCCAAACTTACGCATCTATATAAATAAAAATTAATTACCGAATATATGTAAGCGCATCACTTCATAACGGCTGGACCGATTTTAATAAATTTTTTTGTGTGTTTGTGAGGAATCCGGGATGGTTTATATTCATAATTGGACCGGTAGGGGACGCTGCAATCGGGTTCTACGTTCAGGGCAGGACAAAATCTGCCGTGCCCACTTGTTTATAATATTAGTGAAGATTATTGAATGAGAAAGCCTTAAAAAAATTAACAGTTACCGTTTCTCGGAAACATGGTGAACGGTAATGTTCCCAAAAGCTCGCACACCCCTCACATCATCGGGCCAGTATTTGCTGCACTTGACCTTGGAATACTCCTCGAGGTTGGTCAGCATCACGATCAGCTCCAACCCATGCTCCCAGATCATACGCCAGAAGTCGTTCACTGTTGTGTCGGTTGGGCCTTGAGCGCAGATGAATTGCTTGCGTTCCTGTAGAAAAGAATACCGATGTAACTAAAACAGTTTGAGTGTGCAACTAACACACGGCAGAAGTGAAACTTCAGAAAAGTAGCCTACGAGAGAATGAGATAAATATAAATATAAATATAACTTGTATTCTATCTCATTCTGTCGCAGGCTACATCCTACTATATATGTTTGTCTCTTTTTGGTGTCGCTTTTTCGTTTCATCGAATTTTCAAATCACAACGATTCTAATGAAGTTTCAGTTCAATATATCACCTGTTTGTTGTAACTCACTTGTTTTGTCGGAAAATGCCCAATTTCGAACCCGTCCGGGATTGGAGCTGAACGATCACTGGAGTGGAGGAGTCATCGTTCACCTACCGGGTCGCGTGAACAGGCTGATGATTAATGGCCCCGGACGGGTTCGAAACTATTCGGGCATTTTCCGACAAAACAAGTGAGTTACAACCGGTGATATATACTTAGTTATAATGAATAATCACGATAGTTTAAACGTTAAAAATTCTTTCCAAAAAACCGACTTCCAAAGCCACTGTAAAGTAAAAAATAATTTTGATTTCTACACACTATGTTGAAGTCGGGCGAACCTGACGCGTCAACTATGCCTATCTTTGTTATACTCGCCCGACTTCAACATAGTGTGTAGAAATCAAAATTATTTTTTACTTTACAGTGGCTTTGGAAGTCGGTTTTTTGGAAAGAATTTTTATTTTTAACTTTTTAGTGTACTCTAAATCCCTACGGCTTAGGAGTGCAGTACCATGCAGCATCATAGTTGAGGAGTTGGAAATTGGGTTTAAGTAACTATGAAGTCGTTGCTTGACACCTACAATATTAATTCACCATAAAAAAAATAAAAATCCTAAACCACTATGTTTAAGGAGTTCTGTACCCTGCAGCATCAGGGTTGAGGAGTTGGGACTTGGGTTTAAGTATGAAGTCGTTGCTTGACACCTACAATATTAATTCATCATACAAAAATCT
Organism: Erebia epiphron; assembly: GCA_963932025.1. Taxonomy (NCBI): domain Eukaryota; kingdom Metazoa; phylum Arthropoda; class Insecta; order Lepidoptera; family Nymphalidae; genus Erebia; species Erebia epiphron. Next base: position 26,743,102 of record OZ009947.1, on the reverse strand, counting down.
TAAATCGTTATTTTTTAAGGAGTTCTGTACCCTACAGCATCAGGGTTGAGGAGTTGGGACTCAGAGTTGTATCGTATACACGTGACTTGATACCTACTATATGAATTCACCATCAAAACTCCTAACTCCCTAGTTTTGAGACGTAGGTACACCTACAGCATCAGGATTGAGGATTTGGAGTCAGATTTTTTTATGGGACCACCTCGTGAGCTTCCTCTAACCAATGTAAAAAAAAATTTTCAAATCGGTTTAGAAACCACGGAGATATGCACCGACATACATTAAAAAAAAAAAAAAAAAGATACGCGCCGAATTGAGAACCTCCTCCTTTTTTGGAAGTCGGTTAAAAATACTGATGTATACGGTTGCAATAGAGTAAATAATACCTTTTTGTAAATTGTAAAGAGTGTAATACGTACTGTGCCAAATGGATTTGCGCTTGACCAGGGGTTCGAAAGTTACATTGAAATAAATATGCGGTAGAATTTTTTCTAGGAAAGGTGTTGGAGAGTTTAATTTCTCCGGTGTACCAAAAAGTTTTTGCAAATTTTGCGACATAGCCTTCAAAAGTAAATAGGAATGGATTGAAAAATAAATTTCCCTATGGATGTCACTTTAGCATCGTGTTGATACTTTTAAATAATGAAATTTTTTCCAGAACCTTTTGCTCAATCAAACTACCTGTGATTGACACTAGATGAGAACTAGATGTGACATTTGATTATGAACAATACACAATTTCTGCTTGAGTTGTTTGTATTTGTGTAAATGTTTAGAGAGTGATCTACTTTTGGTAGGTATGCCTGTTTATGTGTGTGGCACAATTTGGAACTTAATATTTATTAACTTTCTTTCTTTCAATGCGAAAGCTCTAGTAGACCACATCGAGTAAATAATGGCATTCCAAAGCATAGATAAACAAAAAAATATCATGCAATACCTGATTAAGCTCCAAAGGGTCCTTAGTAAGCAATAGGACAGACAAACACCCAAGTTAGAAAGGGATACACAACGCATAACCAATAAAATAACAGAGAAACATTGAAATAAAGGAAAAGTTCTGCTAATTTAATTTAACACAAAAATCGTTCGTAAGATTGCAAAAACCGTTAGATTGTAATGTTACGCTTTTTATCTCGTAAGATTGTAAACTGTCTAAACTGTTGTAACGGTTTTTACAATCTTACGGTGACATATACATAAAAAGATACTGATTAATACACTGGCTAGAATTTTAGAAATGATCCACAGTACCACAACGGCTATATGCTATTAACTTAGTGTATAAGCATAAAAAGATACTGATTAATACACTGGCTAGAATTTTAGAAATGATCCACAGGACCACAACGGCTATATGCTATTAACTTAGTGTATAAGTCATAAAAGTTATAGTGGTCTAATAATGCCTTGCTAAGGCTAGAAAAGTCATTAAGTCAAAATATAATCACAGACTCATTCAGGTTTTCATTTTTGGTGAGAGATGTAAGGCCAGTCCTTTTCATCCCAAACACTACCCTATCACAAATAGTATGCAACCTTAAACTTGATTATGGATCAAATATGAGTCAACCAGGCCATGTGGTACAGATTAAAAACCTCTTGTAAGCTCTGAGTGATCAAGAAGCTAGAAGAAACTTCGAAAAGCATGCAACCCATCTTATGTTTGAAACATTATGGTACAGAAGGACAATGATAAGTATTGCACTAACCTTATAACCCATGACGTAGTTCGCGTTGATATAATCAGAGCCGGGTAATGCCGTCGACCTGCGTGAGTTTGACCCGGGTTTGTTCATACAGATATCCGGGTAAGGGTTCATGGGTTTGTTTAGGAAAGAAGTCTTGTGTATTGCACTAACCTTATAACCCATGACGTAGTTCGCGTTGATATAGTCAGAGCCGGTGATGCCGTCGACCTGGGTGAGTTTGACCCGGGTTTGTTCATATAGATATCCGGGTAAGGGTTCATGGGTTTGTTTAGGAAAGAAGTCTTGTGTATTGCACTAACCTTATGACCCATGACGTAATTCGCGTTGATATAGTCAGAGCCGGTGATGCCGTCGACCTGGGTGAGTTTGACCCGGGTTTGTTCATATAGATATCCGGGTAAGGGTTCATGGGTTTGTTTAGGAAAGAAGTCTTGTGTATTGCACTAACCTTATGACCCATGACGTAATTCGCGTTGATATAGTCAGAGCCGGTGATGCCGTCGACCTGGGTGAGTTTGACCCGGGTTTGTTCATATAGATATCCGGGTAAGGGTTCATGGGTTTGTTTAGGAAAGAAGTCTTGTGTATTGCACTAACCTTTTAACCCATGACGTAGTTCGCGTTGATATAGTCAGAACCTGTGATGCCGTCGACTTGTATGAGTTTGAACTGGGTTTGTTCATATAGATATCCGGGTATTGGTTCTTTAGGTATGTTTAGAAAAGCAGTCTCGTTTATTGCACTAACCTTATAACCCATGACATAGTTCGCGTTGATATAGTCAGAGCCAGTGATTCCGTCGACCTGGGTGAGTTTGACCCGGGTCTGGTCGTATGCCTTGATATCCGGGTATCGGTTCTTGGGTTGATTCTCGCGCGCTTCCGAAGCGTGCGTGGTCCGGTCAGGGAAGCAATCTGGCAGCATCTGCAACAACTTGGGTTTTGCGCTCCGGGTTCAATAAATTTTTTGACACGTGACTAGGATAAATCTAAGGGGCAAAACACACAGGGGCCAGGCGCGGGTCGGGTCGGGGCCAGGCGGGTCGAATTTCTTGTATTTATATGGACGACATCACACAGAACGCGGGCGCGGAACGGGCGCGTGGCGGGTGACGCTGAACGCGGGAATTTTCCCTGGTCTGGATTGGCTTCGGCCGTGGCTAGTGACCATCCTACCGGCACAGACGTGCCGCCAAGCTATTTAGCGTTCTGGTATGATTCCGTGTAGAAACCGAATAGGGGCATGGGTTATAATATAATTGCCATGCCCCAACAGGTTAGCCCGCTACCATCGTAGACTACATCATCACTTACCGTCAGGTGAGATTGCAGTCAAGGGCTAACTTGTAGTGGATAAAAAAAAACCACATTCTATCAGATTTATCTACTGTGGCGGATTATAACGAATTAAACTTCTAGTTCTTTCATTTTCTATGGCGTCGTATCGCGTCGCGTCGCTTTTGTCGCTCACCTAGGACCACGTGTTTTTTATGTATTTCATTACTAGCTGATGCCCGCGACTTCGTCCGCGTGGTTTAAGTTTTTTGTTATTCCCGCGGGAACTCCTTAATTAGCCTATGTCACTCTCCAGGTCCTCAACTATACCCATGCCAAAAATCACGTCAATCCGTTGCTCCGTTGCGGCGTGATTGAAGGACAAACCAACAAACCAACAAACAAAGTGACTTTCGCATTTATAATATTATATTAGTGCTAGTTTAGGTATTATATTAGTACTAGTTTAGGTATTGGGTTTTTCAATTAAGAAATTCTCAGTGCCAGCCCGGAGTTGGAAGTTGGCGGTGTTTCACCCCCGTGCCTCGGAGAGCACGTTAAGCCGTCGGTCCCGGTTATTATCACTAACATGACAATAATCGTTAAAGCCCGCCAACCCGCATTGGAGCAGCGTGGTGGGTCTAAGCTCTAATTTCCCGCTCTCCTATGAGAGTGGAGGCCTGTGCCCAGCAGTGGGACTTTAAAAGGCTGTAGTGAAGTGAAGAAGTGAAGATTAGTACTAGTATGATATTTACCTCAAATTCTTTCTGGAATCCATAGTCGGAGTCGGCCTGTCTTTCCGCGTATGCGGCGGCGAGGTCTTCCTTTGCGATCGGCGGCATGTCTGGCGGAACTGCACTTATCAACTGCTGTCTTCCACCGATATGACCCACTACGTATCTAAAATAACGAATTACTATATAGAATCTTACGTTGCGATACCTCTAAGTCAAGAGATTTACTATCTCACTTTTTTTTTTTTTTTCTAGTATGGAGTACCAATGAACGGGGCTCAATATAATTTTACTACTAGCCAGACTATTTTACTAATAAGTAATTTTTCTTTAACCTAAGCTTATAATTAACTTATGTACTAAGAAATTGTCCAATGGCGTATCTTAGTCTTTCTTGTTGCAAATAGACACTTTGTTCATGTGTTCTTTTAGGCAACACTTAACTACACTATCACTAGACACAATGCACTAACTCAAAGGGTTTTCACTTTTTGAGTCTTCTCACTAATTGCGTAACGTCGAGCAATCTCACATTATGATTCTAATATTATAAATACGAAATTGTGTTTGTTTGTCCTTCAATCACGTCGCAACAGAGCAACGGATCGACGTGATTTTTGCATGCGTATAGCCTGCCAACCCGCATTGGAGCATCCTGTTGGGACTATAAGCTCTAATTCCCTCTCTCCTACGAGAGTGGAGGCCTGTGCTCAGCAGTGGGACGTTAATGGGCTCTAGACTGCAGTGGTGGTGGTAGTATAGTTCTCTTTCTATCTCGGAAAATTAAAGTTCCTGTGGGAAATAAAAAACTTATTCCACGCGGACAAAGTCGCGGGCATCAGCTAGTAAGGTCATACTTTTGGCTCAATATAGTTAATAGTTATAACGTTGAAAAGTAGACGGGTACCAAATATGAGTCTGATGTAGTACGGAATTTGAATTATGAGTACTTAGATGATGCTCGGCACTTCGTCGGTGTAAACTTTTTTAATTCCCGCGGGAGCTCTTTAATTTCCGGGATAAGTAGCCTATGTCCTCAACAAATTTTTCCCCAATTTCATCAAATTTGTTGAAAAGATGGGTTGGATGGATAGGTTAAAGCGTAGCAGACAGACAGACAGACACACTTTCGCATTTATAATATCACTAGCTGACTGCCCGCGACTACGTCCGCGTGGATTGAGGGTTTTTTATTCCCGCTGGAACTCCTTAATTTCACGGGATAAGAAGTTGCCTGTCCTTCCGCAGGATACAAATTATCCCAGTACCAAATTTCATCAAAATCGGTTGAACTGATGGGTCGTGAAGGCGTAGCAGATAGACAGACAGACGCACTTTCGCATTTATAATATTAGTATGGATAGTATGGATATGGATAGGATGGAAACTTAGATACTTAGTATATTGTATGGATACTTTACCTGAAAGCAGCCTCCAATGGACTCATCTCCACATGATGGTGATGATGTTTCCTTGATCGTCTCGCCTGTAGAACGCAGAGGGTTGCCATGCCAACCACGATCAACCCAGCCACTGTACAAGTCGCCTGCAATAAACATATTGTGGTACAGAATATTACGGTACCATTGAACACAATTTTTACCCAACTAAATAACAGCACTCCCAAAGTAACAGCACTCTCTCTCATTTTTTAGTGGGCCCTGCAGATTTCGTCCTGCCCTGAACCTCGAACCCGATTATGGATATACACCATCCCGGGGTCCACACAAACACACAAAAAATTACATCAAAATCGGCCCAGCATTTCTGAAGTGATGCACTTATATACAGTCGGCAATTGAGTTTTATTTATATAGATTTTCAGGGCAGTTTCGGATGACGAAAAGTATTTGTATTGCTTAAAATTGGGCTGTATCATTAGCAGTTTACTCTAGAACTGCATAAATTATGCTTCGTATTATTCTGCGTTTCATATACAATGACGTCATGACAAATCCAATATGGCGTATTTTATGAGAAACATAGATCACTAGTTAGGTACATCATTTATTACAAAATACATCGAGTTTTTTTCCAATGAAAGATCTATGTACTAGCTGATGCCCGCGACTTCGTATTGTGGATTAAGATTTTTTCTGATTCCCGCGGGAACTCTTTATTTTTCCGGGATAAAAAGTAGCCTATGTGATATTCCAGACTATAATCTATCTCTGTGCCAAATTTCAGCCAGATCCGTTCAGCTGTTGGGGCGTGATTGAGTAACAAACATCCATCCATACATCCATCCATCCAAACTTTCGCATTTATAATATTAGTAAGATTTGATAAAAATGTGTAAAACGTTCCTCTATGACTCTATGGTATTAATTTTAAGAGTAGCCATATAGATCTTCTTACCAATAAAGCGATCTCAAGCGGCGTGGTGGGTGGTGGCGCCACTGGTGATGCGGCGGGCATCAGCGCGTTGACGTATTCACTGAACAGAGGCTCGTCTTGCTCCGAGCCCGCTGAAACACCACATTTTAACACTCTATTCTATTACTATTCTTCTCTCTCTCTCTCTCTGCGTAGTATTCCTCATTACTGAGGGTCGTGACCCCTTTCCATTAATTAAATAATGGTAGGAGTTTTCTTGGGACAATAATGCGATGGTTTCCTACGTCCATCCGCATACGACTCAACTAAGATAATTTAAACTCTTAGGTTTTTTGCAATAACCACATAAAAATAACAAAACAAATAGAAAACATTTTTGAGTGTACACCCAATTACTGGCAATGCATGCATTTATCTGATCTCGCAAGTTCGGGGTTACCAGTTAACAATTAGCGTTGAATTTAAAAAACACAAACAACGATACAAAAAAAAGCAATCAGCTAGATATTAAGTCTATGATACTGCATCAATGAACTGAGTAATGAAGGTTAACTTACGTATCAACTCAACATATAGCGTATAGTTAGCGTTGGAGTCCAGAAGGCCGTCCGTGACCCGCAGATCTTCTTTAATCTCCGCTTCCGCTAACTTATTGTCCATCATCATTGGATTCTTCATGTAATCTCTGCAAAAATTCCTCTATTAGAATTTTTGTGATTTAAATTACCACATCATACTAATATTATAAATGCGAAAGTGTGTTTGTTTGTTGGTTTATTGGTGTGTCGCTCAATCACGCCGCAACGGAGCAACGGATCGACGTGATTTCTGGCATGGGTATAGTTGAGGACCTGGAGAGTGACATAGGCTATCCCGGAAAAAAGAGTTCCCGCGGGAATCAAAAAATTTAAAGCACGCGGACGAAGTCGCGGGCATTAGCTAGTATATTATAAATGCGAAAGTTTGGATGAATGTATGGATGGATGCATGGATGTTTGTTACTCGATCACGCCAGAACGGCTGATCGGATCTGGATGAAATTTGGCACAGAGATAGATTATAATTCTGGACTCTGCATTTGGAATAACACATAGGCTACTTTTAATCCCAGAAAATTAAAGAGTTCTCGCGGGAACCAAATATCCTCAATCCACGCGGACGAAGTAGAGGGCATCAGCTAGTGTGGAAATATAAATATATGAGTGGAAAGTGATCTAGGAATTTTCTTTTGAAACTGCTTCTTCGGGTGCCTCTCGTATAAACGAAGTTTGGCAGTCAGCTTGGTATATTCACTTCTGTTCAACTCATAATGGTGGGAATGTTGCTGGGAAGAGAGGCGTTGGCCGCAGAAAACATCAGGTCTTGGCTTCGCAACTTACGGGAGTGGACCTGAATCGCGAGTGCCGCCGAATTATATCGCCTCTTTCAAAGCAGCCAGCCAAAATAACATCAAATGCCAAATGTACTCGTATGATATACTAAAGCAAACTAGAAATATGCGAACATACGAGTAGCGAGCTATAATTTTCGCAGCAAAATTACCCTAAATTCAGCTAATTACAATAATTGAAACTGTAACAATGATTGATGCAGTTTTTACATGATAGGTATCAACTATCTCAAATGACAGACAAATCGATCATTATCGCATATCTGTATCTATCTTAGTCTTACTTTACCAATGACTCATTTGGAGTGAGAGAGACATCAATACTCATTACACACTTGGTCCATAATCATGACCAAGTGTGTCACTTGGTCCATAATCAAGACCAAGTGTGTCACTCATTCGTACATGGCAATGAAGTCTTTACACCCCAGACATAAATTAAACATAAATCTAACTAAAACAAACATCATGCAGTTTTTAACCAAAGATGCAAAACAAAAAATTATGAAAATTGACCATAAATCATCTACTATAGAAGAAGTAAATACAACCAAGTTTTTGGGAATAACTATAGATAGAATGTGCAATTGGAAAGAACACATATTTCAGTTATGTACAAAAATTAATTTTATATTTGTGCTATCTAGGTTAAGAAAAACTGTTCTATAGAGGCAGCATTAACTGCCTATCATGGATACGTTTCCTCACTATTGAGGTATGGTATAATTATATGGGGCAACTCAAGCGAGATGATTACAGCATTTAGAACCCAAAAAAAATGTATAAGAATCTTATGCAATGCTTACTATCTTCAAACCTGCAAACCGTTATTTAAATCTAATAAAAAGATATTACCGCTTCCGTGCCTATACATTTATGAATCTGCATTATTTGTGTTTAAAAACCTCAATTTATTTCTAATTACGTACTCACAACCATACACAAGCAAACGATACAAAAATAACATTTCGTTGCCCCAACAAAGACTAAGTCTCTTTAGTAAAAACTGTTATTGTATGGTCATAAAAATCTATAATAAATTACCAAATAAACTAAAACAACTCAATCTACCATCATTTAAAAAAGATCTTTTCGAGTATCTTTTGGATCATTGTTTTTATTCGATACAAGAATTCTTCAATTCTTAAAATAAGAATATTAATTCAATATTTGGACGTCGGTAACGACAAAATATGTTTGTACCTAATTATTAACCTAATAACATCTTGTCTGTACCATATTTTACCAAATAAATATTTACTTTACTTTACTTTACTTTATTTTACAAAAAGGCGTTAGTCGTTTTGGTTCAACTAACCTCTCAATATCCATGTAAGATCTCCTTTCGCGTGTCTCCTCCTCCGGTTCCATAGTGGTATCGATCTCGTCTTCGAAGAATTCATCCCTAGTGGTGGTTTGCATGGTGGTGGTGGGGGGTTTGGGCGCTGGAGGGGGGATATCGTAGAAGCGCCGCGGTTTCTTGAGACACCGTCTACAGGACTCGCGGTTTAGGCCCGGATCATCTTTATCAAAGAATGGACTGTCGTCTCCTATTATGAGTTCATTTTCTGAGGGGAATCGATCACTGAAAGAAAATGCAGCGTTTAGTCTCTAGAGTACACAGGAACGCAAAAAAACAACCTAAGAGTTAAAATAGTACTCTTTAGTCGTATCCGGAATGAACTGGGTATCCACCGCATTATTATCCCTAGAAAACCTCTGCCATTATGTGATTAATGGAATGGGGTCACGACCCTCAGCAATGAGGAATACGACGCAGAGAAAGAGAGAGACTTGGGATTAATTTTTGAAAAAGTATTTTAGAGTTATTTCGTTATGCATTAAGTGATAGAGAGACAGACTTAATATATCTGGTATGGTAAAGAGAACAATAATTGAAAATTTTGAAATTGGATATTTGACAAGTCAAATCAGCACCTTTTTAAAACGTCAAAACGCGCGCTTAGTACCTATGGGATTTTGCATGAACTACTAAATTGTGAGGACTAACTTTGAGAACACATCAGTGATGTAAGCTCCCAACACCGGATGGACCCCGTGTGCCTCCTCATAGTCCACCACACTCATATCCCTGGGGGGCGGAAGGTTGCTCCAGTCTGGATGTGGACGTAAACGCAATATGTATACCCTGTAATATAAAAAACATACAATAAAAACTGCTTGTCCATTTATCTCAAATAAATATTATAAATGCGAAAGTTTGGATGAATGTCTGGATGGATGTATGGATGTATGGATGTTTGTTACTCAATCACGCCCCAACGTCTGAACGGATCTGGTTGAAATTTGGCATAGGGATAGATTATAGTCTGGAATAGCACATAGGCTACTTTTTATCCCGGAAAATTGAAGAGTTCCCGCGGGAATCAAACAAATGTATCTGTTCAACTGATTTTGATAAAATTTGGTACAGGGATAGGTTGTATCCCGGGGAAGGACGTAGGCTACTTTTTATCCCGGAAAATTAAGGAGTTCCCGCGGGAACCAAAAAACCTCAAACCACGCGGACGAAGTCGCGGGCATTCGCTAGTATGACATAAGACTTAAAAGGTGCTTCTATACAATAGATGAATTTTTAAATTTTAAACAGTGGTAATAATTTTGCATGCCTGATAAGGTGAAACATTTCTCATCATCATCATCACTACAGCCTATTAACGTCCCACTGCTGGGCACAGGCCTCCACTCTCATAGGAGAGCGGGAATTAGAGCTTAGACCCACCACGCTGCTCCAATGCGGGTTGGCGGGCTAACCCGCATTGGAGCATTGAAACATTTCTACTGGAAAATAATTATTAAATAACATCTCTTGGTAAAAAATGTTTCTGCTAAGAAAGTATATTGTTTTTAGGGTTCCGTACCAAAATGGTAAAATGGAACCCTTATGGTGCGACTTTCTCCTTCTGTCTGTCCGTCTGTCCGTCCGTCACACTCGATTATTTCAGTAACTACCGAAGCTATCGACATGAAATTTGGAATAGTTGTGTATATTAGTGGCCCAAAGACACTGGAATTAAAAAAAATTGGAAATTATTTTTGTTCTTATTTAAAAAGGGGGGAAAATCTGAGGGTTGAAATTTAAAAGTGAGATAACTGTACTGTGTGGGGTATCATATGAAAGGGTTTACTTTGTACATTCTAAAACAGATTTTTAATTATTTTTAGTTATGATAGTTTTTGATTTATCGGGGAAAATGTCTAAAAAAATACCGTTCCCCCCCCCCCCTTATCTCCGGAGTTTACCAATCGAAAAATTTGAAATAATTATGGTCAATAGGAATTTACGTATATTTTACAGGAAAACTATAGCCAATGCTCTAACTAGCATAGTTTTTTTGATATTAACAATAAACCTCTACAAACAAAGTTAGTCTTGCGGTTCATTAACAAAGGTAATTATTTATTAATAATGGTACAGAACCCTTCGTGCGCGAGTCCGACTCGCACTTGCCCGGTTTTTTATTTTTTAAAGTTTCAGGGGAAAATAAAATTGCATCCCACTTCTGAACTTTTAGTACAAATTAACCTTTTGTAATACAAATATGGTAAGCTAGCTGAACCATTCCAGTTTAATTCGGATAAAATCGTTCGTTCGGATAGAATTCGTTCTACATTATAGAGAAATCAAATGTAGATCCTGCACCACTCATAATATCACGTTGGCTTAACAACCGCTTGGATAGTAAATTTCAGAAATTTTCCTAAAAGAAAGCAGAGAAAATCTACAAGCAAAATTGTAATTATGTGTTAGTACTCAGTCAATTTCTTCTATATTTTGGTACACAATCCATGTGGACGCAAAAAGGTATTAGTAAAGGTCTAGGAAAAAAAATGCAGATGCCTATACCTAAAAGAAATTAAAACAAAACTTACCTGTAGCAACAAATAGGTCCATTACGTTCCGTTATCCGCGGCAGGTCAACGGGAAACACGTATTTATCGTCTGATAATACCTGCAAGAATCATAAACAAGGTCCTCTATCACACTCTATTAATTGTTGACTGAAGCTGTACCAAAACAGATTTCTATAGTTTTTTTTTTAAATTCCACTACAAGTTAGCCCTTGACTGCAATCTTACCTTCTGGTAATTGGGATGATGCAGCCTAAGGCGCGGGACTTATAGAAGTGGCGCCGGCGCGGCGAGTGGCGAGGGCGCGCGCGCCACTGGCGTGCCGCTTCTATCTATTTCATACAAAATGTATGCAAGCGGCGTGGCGCCGCGTATACACAAGAGGCGCGGCGCAGCTGTGGCGGGGCGACGCTTCCTCGCCACTCGGCGCGCCCGTTCGCCGGATTGAAAATGCACGACGATACGGAATTTAATATCGATTTTGCCAGTAATTAGTGGAAAAACACCTAGAACTTTACGACTAGCTTTTTTTAGTTTGTAGGTATAATGCTCGGCACAAACCTGAGCTGTACTGTGCACCCATTCCGGGTTGCGTTGGAATTATAGTCTGGAATAATACATACCATTAATAGCAATTTTCCGGGATAAAAAGTAGCCTATGTCCTTCTCCGGGACGTCACTTACCGCTGTACCAAATTTCATCAAAATTGTTTGAATAGTTGGGCCTTGAAATCGTAGCAGACAGACAGACATACAGACATACTTTCGCATCTATACTAATATTATAAACGCGATCCACGCGGACGAAGTCGCGGGAATCATCTAGCTTATAATATTAGTATGGATGAGAAACACTAGTATACCCCAAATACGTCCCACTGCTACGTCACAGTCTCGCCGTTTGCGTGCCACTTGCGCGCCCTCGCCACTCGCCGCGCCGGCGCCACTTCTATATGTCCCGCGCCTAAGATGGTAGCGAGCTAACCCGTAAGGGGTATGGCAGTTATAATAAACCCATAACCCATATTGTTTTCTACACGGCATCGTACCGGAACGCTAAATCGCTTGGCGGTACGTCTTTGCCGGTAGGGTGGTAACTAGTCACGGCCGAAGCCTCCCACCAGACCAGACCAGAGAAAATTCAGAAATTATAAATTCCCAAATTGACTCTGCCGGGAATCGAACCTGGGACCTCCCACGTTAAGGCAACAGCCCTTGAGGGCTGTTGCCTGCGCTAGGGAGGTCGTCACAATAGTTCTTTACAGTTTAGTCTAGAAACGGGGCGGTTTGTTGTATGGAGAGCCCAGCTTTAAATCCTCAGTCATTGAACTTGGCAGGGTTGTAGTATGGTATGAACAAATGAATGAATGAAGCTAGCTGTGTTTCAAATTTCAACCCTATTCGTCAAGTGGTTTGAGCTGTGCATTGAAAGGTCTATCAGTCACCTTTTCCTTTTATATATTTAGATACACTTTTACATTATAACTAGCTGATGCCCGCGACTTCGTCCGCGTGGGTTGAGGTTTTTTTGGTTCCCGCGGGAACTCTTTAATTTTCCGGGATAAAAGACTATGTACTATTCCAGGCTATAATCTATCTCTGTGCCAAATTTCATCCAGATCCGTTCAGCCTTTCTGGCGTGATTGAAACTTTCGCATTTATAAAATTACAGCATAGTATTGAAGTATAGATCATCGACATATATGTAGGTACTAGATGGGCCCTTTCATAGAAAAAAGTTGGGCGTTCGACTTGTGGTGCATGCCCCTATTGTTGTGGCCATGCATTTAAGCCTGTCCTTGTCCCCGCCATAGCGCTTTCCCGCTTTTCAGACTAGATGGCGTTAGGAAAATTAGTCCACATTCTTTGTTTGACAAGGCCCGTCTATGTAAATTGAGGTCGTTGGTATAGATATTATGTCACCGTAAAATTGCAAAAACCGTCAGATTGCAATCTAACGCTTTTTATCTCGATAGATTGTAAAATGTCGACATAGTGTGAACCGTTCAATGTTCTGAGTGTCAATTTTTGAAATATTCTTTGTATTTACGTTTTCTTGTCTCTTTCTTGTAGGTTAGGTTGGTTTCGACATAAATAATCAGGTAGTGCCCGGCCTACAATATACCTAACAGATTACAATCTACCGAAAAATAATGCGTCAAATTGTAATCTTTCGACAGTTTACAATCTCGCTAGATAGATTACAATCTAATTATTATTATTATTATTATTCATTTTATTTCAAGCAACAAGGCCCATATTACAAAATACATAAAATACATTATTAATCTACACTAATATTATAAAGAGGAAAGATTTGTATTTTTGTATTTTTGTATGTAACGAATAAACTCAAAAAGTACTGGACCGATTTTAATAATTCTTTTTTCATTAGAAAGCTACATTATCACTGAGTAACATAGGCTATATTTAGTACTAGATTACTATAGAAATCTTTAGAAATTCCTATTAAAACCAACCGAAGGTGTAAAAAAATTAGCCATAAAATGTCTTTCATCGCATACGCTGCGAAGAGTATTAATGATAGGACAAAAAAATTTTCGACAATATTATAGAATATATCAATATCTACAAAAAACTTCGCGAGACCATGTGTCTAACTATTGTAGTTACGTCACTAAAACTACTTTTTTACATTTAACAAATTGATAGAAATGCCGATCAAAATCAGACCGTGTTATCCATACCATTTATAAATTTTTATCCAAATAAATAATTTAATATTCAAGACTGTCTCAATACCTGATGATTACTTTTTGAATTATTGAAATCGGACATTCCATTCAAAAGATATCATGAAATTAAAATAAAAATACATGCCGGCGGCGGCCGCCACGCAGCGCATCGAGTAATACTATATATTTTGCATATTTTCACAGTTTTATGTCGTAGTGTTATTGTGGGGGTCTGCCTCAGATCCTAAAACGATATTTATTTTTAAAAAAAAAGCTATTAGAGCCGTGTATTGCATGAAACCAAGAGATTCTCTGCGGGATTTCTTTAAAGAAATGAATGTTTTAACCTTGCCATGTTTGTATATACTCGAAAATATAATGTACGTCCGACAAAATTTACACCTTTATAAGAAAGATCTGATATCCACACAATTAATACCAGAAATAAAAATAAACTTAGCACGAATTATATAAGACTTACAAGAACCAGTAAGTCATTTATCGGACACGGTGTTCGGTTTTATAACAAAATACCGAGCAATATAACAGATCTACCAGATCGTAAATAGAGTATCAAATCAAATAAATATTATAAATGCGAAAGTTTGGATGGATGTATGGATGTATGGATGTATAGATGTATGGATGTTTGTTACTCAATCACGCGCCAACAGCTGAACGGATCTGGCTGAAATTTGGCACAGAGATAGAATATAGTCTGGAATAGCACATAGGCTACTTTTTATCCCGGAAAATTAAGGAGTTCCCGCGGGTACCAAAAAACCTCAAATGGATGTTTGTTACTCAATCATGCCAGAACGGCTGAACGGATCTGGATGAAATTTGGCACCGAGATAGATTATAGTCTGGACTAACACATAGGCTACTTTTTATCCCGGAAAATTCAAGAGTTCCCGCGGGAACAACAAAACCTCGATCCACGCGTACGAAGTCGCGGGCATCAGCAATAATATTATAAATGCGAAAGTGTGTCTGTCCACAGCCTCCTTTTGGTTTGTCTGTCTGCTACGCTGTCACGGCCCATCTATTCAACCGATTCTGATGAAATTTGGTATAGCGTTTGGTTACATCCCGGGGAAGGAGCTACTTTATATCCCGGAAAATTATGGAGTTCCCCGGGAATAAAAAAAACTTAATCCACGCGGACGAAGTCGCGGGTATCAGCTAGTTAAATAATAAAAACAATATTAAGTATAAGATAAAATAAAATACAGTCTTAAAATACTTATAAGTAGGTAAATACAATATTAAATAAAAAACAATAATAAAAAAAACCGGCCAAGTGCGAGTCGGACTCGCGCACCGAGGGTTCCGTACTCAAGAAGTACCTAGGTATAATTACCTTTGTTAATGAACCGCAAAACTAACTTTGTTTGTAGAGGTTTACTGTTAATATCAAAAAATTACGTTTGTTGTATGGGAGCCCCCCTTTAATATTTACTTTATTGATATTTAATTATTTATTTTGAAAGGTAATATACAAGTTAATATTCTGTGAAAATTTGAACCGTCTACCTGTTACCGTTTTTAATATTGAGCAAAAAAATACGAAAAAAACACGTTTATTGTATGGGGACCCCCCTTAATATATATATATTTTTAATTTTTAGTATTTGTTGTTATAGCGGCAACGGAAATACATCATTTGTGAAAATTTCAGCTTTCTAGCTATCACGGTCTATGAGATACAGCCTGGAGACAGACAGACAGACAGCGGAGTCTTAGTAATAGGGTCCCGTTTTTACCCTTTGGGTACGGAACCCTAAAAAGACTAATACTACGGTAGGGATTTTTCTCTTGCTTCCCTATAGCGACGGTACATTAAAATAGGTCGTCCTATAATGGTTTTCACATTCTTACGGTATAGATACACACTATTACATAGCAATAGGCATAATGACTGATTTTGAAAAATGGTCAGATTATGTTCGGAAGTATCTACTATTTCGAAAAAATATCTTATTTCAGCAGAAAAATAAGGTTGGTTAGATAAAATTGGCATTTGAAATTTAAATTTTAAAATTCAGACCAAAACGCTCGGCGGTGTCATGGCGTCGTTTGTGACGTCACTATTGTTTTTACCAATGTACTCTGTGCAGTGTGCAGTAAACAATAGTATGATTGTCAAAGCTCGAAAACAAACAATTGTGACGTCATTCGCTTCTTGGTGTTTTATCCAATATGGCGGATTGCTGTATTTTATAGTTTTATTTTATCAAAATAAATAGTAATCTCACTCGAAATAGAAAAATAAATACGTTTTTTATAATCCATGAATCATATTTCATTAGATAAATTCATAATTTCATCGATTCTTGGTTACTATCATCATGCCTATTAATTGTCCGTACCTTCCTCCATCGCGGTCGGGGCGGCGTGTCGGGCGGAGCGGGCGCGGTGGTACAATGGCGGACCTCTTCATCGCCGCGGCGCCGCGTGCGCGTCATTGCGCTCAGCCGGATTGTGTAGTTGGTATTCGGCTGTAGCTCCTCAAATCTGATGAGAAGACGCGAAATAGGTCACAGTACGCGAAAATATCATGATAGCTTGAAATTGTGTCCAAACATAAATCGGTAACATGGATGGGTGACCAAACTTGGAGGTTCAAATTTGGCCTTTTCGTTTCCTCCGTGCCTCGGAAAGAACGTTAAGCCGTCGGTCCCGGTTATTATCACTCACATCAGTAATAATCGTTACAAAAACCTAAGAGTTTAAATTTCCAAGAAAGAAAAGAAAATTCCTACATTTTGTGATTAACGGAAAGGGGTCACGACTCTCAGTAATGAGGAATACGACGCAAAGAGAATGTTATAGACCAAATTAAAGCTAGAGAAAAAAGACAAACCTCTCGCTTCTTGAGTCATTCGTCTTGAACTTAGAAAGAGGTCCCCAGCTGTCTTTCTGTAATATCCCGAACCGATCTCTATATGTTGCATTGCCTGTTAACTCCATCTAAAACAAATTCATACTAACTTCTGTATTGTACTCAAATTACAATGATAAATAAATGAATCGGAAAAATTAGAAAAAATACATGACAATATTTTTTTACTGAATAAGAAAAGCAAGATATCTTTTCACCCCACATGATTTTATATAAGGTTAATTCAGCTACTGGCACAATGAACAGTTACATTCCTAGATCAATTCCTGAAACGTTTAGCATTAAGGCCAATCCTGTATAACACAATCTCTAAACTAAACTAAAATGACAGCTTTAAATCTAGTTCTGGGCCTTTTCGCAAGGAGTATTATGAAAGGGTTAGCAATATTTTAAATACTGTCATTTTAGTTTCGTTTAGAGATTGTATACAACAGAATCAGCCCCAATGTCGCCAACCAATAACCATTTACAGTGTAGCCTTTCTCTGAGCGAACCTGATCTCACCCCCAAAGAGGTCCTACAAGGCGATTTCAACAAAAAAATCTCTGCCAGTTATGTATGCCATCGCCTGTTTCAGGTGCCATTTAAGCCAGTTAATTAATTTAAACATAATATTATCTTACCATGTAGCCTTTATCTCGGCGTTTGGTTTGAGCGGTGGTTGCCAAGTGAGGTTGATCCAGCTACTGGCACAGTAGACAGTCACGTTACTAGGCCCAGTTAATTAATTTCAAACATATTATCTTACCGTGTATCCTTTGATCTCGGCATTTGGCTTGAGCGGAGGTTGCCAAGTGAGGTTGATCCAGCTACTGGCACAGCGGACAGTCACGTTACTACGCCCAGTTAATTAATTTTAAAAATACAATTTTACCGTGAAGCCTTAGATCTCTGCGTTTGGCTTGAGCGGTGGTTGCCAAGTGAGGTTGATCCAGCTACTGGCACAGTAGACAGTCACGTTACTAGGCCCAGTTAATTAATTTTAAACATATTATCTTACCGTGTAGCCTTTGATCTCGTCGTTTGGCTTGAGCGGATGTTGCCAAGTGAGATTGATCCAGCTACTGGCACAGTGGACAGTCACGTTACTAGGCCCAGTTAATTAATTTTAAACATATTATCTTACCGTGTAGCCTTTGAGCTCGTCGTTTGGCTTGAGCGGAGGTTGCCAAGTGAGGTTGATCCAGCTACTGGCACAGTGGACAGTCACGTTACTAGGCCCAGTTAATTAATTTTAAACATATTATCTTACCGTGTAGCCTTTGACCTCGGCATTTGGCTTGAGCGGAGGTTGCCAAGTGAGGTTGATCCAGCTACTGGCACAGCGGACAGTCACGTTACTACGCCCAGTTAATTAATTTTAAAAATACTATTTTACCGTGAAGCCTTAGATCTCTGCGTTTGGCTTGAGCGGTGGTTGCCAAGTGAGGTTGATCCAGCTACTGGCACAGTAGACAGTCACGTTACTAGGCCCAGTTAATTAATTTTAAACATATTATCTTACCGTGTAGCCTTTATCTCGGCGTTTGGTTTGAGCGGTGGTTGCCAAGTGAGGTTGATCCAGCTACTGGCACAGTAGACAGTCACGTTACTAGGCCCAGTTAATTAATTTTAAACATATTATCTTACCGTGTAGCCTTTGATCTCGTCGTTTGGCTTGAGCGGAGGTTGCCAAGTGAGATTGATCCAGCTACTGGCACAGTGGACAGTCACTTTACTAGGCCCAGTTAATTAATTTTAAACATATTATCTTACCGTGTAGCCTTTGAGCTCGTCGTTTGGCTTGAGCGGAGGTTGCCAAGTGAGGTTGATCCAGCTACTGGCACAGTGGACAGTCACGTTACTAGGCCCAGTTAATTAATTTTAAACATATTATCTTACCGTGTAGCCTTTGACCTCGGCATTTGGCTTGAGCGGAGGTTGCCAAGTGAGGTTGATCCAGCTACTGGCACAGCGGACAGTCACGTTACTACGCCCAGTTAATTTATTTTAAAAATACAATTTTACCGTGAAGCCTTAGATCTCTGCGTTAGGCTTGAGCGGTGGTTGCCAAGTGAGGTTGATCCAGCTACTGGCACAGTAGACAGTCACGTTACTAGGCCCAGTTAATTAATTTTAAACATATTATCTTACCGTGTAGCCTTTGAGCTCGTCGTTTGGCTTGAGCGGAGGTTGCCAAGTGAGGTTGATCCAGCTACTGGCACAGTGGACAGTCACGTTACTAGGCCCAGTTAATTAATTTTAAACATATTATCTTACCGTGTAGCCTTTGATCTCGGCGTTTGGCTTGAGCGGAGGTTGCCAAGTGAAGTTGATCCAGCTACTGGCACAGTGGACAGTCACGTTACTAGGCCCAGTTAATTAATTTTAAACATATTATCTTACCGTGTAGCCTTTGATCTCGGCGTTTGGCTTGAGCGGAGGTTGCCAAGTGAGGTTGATCCAGCTACTGGCACAGTGGACAGTCACGTTACTAGGCCTGCCTGGTATGCCATCGCCTGTAGCGGCTGGCATTTCGGCCGACCAATTACCGCAGCGTTTTGTAAAATCTGAGCATGCACATACCTGAAATAAATATAATCATTCATGAGGCACATTTTTTAAAATATGTTAAAAGCCGAGGTTTCGGTTCTGTGGGAATTTCGGAAAAATCGGTTTCGTTCCTTGTCTATACAATATAAGAAACCTCTGTGCAAAATTTCAGCTCTCTAGGTCTAGGGCTTGAGCTGGGTGTTGATGAGTCAGTCAGTGTGTGAGTTTGGAGTCAGCATTTTTATTTTTATTTGATTACCAGTCAAATTAAGTAATTTAGCTCTTCAACTCTCTTTTTTCATAATTTTAATAAAGTGAGCTATTAATAAAAGCGAAACTTACTCGAAAAACATAAGTGCTGTGCGGTTCCAAATTATCGAACATATACGGCAAATTCCTATTATCCCTAGAATGGTACGCCCTCCTAGGCGCAACCTCATTAATTTTCCTCGCCTCTAGCAAATAATAATGTATCAATTCCTCAATATCTTTGGGGGGTGCCGCCCACCCAATCGTAACAGACGTGGCGGAAAATCCGTTAATAGAAATATTGGGTACAAATATCGGGTCTTTGTCCAAAGTTGTGACCGTAGATTCATATGTATGGGGCTTGCTTTTTCCATATGTAGTCGCAACTTCAAGTCTTAGCTGGTATTGCGTTGACTTTTCCAAGCCTTCCATTACGAAGGAAATGTTTTTGACGCCAATTTTCGCTTGCGTGTATTGGTTGAAAGTCGTGGACGGTAGACTTCTGTACATTAGGTAGTAACCTATTATTGGTGAATTGTATGCCCTTATCGTCCAGTTTAGGAATAGTTGGGATGCACTAATGGGTATGACAGTGTCTATGACAACTTGTGGAGCAGCATATATAAACACATCGATTTCTCCTGTTATATTTGTGGACGTAACAGGGTCCCATATTTCGCAGATATATGTGCCGTTGTCTTCTGGACTTCTAATGTGGAGTTCGTACTCGCTACGTATTTGTTTGAGGTTGATTTGTTTGGCTGGTTTTACTGCTAGCTCATTTATATCGTCGTCTTTCTCTTTCTTCCACCATCTTACTTCACTGGATTTGTAAACTGTAAGAAACAAACATTCTATGTAGCTCATAGAACTAATTGTGATTTTCATTTAAAAAGTTATATAGAAATTAATAATAACTAATAATAAAATAAATGTGAATGTAGTAAGTGTGTTTGTTATGCAATTTTGATGAAATTTAGCACAGACATAGGTTGTATCGGGAGACAAGGACAAAAGCTATATCCCGAAAAATTGAGGAGTTCCCGCTGGAATTAAAAAACTTACATCACGCGGACGAAGTCGCGGGCACAAAAATACAATAAACTAACCATCATAACCTGTTAATTACAATAATTATGTACATCATGCTAATATTACAAATGCGAAAATGTGTTTGTTTTTTGGTTTGTCCACGGATCTACGTGATTTTTTACATGGATATATAGTTGCAAGACCTGGAGAGTGACATAGGCTACTTTTTGCCCCGAAAAATGAAGTTACCGCTGGAATTAAAAAAATTAAAACACGAGGGCATCATCTAGTTGTAGAATTTGAGAAAAGGTTTTACCTTCAAAAACACACTGCATAGTGACATTAGCCTGGTTAGTCACATTTTCTTTAATCGGCCCCATAGTCTTATTGACCAGTTTCCCCGGGTAACTGAGGTCTAGTATGATGGTCTTTTCCACCTTCGCCTCTTCTAGACCGACCCTACATGTATAGTTGCCGTCGTCGGTGGTGGTAGCATTGGTGATTGTCAGGTTATACGCTTTGTATTTCCGTGGGTTGCCGTCGAGGTCTTTCTGTTGAAGCTGTTTCTCTTCGGCGTACTGTTGTACCCTGTGGGCAAATATTTCTTTTCATATACTTACTTAACAAAAGCTTCAAATAAATTTAGAATAAGTAAACCCGACCTCCAGTTCGCTGGTTCGATGACCTAAAGAAAGTGGCTGGAAGCGGGTGGATGAAGAAGGCAGAGGACCGTGTTTGGTGGCTCGCTCTCGAAAAGGCCTATGTCCAGCAGTGGATGCATACAGGCTGATGGATGGATGGATGAATGGAAAGCCATACCGCATGCCGATATTATTTTACGCATGCGTCTGTTGCCTTTGTACAGCCACGCTTTACCGATTTTGATATTGTTTAGTACAGATACAGACATAGCTTGCATCCCTAAGACCGACATAATTATGCCATTTGGTATACTGGAAAAACAATGGTTAAACTTTGTATCCTGGAAAAGCGATAAGGATCCTTTAAACCTTCATCCACGCGGTTGAAGTCGCGGGCAATATCTATAAGAGTGAAATATAATAATAGGACGTTACAGCTTACAAGTTACATCTTACGAAGCTATTTTTTTAGGGTTGCGTACCTAAGAGGTACGTTTGAAACACTTTGGGTGCAAACTATGTATTTCATTTCTGTCATGTTTGGTAATTTTTTTAAAGCAAATTACCAGCAAGCTAATACGAGACGTGCAAAAATTGCCCAAATTCAAACCCCTGTTTAACTTGGCGTCTGCCTACATTCGAGTGTCAAGTTACAAGCACTAGGTTTACCAAGTGGCGAAGGGGAGGCGGGAATCTTTTCAATGTTTGTAGGTTTGACGCGGCGCGTTCGCGTGTTTAGAGCCTACCAGCTAAGCTGCACCCCTCGTGTCGCCACTCAAGAATTGCCCTTGCATTTTCGATTGTATTCCAACCCTCTGCCGACTTATTGTTTTAGTGCAACGTGTCCGAAATGTAGGTACATACCTATATGCGTTTGCAGGTAACTGTTTTTGAAAAACAAGCAAGTACGAATTAAAAAAAATAAAACCAAATTGAAGTATTGGATAGAAGCAGGCGTTACTATTGGCGCAGTGTTGAGCGCTGCTGTCTAAACGTGCGGAGGTCCCGGGTTCGATCCCCGCCAGGGACAATTTGGGAATTTATAATTTCAAATTTTTGTTGGCTAGTGGCAACTAGCCACGGCCGAGGCCTCCCACCAGACCAGACGTCACGTCCGACACTTCTGATTTTCGTATAGAGAGAGGGACGAAATCCATTTGACAAAAATTTCTGATATGCGACCAGAGAGCAAATTGAAATGTTGAGTCGAGTTTTTTTTGGCCGGAAATCAAACCTAGTAGCCGAAGGTTATCGTTTGCGAGATAAAGTAGATCATGCGGAACCGCTGCGTCAGACTTCGCAGAACTTTTTACTAAACGAATGTTCGCGTTTCACCTAAATGTTTTTCTTCACTGAACGCTGAACCAGCGCAATCATTAATATTATCTACCAAAGAAACAAATAAATATTTACTTTAGTAAAAAAAAGATTTCTACATGATTATGTCATAAGTTAGAAAACTATAAAGAAAAATAACTAAGTACTAATCGTTTTCTAGTTTTATAATCATCAATTAAAACTAAACTTTCAGTAGCCTTTCCATTTTTAATAAAAACAACCAGTATGGTGTTTCGCTATTCTATAAAAAAAGCTAAGGCATCCGCTTCCGGCTTCCGAAAGGGGAATTCGAACCTGCGACATTTTGCTAAGGACGTAGCTGTGCTACCGCTGCGCCACACAAGCTTGTTGTAATTATTCAAAAATGTTCAACACTAACTGAAATAATTACAAATAGTTACCGACTCCACCCATAGTTAAAGACTAGCTGATGCCCGCGACTTCGTCCGCGTGGTTTAGGTTTTTTTGTTATTCCCGCGGGAGCTCCTTATTTTTCCGGGATAAAAAGTAGCCTATGTCACTCTCCAGGTCCTCATCTATACCCATGCCAAAAATCACGTCAATCCGTTGCTCCGTTGCGGCGTGATTGAAGGACAAACCAACAAACCAATAAACCAACAAACCAACAAACAAACAGACTTTCGCATTTATAATATTAGTATGATAGTCTTTCTCACCCATAGTAAGAGACAGATAGACTAATAATTTCCGTCAGGTACACTTTTTCCAGCCCAGGGCCCTTCTCCCATATTCTATGATTATTACTAACAAAAGGTTAACTAAATAAACGATCCCTGACCGAGTATATCGCAATGGAATTCCTATATCAGGACCTCACGTTAAAGGTCTACTAGTGTGAGGTCCACGTGTCCACAGTTAAGCATATAAGGGATACTTGAGTTAAATCGCTAAATCAATAATGTAAATAGCT
Organism: Erebia epiphron; assembly: GCA_963932025.1. NCBI lineage: Eukaryota > Metazoa > Arthropoda > Insecta > Lepidoptera > Nymphalidae > Erebia > Erebia epiphron. Next base: position 26,719,458 of record OZ009947.1, on the reverse strand, counting down.
GTTTTAAGATTCTACATTGTAAATTTTTGTTAATGTGTACCTACCTTTTAGCAGGTTCGCCTGCGGCCGACGAGGTCCTGGGTTCGAGTCCCGGGTCGGGCCATAATTAAGTATTGAGTTTTTCTGACTAGACATTCTCAGTACTAGCCCGGAGTTAGGAAGTTGGAGGTGTTTCACCCCCGTGCCTCGGAGAGCACGTTAAGCCGTCGGTCCCGGTTATTATCACTAGCATGATAATAGTCGTTAAAGCCCGCCAACCCGCATTGGAGCAGCGTGGTGGGTCTAAGCTCTAATTCCCGCTCTCCTACGAGAGTGGAGGCCTGTGCCCAGCAGTGGGACGTTAGTGGGCTGTAGTGGTGGAGGTGGGTACCTACCTTACTTTCTCTATTACTCTTGTTACCTTTAAAACACTTTTGGAAAATAAAGTATTTGTATTTGTTTGTAAATAGCAAATTTTGTATAAAAATTGCAGTATAAAATTGGTGCAGGTGAACAACAAACAAACAGCCAATCTTGGTTTTTTATATGCTAATTCCATTGCATTGCATATGAAAAGCGTCAACTGCTAATCACAATACAATCAATTTTACGACTTTAACTGTAGGTATACAATGTAATCAATAAACAAAGTGCATACGAAACAAAGGTGTATTTATAATTGAAATTGTAAATAACAGATCTGGTTATTACTTCTCATAGATAAGGTATACAATGAAAACAGTGTCTTCTGTTGACTATGTTTGTAAATAATGCCAAAGTGCTTAGATATCAATGAAGAGCCAGCCAAGTGCAAGTCAGACTTGCATGTGGAGGGTTCCGTACCATTGTACAAGATTTAGCAATAGGTAATTTTTAAATAGTTACTTTCGTATGCAGGTTTTTTAATTTATTTCAGGCAAATATTATAGTAGCACATAAAATACAATACTAGTTATTCAAAATAAAATAACTTCTAAACTGGGTTTTGTCATACCCAACTCACTCCCTACTGAGTATGAGTCTCCTCTCAGAATGAGAAGGATTTGGCCATAGTCCACCATGCTGGCCTAGTTCAGATTGGCAGACAGAGAGGCATGTGAGCCTTCCATAACATTACAAAGAACTCTCAGGAATGCAGGTTAAGTCACAATGTTTTCCTTCACCGTTTGAAGCAAGTGATATTTAATTCCTAAAATGCACACACATACCTTCCTCTGAAAAGTGTGTGTGCATGGGGATAGAACCCGATCTGACAACCTGAAATAGTATGCCAGGTATCTAAACTCTAAAACACTAGACTATCTGCTTCTCTGCCTATTAAACTTCAAGATTATTTTTTGAAGTGCTTTAAAATTAACACCACCACCACCACTCCACTCCTACCAGGTATAACTTAAGGCAAGAGTGAATAGGCATCTTCCAGGCAAGCATGTTCCAACCTTGTTCATAGAGGCATAAAGGCACTGCTTACCCAAGTGGAAATACGTCAATGCTCATTTTTTTATCAAGACAGTCAGTAAATTGGTATTCTGACTTAACAATGCCTACCCTAGCTTCAAACACTGTGCATTCCACTGATCATTGCTTTGCACTGGGCATGATTGTTGTCAAGTGCAAGCCTATCTCTCAATTAAAAAAAGAATAATCATAAGTTAAAGAAAAGTGTAAATATTATTACAATTTACTCAATAACAATAAAAAAACTTCAAAAATTAAAAAATTTACCTCTGGCCAATTTTAAGGGGTTCATTGTTGAATAACCACTCCACAGCTGCTTCTACTGGCCTAACACTGCAGGTGATGTTGGCGTCAAAGCCCAGAGTGCCATTTACCAGATGCAGATCCAAGATCTCTGGAGCATCTTGACCTGAAAACCAAGATAAAGTTATTGTTAGGACTAACCTTCTAAAATTTACAACCACAGAGAATGATTCTTCGTACTTCTACTAATCTATACTACTGTTATAAATGAAAAAGTGTCCGTCTGTCTGTTACGCATTAACTGCACATCTTTTCAACTGATTTTTATTCAATTTGGTATAGAGGTATGTTACATCACTGGGAAGGACATCCTATTATAAATTAAGGATTTCCCACTGGAATAAAAAAAACTGATAGATTTACATGCTTTCTGAAGCATGGGGCTGAAACACCACCTATATCCTGCCTCTGGACAAACCAGTACTGAAAATTTCTTATCAGAAAAACCAAATACTGGATTTTGGTTCAATCTGGGATCATCAGCAGTTGAACATGCTAATTCCTAGACCAACGAGGCCATTAATCCTAACAACGTAGTTGACCCTACTAATATAAAGTAGTTAGCAAATTTGAATAAATTCGTTTTGACTATTCGGGAAAATTTAAACAGTCCCCATGGTATTTTTTGAGTAAATCAAGAGGTAAAATTTCCAACATCTCCTAGTTCTTATCCTACTCATATTCTAAATGTGAAAGTGTGTGATTTTGACCAAATTTGGTACAGAGATAGGTCGTATGCCAGGAAAGGACATCAGCTACTTTTTATCCCAGAAAATTAGAGACTTCCTAGGGGAAACAAAAACCTTAATCCATTAACATTAACATTAGAGTTGTGGGCACCATCTAGTAAGATATTTGTTGCTAATTAAGTAAGTATGATAAAGGTGCACAATTAAACTAAAATGACAGCTCTAAGTATTTGGCTAACAATTTCCCTAGTGTTTTACGAAAGGGATAGCAATATACTTAGAGGTGTGACTTTAGTTTCGTAAGATTGTGTAAGTAAGTACTTACTTATCATCAATCAAATAAATATTATAAATGCGAAAGTTTGGATGGATGGATGTATGGATGTATCGATGTTTGTTACTCAATCACGCGCCAACGGCTGAACGGATCTGGCTGAAATTTGGCACAGAGATAGAATATAGTCTGGAATAGCACATAGGCTAAGGAGTAAAATTAAGGAGTTCCCGCGGAAACCAAAAAACCTCAATCCACGTGGACGTAGTCGCGGGCATAAGCTAGTAACAGAATAAAAATGCAGCAAGACAGGACAGTATAGTAAATAATATCTAGCTTGCTATCCTAGCTTAAAAAAGACATGCCTCGTGTAACCCGGGCATTAAGTATATATGTATGTAAGTATGCATGTTTGTAATTTAAGTGTGTATGTTTCACCTTAGTACTGAGCCAATTTTGATAAATGAGTTTGTGTCAATCAATGTTTTATATTAATTAGTTAAATTCGATAGGATGGATGTTACATCAAAAAAGTGGGGGTCTCTGAAATTTCTTCCGTAGTCGGTTAACAGACTCATGTCAATACTTTTGGTTACCTGTGCAACATGAAGGATATTATTTGTTTTATAAGACTGCTATAACATTCTGCTACTGAATATACATTAATGAGAAGATGTTGCATTAAACATTCATGAATTTACTCACAGAACCCATGAGAATTAAATTGCAGTACGAAATTAAAAGTTCCTGTAGTATCAAGAACAATCCATTAGCGTTACATTACAACGTGCAGCTACATCGTTGGTGCTTTAGCAAAATCTTGTTGGTTGAGTTGGTTTCGTGTTTATTGGAAATGTGCGATCATGAGCTATACACTTTAAACTATAGTAAATAAAATGTGGGTAAGCAAACGTGCAGTTTGCTATCAGTCTTGTACATAAATACTGTTGGTTACTCACCAAAAACCGGATAACAAGATACGATACACCCAAAATAAAGCACAAATCTAACAGTGTACTTCCTGACCAACTTCACCATTGTCATGGCGGAAGATGCGGCTTTACACGTACACTACACACGATCCCGTAATATAAAACACATCGCACGATAGTTAAACCATCTTCCAGTTCATTTACGCGGAGATATCACTGATTATTTCTATAATTATCACAATAAAAAATTATAAAGCGGCTGACACCCAAAGCCGAACAAACAATCGCTCTGATCAATGTTGCCAGATTTTATTATCGGCATGTCGTGATGGTCAGTTTGCATTTCACATCGGAGCTCACCGTGGTGACGGGTAACTTTAGAAATTGACAACCGTCGGTAAATAAAAAGAATTATTAAATAAATTAACAGTAATTTTGGCCTCAATTAAAATATATTTGAGATGACTAACATATTTATTTTGATAAGGATTAATATTATATCGGTAAAAACGCCTTCGCAAGGAAAGCATTACATTACTTAAAGACCTTTGAAAATCTTGAAGATGGTTATTGTGAGACAACCTTATAAGATAGATGAAATATGCTATCCCAGATCGCGGACTTATTTTTTTGAAATTTTTGAGAGGAAGAATTCCACCATACATTGTTTTCGTGTAACTTTTACTATTTACGCAGCGCATGCTACGGAAGCTCCAAGATGGGACGATATTTTCCGACTTCATTCACATTACTGCAATTTTCGTAGAGATCTCTAATTTTTTTGAAAATAAAATATAGCCTATGTTTCTCGCTGATGACAAATGGAACAGGCCATATCGCGAGACAAGTTCTCGACTGGAATCCTCAAGGAAAAGAAAGTGTGGTCGACCCAAACAAACTTGGCGGCGTACGGTTCTGGCGGACGTCACGACGATGACGTGGTATGAGGTCAAGGGTGTAGCTTCTAACCACTCGAGATGGCGCAACACTGTACACGCCCTCTGCTCCACTGGCGGGACATAGGATATTAACATACTCGCTGATAAAGTAGCTAAAGATAAAGAAGTAGTAGATAAGTGAAAGAATTTTTAAAATTAGTTGAGTACCTAGTTGATTCAAACACAAAATCCTGATTAGAGAAAAAACAAGCCTTGTGTTGTGTTGACGAAGCCTTGAGTTCGAATCCCGGGCCATAATAATAAGTATTGGGTTTTTCTGACAAGAAATTCTCAGTACACAGTCAACATTCTAGCCCAGAGTTAGAAAGTTGGCGGTGTTTCACCCCCGTGCCAAGGAGAGTACGTAAAGGCGTCGATCTTGCAGCTGATCTCTCTCCGGTCGTGTCAGATTTTCCATTCCATCGGGTTATAAGAGTAAAGAAACAGAGTGCACCTATGTTTGCACACACACTTGTGCAATCATAATAGGAGCCGTTATTTCCGATGGAATGGCGTTGCTTTTAATCAGAAATGTTGATTGATAGTTGTACTAACATAGGAAATTACAAATAATATGAGTCAATGTTGCTTGAAATAAAATATTAGAAGAATTTAAGTAGATAGTTTTATAACATTTAGTTAATAGTACTTAGTTAATAGTACTTAGTTATATATTTTATTTTATTCACTTATTTATTTATATTATATATTTTATTCTACCACCACCACCACTACAGCCCATTAACGTCCCACTGCTGGGCACAGGCCTCCACTCTCATGAGAGAGAGGGAATTAGAGCTTAGACCCACCACGCTGCTCCAATGCGGGTTGGCGGGCTTTAACGACTATTATCATGTTAGTGATAATAACCGGGACCGAAGGCTTAACGTGCTCTCCGAGGCACGGGGGTGAAACACCGCCAACTTCCTAACTCCGGGCTAGTACTGAGAATTTCTAGTCAGAAAAACCCAATACTTAATTATGGCCCGACCCGGGACTCGAACCCAGGACCTCGTCGGCCGCAGTCGGACATGCTAACCACTAGACCAACGAGGCAGTCTATATTTTATTCTATATAATTATTATTATATTATGTCGTCAATTGATAGTATTGATAGTGATCTTTTTTTGTCTATGTCGTCTGCATCTGGTGATAGTAGTTTTCATAGTACATCTCTCCTTCCAATAAATGAAGTCCTTGATTCTAACTTTTCAGATTGTCTGAAACACTTTAATATCGTCCATATTAATGCCCAACTTATCCCGGCTCATTATCCCGATATGCTTGCGTCGTTTGATTCTCGTAACCTACATGCAATTCTCGTCTCTGAATCCTGGCTTCAAACTTGTTTACCTTCTACATCTTATTCACTTCCAAGTTCCAGGATTCAGGCTCATCCGCAATGATCGCGTAGGTAAGGAAGGTGGTGGAGTAGCGATCTATCTACGATCTCACATTCCTTTTTCTATTGTTAGTTCGTCTGCACAACCTCCGTTACCTGATGCAGCGGAGCATTTATTAGTCGAAATTACATTATCTCACACAAAAATTCTTCTTGGCGTATTCTATTGTCCACCTATCTCTAATTACTTCAACTCTTTTGAAAACTTGCTGGAAAATATGGTTCCCTTATACAGCCACTCTATTTTTATGGGAGATTTTAATACGTGTCTGCACAAGGATGATAGTCGTAGCTAGAAGATATTGTCTATAGTAGAATCCTACAATTTGCATGTTTTACCCCTTGCTGCTACACATTTCTCTCCCGGCTGTACTCCCTCTCTCCTAGACCTAACTCTGGTCTCCTCACCTGATTTCGTCTCAAATCATGGTCAGTACCCAGCTGATGCGTTTTCTTGTCATGATTTTATTTGACAGGGCTCGCCTCTGTGATGACGCAGTGTCACGTAGTGATTTTAATATCACTTGGATTATATTGTATTCCTTAATATTGTTGAAAGTACGTTAGCGACATCTAGTGTCAAGGCTCACAACGTGTTAAGTCGATGCGCAAGATTTCCCATAGATGGCGCTTGTTGTCTTTGGTCATAAGAACACGATGATATTTTTTTTTTCTATTAATATTTTTTATTATTATTAAAACATTGTTTTATTATATATTTTTCGAGTTTTTTAATTATTGGAATTCACGTTAGTCTATGGTGGAGCATTTCAGAATGCGGCCACACTCGCTGTGGGTCTATGGCAACACCGAATTGTCAGAGTTGAGATTTCCGTCGAACGCCCAAGATGTGATAGCCCTTTGTCGGGATGTCTCAGATCCCAGTTTTCTCCATGGCTTCGCCTGGAAAATTAACAATAATGCTGTTGTTTTAGTCATCTTAACAATTGCCTATTTTTCCACATCAATTTTGGTGAGTGATAAAAAATTCGATATTCGATTTCACGTATGACATCTTTCTCAAGATGGCGTACGTAGCTAAGGAAAATTATAATTAATTAGTCTTGTTTGCCTTTCCAGTTCCCATATTATCCCGTATTATTTTGAAGAAGGTTGGGATGGGTGAACTATCCTGGAATGTTCAATTTACAGGATGTCCTCGGTAAGTTGTGTGAAGTGGATAATTGTACACGTGGATTGTGACACAATGCCTTTTGTTAAACTCGCTTCTCTTTTGTTTTAGGGTTTTCTTTTTTTCTTTTGTTAATTTATTTTTGCTACTATTACTACTGAGACGATTCATTTTTTTTTATTTTGATATCCTCGATATATTTCCGAGATTGGGAATTCTCGTCGATGCTTTCTCCGGTGATAAATGCATTCCAAGGATTTGGGTTGATGAGCTGACGAGGCCGTTCCCTGGAAGTAGACCACGTTCCTGATCCAAGTATTCAGGTGACCCCCAAATTCACATTCAGCAAGTAAGGAAATCTTTTTTTTTCCTTTCCGAACATATAGTGGTTTTAAATTCAGTGTTCTCAAAGTAGTAAGTCAGATACCTTGAACCTATTCCGCTGAGCTAAATAAACAATTTAAAGAAACTTTAAAATAGTAAATTCAAGGTTTTTATAATAATCTATCTGGACCCCAAGCATCCCTGATAAATCTCCATAAACTTAAGTATCTGTGTATCTTGGGTGTTTAATTAAGTAGCCTTAAGTTACTTATTAAGATTTAACAATAAGGTGTACTATATATATACCAACAGTAAAGTTGCCTGAACAAAGAACTTGTATTTATTCCATCTCCCTAGATAGGTACATTTTATCATTCTGTAACTTTGTAAGTGGGTGATAACTTTCGAATCCGGGTAATTTCCTTTCTGCCCTAATTACCCTCCCTTACAAATGGCGCCCAACGTGGGGCTCGAACCCACGACCCTGAGATTAAGAGTCTCATGCTCTACCGACTGAGCTAGCCGGGCATATCCCAACCATATATCCCTACACACAAAAAACATACACAAAAAACTTTCAAAATTAAATATAGTATTGTATGGTGCGGTATCACCTTTATGAGTACACAGTGTGTTACAACCTTTACAATTATAGAAGTAACTAGTCAACAAAGTTGCAATGGACTCTGACTAGCATATTAATTCTCAAAAAAACTAAAGAAATTGTGCAATGATTTGCTGACTGTCACTTTACACTTTTAACACAAAACCTGTTTCAAAATAGCACTTTAAACTACAAGCATTCAATTAAACTTATCATGTTTTGTGTAATATACTTACTGTCATAGCATTAAACACAACTCTTAAACAAAATTTATCATAAGTATTGAAATACAAAGTCACCGTTAAAAGGAAATGTTCCAAAACATCATAATTAAACAAATTGTAAACCCATAAATATGGTTTATATAGTTACACAAGTCTGAACTCTGAAAATTTTATAATAGATTATGTATGTAAGTATTTAACAGTACATAACCTTCCAATACTTTAATTTACATCAGTTTACCGGAATTCTCTAAATATAAGATGTAATATTTAAGTAATCTTAATTAATAACTCAGTTAAGCAATGTTTATTACTTAATTTGAAGTTAAATACACTATATTCAGTTATACACACTCCAAGTTAGTCAATTACTTAAAACAGAATGTATAGGCACCATCTATATAACGCACCTTGAAAACAAAAGTGGCATTATACTGAAAAGGGCAATATTGAGTTACAAAGACATCTAGATTCCTTGAAAGCAACCGCTTTTAATGCAAAAACAGACATTATCTTAGTTTCAATAGTTTTCCCTAGAGGCCGCTAGTGTCATTTTTTACTATTGGGTAAATGACGAAGTGACACATTCATAAAGTGACACTATATCAGTTGAAGACAAGCATTCGGAGTGGATACACGCTGTGGTGAGTAAAAAAGTGGCATTTTATTTATACTGTCGTTTAAAACGTAATTCAAGCTAATATTTCTACTGACGTAATAATTACAAAAAAGGCATTTTAAGTATAGTGTCGCTTATTTAGTTAATTTTACACTGAAATATTATTTTTGATGAATTTAAAAGTGCCATTTTTCGTTTAGTGCTTTTTTTAACGTTATTGTGTGTAACAATTTTCCGAACTGATAAAAACATGAATGGCATTATAACCATAGTGCCATTTTTTGGTTAAAGTCATTTCAAATTGCCATTTTCGCCATCGGCATTTTTCTTTTAGTGTCTGTTTTTAAACAAAATTATTAAAATGTTGACGTTTAAAGTTATTGTTTAAATGTCATAATATTATTATTCTTAGTGCCAGTAATACTATAAAGTTAATATGATGATGATGTTTAATTTTGTTAAATAAGCGTCATATTGAGTATACTGCCACTGTTTTGAAAAATATAACTTCTACAATTTCGTTTGATGACAATAATAAAGCGAATTATAACCTAAATAATTATATTTTCTTATTAATTACAGAGATTTTCGAAATTGTTTTTCCATATTTGAATGTTTTTATTGCATTTGAGAAACGTTTTTTCTTTCCTTATTTAAGGTTATCAACATGAATCCGTCAAGAGATAGCAGGAGTAAAAAAATATTAATGCTAGCAATTCAAAACAAAGAAAACTGTTCAGAACCTAAAGCCTCAACATCCAATTTAAATAATTTGCCAACAACTAGCAACTATACATATCCAGCTGACAAAGAAAACCTCTACGACGACGATGATGGCGACTTTTCACCCGCTTCTGACGATGATACAACATACGCACCTTCTAAGAAAAAATTCCGTAGATCAAGCTCAAATTCATCGTCATCTTCGAGCTCTTCATCATCATCTTCATCTTCCAGCAAATCATCTGTTTCATCTTCAACTTCTATTGCATCCGATCCACCAAATATTCTTCAAACTACCACTGAATGTACCAATGCAAGTAGAAATAATTTAGAATTTGATTATGACTGTACGGAAGTGATTTCGAATAACCAAAGTTCTGGGTATGTAGATAATTATATTGCACTAGATATTGCACCAGCTGTTGATTCTAATAATCAAAGTGCTGGGAACGAAGATAACGATGTTGCAGGAGATATTGCACCAGCTGTTGATTCTAATAACCAAAGTGCCGGGAACGAAGATAACAATATTGCAGTAGATATTCCACCATCTGCAGATAATATCCGAAAACCGAAAAAAAAGAAAAAGAACCAAAGGTTTGCCTATAATTCTAAAACATTGAAAGATTGCGGAAAAGAATACGTTTCAAGCTCCAAAACAAAAAAGGTTTTCTCAGCTAAGTTTCTAAAACCAACATGTGAGTCGACCTGCCGCTTAAAATGCTCAGAGAATATTAATGAAGATTTGAGAAATCAAATATTTGAAGATTATTGGGGCATGGCTTCACTGGTAAGGCAAAGAGAATACATAGCTCGCAATATGGAAGAGATTAAACCGAAGTATCAATATAAGAGAGTTGATTCCAATAGAAAGTTGAAGAATGCTTTTTATTTTAATTTAAATGGCACTAGAACTAAAGTATGTAAAACATTTTTTAAGAATACTTTGGATATAACAGACAGATGTATTAGAACTGTAATAGAGAAGAAGAATAGTACAACAGGTATATTAGAAGGAGAACGAAGAGGTAAGCATGGACAGCATAGAAAAGTACCTGAAGATTTGATTGAAGGAGTTAAACGTCATATTAGTAGTATCCCAATAATTGAAAGCCATTATTTACGGCAACAAACGACAAGAGAATACATCGACGGTGGAAAAACCTTAACAGATATTTCTTTTGATTATAAAGAAGACTGCATAAAGCAAGGACTATCCTACGTAATGATACATACCTACAGAAAAATATTTAATGAACAATTTAACATTGGTTTCTTTATTCCAAAAAAGGACCAATGTGAGCAATGCTCTATATACAAGCTCGCAGAAAGTGGTGAAAAAGCTGCTCTTAAAGAAAAATACGATCAACACTTAGCAGAGAAAGAGAAGAGTCGTGAGGAAAAGGCTAATGATAAAGTAATGGCATCGCCTAGTTTTATTGTTGCATGTTATGATTTGCAAGCCGTGATGACAGTACCAAATGGTGAGATTTCTACGTTTTATTATAAGTCTAAAATAAATTGCTTGAACTTTACCATCTCTGAGCTTAAACTTGACAAAACTGAATGCTTTTTCTGGGATGAATCTCAAGGACGTCGAGGAGCAAATGAAATAGGTACTTGTGTATTAAAATATTTGCAAAATAAATCTTCTTGTGCCGACGAATATCTCGACATAGTTTTCTACTCTGATAATTGCTGCGGTCAGCAGAAGAACCAGTTTATTATTGGAGTGTATATTTACGCAGTCCAATACTTAAAAATTAAGTCCATAACTCATAAGTTCCTTATACGTGGCCATACACAGAATGAGGGAGATGCTGTACATTCTGTAATTGAGAAACAAGTTAAACGATGTCTAAGATCTGGAGCCATATACGTACCTTCGCAATATGTTTCTGCTATTCGATATGCTAAAAAACGTGGAACACCTTTCATTGTACATGAAATGGGTTACGGCGATTTCATAGATATAAAGCAACTACCAGTTCCTAGACTAAATAAAGATGTAGGTGGCCAAGTTGTGAAGTTGTCGGACATAAAAGTTATCAAAATTGAGAAAAATGAACATAATGAGATTAAAATACAATACAAAACCTCGTATTTTGATGATTTTAAAGAGCTTGATTTGAATAAAAGAGCAAATAGAAATAATCGTCATACAGAACTCAAACCGCTTTATCAGCGTAAATTGGAAATATCCGAAAGAAAGAAAACTGACATAAGGAGCCTCATTAATGCTGGTCTGATTCCCAGTTATTATACCTCCTACTATGAAAGTATATTTCAGTAGTATCTATATTGTGATAAGATACCTACCAAACGATAATTTTGATACAACCTATGTGTTTTAGATGATCTCATTAAAATAATTGCTATCACTTTATTAGTGTTATTAGTTGTAAGATTTAATTGATACCCTCAAAAATTGTGATTTATACCTAACTAACACTTTCAACGCAAAAACGATACATAATTATAGTGTATCTCGATTGTACTGATTATAACTTAATTGTTTTTGCCAAATAAATAATGTTTCTTTTTTCTATGACATCATTTCGTTTTATTTCTTTTTTTTTTTGCTTACTCCCATTATTAATCTTTGGGTATTTTATTCTAAAACGGGTAGGTTTACGTAAAACAAAAGTGGCACTATGCGGAACTTTTTTTTAAACCATGTTTTCTAAATTAACTCCATAATTTACTGGCATGTTTTCAGTACACAGCTTAAGTAAGATAGTCAAACTGATAAATGAAATTAATTGCATTGTTTTCTTCTAGTTATTTTCTAAGATATTGAACAAAAATTCTACCTCAAAACTTTAAATGGTCATACTGAAAAATGACAATTTTTGTAAAGCGCCACTTTTGTTTTCAAGGTGCGATTAATAATGAGCCAAAGAAATCGAAATGCAGAATAAAACTCAGAAAATTACTTAAATTATCAGACAAAATTTAACTATTAAATGTTATTTAATTATTTAACCATAAAACGAGTGAGTGTTCTTTGCAGTGAGTCACTACTTAGAAAATCTTAAAAGTTGTAGAATCAATGGAGTACAATTTATAAAATTCACAAAATTTCTCAAAATGTACTGAAATAATTATAAAAAAAACCGTTCGGGCGCCATTTGTAAGGAGGGTAATTAGGGCAGAATGGAAATTACCCGGGTTCGAAAGCAATCAATCACCCACTTACAAAGTTACAGAATGAAAAAATGTACCTATCTAGGGAGATGGAATAAATACAAGTTCTTTTGTTCAGGCAAACTTTACTGTTGGTATATATATAGTACACCTTATTGTTAAATCTTAATAAGTAACTTAAGGCTACTTAATTAAACACCCAAGATACACAGATACTTAAGTTTATGGAGATTTATCAGGGATGCTTGGGGTCCAGATAGATTATTATAAAAACCTTGAATTTACTATTTTAAAGTTTCTTTAAATTGTTTATTTAGCTCAGCGGAATAGGTTCAAGGAATCTGACTCACTACTTTGAGAACACTGAATTTAAAACCACTATATGTTCGGAAAGGAAAAAAAAGAAGATTTCCTTACTTGCTAAATGTGAATTTGGGGTCACCTGAATACATGGATCAGGAACGTGGTCTACTTCCAGGGAACAGCCTCGTCAGCTCACCAACCCAAATCCTTGGAATGCATTCATCACCAGAGAAGGCATCGACGAGAATTCCCAATCTCGGAAATATATCGAGGATATCGAAATATAAAAATGAATAATCTTAGTAGTAATAATAGCAAAGATAAATTAAAAAAAAGAAGAAACCCTGAAACAAAAGAGAAGCGAGTTTAACAAAAGGCATTGTGACACCATCCACGTGTACAATTATCCACTTCACACAAGTTACCGAGGACATCCTGTAAATTGAACATTCCAGGATAGTCCACCCATCCCAACCTTCTTCAAAAATAATACGGGATAATATGGGAACTGGAAAGACAAACAAGACTAATTAATTATAATTTTCCTTAGCTACGTACGCCATTTTGAGAAAGATGTCATACGTGAAATCGAATATCGAATTTTCTACCACTTACCAAAATTGATGTGGAAAAATAGGCAATTGTTAAGATGACTAGAACAACAGCATTATTGTTAATTTTCCAGGCGAAGCCATGGAGAATGCTGGAATCTGAGATATCCCGACAAACGGCTATCACATCTTGAGCGTTCGACGGAAATCTGCTCTCTGAAAATTCGGTGTTGCCATAGACCCACAGCGAGTGTGGCCGCATTCTGAAATGCTCCACCATAGACTAACGTGAATTCCAATAAAAAAATAGTTATATCATCGTGTTTTTTATGGCCAAAGACAACAAGCGCCATCTATGGGAAATCCTGCGCATCGACCCAACACGTTGTGAGCCTTGACACTAGATGTCGCTAACGTACTTTCAACAATATTAAGGAATACAATATAATCCAAGTGATATTAAAATCACTACGTGACAAAACACAGCACGGTTTTAGGAGAAATAGGTCAACTACAACTGCTATATTTCAGTTAACCAAGCTCGTTACAGAATCCATAGATAAAGGTCAAGCCATCACTGTATTGTTTATAGATATGTCAAAGGCCTTTGACCTAGTAAATCACAGAAAACTCTTAAATAAATTAGAATGTTACGGATTCCGCGGCAAAATTCATGATTGGATAAAGTCATTTCTAAGCAATAGAAAGCAAAAAACAATGATATCTAAGCGGATAAATAATACAATTAGTACTTATTCATCATCCTATGCAAATAACAATTTTGGTGTACCGCAGGGTAGTGTTTTGGGGCCTCTTTTGTTTCTTTTTTATGTGAATGACCTTTCATCATGCATTAAATATCCGTCTATTTTATTTGCAGATGACACTACGATAATTATACCATGCCGCGATAGTAAAACATATGAGTTGGATATAAATGAATCACTCAGTCAGACTATACAATGGTTGCAATGTAATAATTTATCAGTAAACGTTAATAAAACTAAATACATTCAATTTAAAACCAAACGACGACAAAATAATCAATTAAAAATCAAATATAATAATGAATATATTGACATGGATAGTAATATAAAATTTTTGGGAATAAAATTAGACCAACATTGTGACTGGACATACCATATTAATGACATTTGTACCAAATAAAACAGATTTATATATCCGCTACGAAGATTAAGACAAATTGTATCTTTGGAAGCAGCATTTGCTGCGTACCATGGTTACATTATGTCGAACCTTCGATACGGTATTGACTATTGTCATATGGGGATCCTCGATTGATTTTAATAAACTTTTTATAGTGCAAAAGAAGTGTATTAGAAGTATTCTTCTTATGAAACCAACCGATTCATGCAGATTAGTTTTAAAAAAATATAACCTCCTTACATTACCGTCTTTGTACATTTATGAGACATCTGTATTTGTTCATAGGAATTTGGAGTATTTTGTTAAGAAATCCGATGTTAACCAAAATAGTATCAAAAGAAATCAAGATAAACTTGTAATACCACAATACCGTCTTAGACAAACTCAAAAATCGCCTTACGCAATGAGCATTCAAATTTATAATAAACTGGACATAAATATAAAAAAGCTACCGACAAATCTCTTTAAAAGGTAGCTCTTTAAGTGGTTGTGCGATAAATTATTTTACTCTGTTTCAGATCACCTTAATAACCTACCTACCATGGAAGTTGTAATATTATATATTTGACATAGAACCTCAGAATTTTAGAATTTTATAACTTTATATAATTAAATAATTGACATTTTATAATATACTACACAGTAGTGTTACAAATATTTGCATGCTGAAGTGTCAGTAAAATATGCAGGGCCTCTCTAAATTTAAGAACTTTGTTAACCACCCATAGTTAGCTAATAAAAAATAATAAACTTCATTTCATTTCATTTCAACGCCACAGGTTGCATCCCTGGGGAGGGACATAACTCATAGGCCACAATCCCATAAATTAAAGTGTTCCCGCGGGAATGAAAAAACTCAATTCACGCGAACATCATCTAGTCAAATACACATCTCTAAAAATCAAAAAAGGATAAGTAATGAGTAATAAGCACAGATTACCCCTATAAATGATAGGCTTAGGCTATAATATTCAATGTACTCTGTGGAGTACATTGAATATACTTATAGGGGTATTGGAACTTCACTAAGCTTCTACATAGTATAGTGGCTTAGCGACGCGACGGACTGCGGACATTCTGAATCATGTAATATATTGTAGGTATTTTGGTACAAAATATACCAAATTCCAAAAATTTAAAGAAAATTGTATATAGCATACCAATTTAGAAAATTCAGTGCATTTTAACTATCTGATTCAGCAAAGTTATAGCGCGACTTAAAATTACACATTTGTCAACAGCGCCATCTGTGGTCAAATTTTGTACACAGTAAACAGGTACCTACGTGTTGATATGCAGCATATTTGTTTGCGAGTCGTAACTACTTACCTAAATCGCAGGGTTGACAGTTGACACATTTCTAACTACTAGGTAATAAAGATTATGTCCACTTGGGAACTAGGGATTAAAACTTTTCATACCGACAGTATCCTTATTCCTTAGGTAAAATATGAAGAAGAAGAAAACTCCGCGACTTCGTCAACGTGGAATAAGTTTTAATAATTCCCACGGGAACTCCTTGTTTTTCCGGAACAAAAAGTAGCCTCTATGTCACTCTCCTGATCCTCAACTTATCTATGCAAAAAATCACGTCGATCCGTTGCTCTATTGCGGCGTGATTGAAGGACAAACCAACAAACAAACAAACACACTTTCGCATTTACAATATTAGTACCTATGATATATTTTATGTACTGTACCTAAAGAGCTATTAATATAAATTAGTAAGGCTGGGCTGCATGAGTAGATTTTCTACTCATGAGGCTGAAGTGCCTAAAAAAGGTTACAACAGAGAAATATCTAAGACACGCCTTGGTATTTATTATTATTATATTATGTTATGGTACTAGTTGATGCCCGCGATTTCGTCCACGTGGATTAAGGTTTTTTGATTCCCGCGGGAACTCCTTATTTTCCGGGATAAAAAGCCTATGTCCTTCCCCGGGATATAACCTACCTCTGTACCAAATTTCAGCAAAATCGGGCAAAAAGATGGGTCGGGAAAGCGTAGCAGACAGACAGACAGACACACTTTCACATTTATAATATAACTAGCTGATTCCCGCGACTTCGTCCGCGTGGACCAAGAACTCTTGAATTTTCCGGGATAAAAAATAGCCTATATCCTTCCCCGGGATACAATCTATCCCTGTACCAAATTTTATCAAAATCGGTTGAACAGATACATTCTCCTGATTCCCGCGGGAACTCTTCAATTTTCCGTGATAAAAAGTATCCTATGTTTTAATCCGGGTTATAAGCTATCTATGTTCCAAATTTCAGCCAAATTGGTTAAGTAGTTGCGGCGTGAAGGAGTAACAAACATACACACTTACACACACACCTTGCACACACGCCTTTATAATATTAATATGTTATGAAATATGATGTACGAGTCGTGGTCCCTTTCGTTCGTCCACTAAAACACGTCGACACACTAAAACGCAACGTGTCCGCCGATAAATAGACTTTTTCCTGTGATGTAATTAACGTCGCACAAGTGCATTCGAACAGTTAATATTCGTTTATTGGCAGCTGCCTATTAACTTTTGTGTGTATGACGTGTAGACATTTAACCTAGAAACGAGAAGAGGCACCTGGCAACCCAGCTAAGCAGATCGGCGACATCGAAAGGTGGGTGGCAAATTCTTATTGGCTGCTAATTGGTGATATCGGTTTGCTCGGAATAGGGAATATCGAAACACAAAACCCCCTCAATATATACAGTCCGCTAAATCTTTGTTCAAATCCAGCGACCTAACGTGGACCTTACAAACCCACGTCAATTAAGTATATTCGGGTGGAATAAAACCCACTATTTTTTTTAAATGGAATAGCGAAAATTTGAGCAAAAAAAACTTACGTTCTTTCAGAGTATCGGGATTTAAATTATAACAAAACAATTTTAAAGGCAACCAACGCACGCCTCGACACCAATCTTACCCTTCTCTACCCTATGTTATTCGACAAACTTTTTGAATGTATACAAAATTTTTTTTTCACACAGCAACATTTATTGTTTATTGACAACTGACAAGACGGATGACAGACGGCGGGGTCCCAGTTCGATGGCAGCTTGAGTAAAACAACTTTTAGGAAATTTATGACTTGCTAACTAGATTATATCCGCCTATAAGTTAAATTGAAGTGAAAATGTGGTGTTTACATATTGTGTAACTTTTTTCGCACGAGAATTTCGTGTAGACTGTAATTTAAAGATGTATATTCATTGCACACTAGGAGCCATTTTTATTGTATTTATTTTGTGCGTTCATTGTGATAATGGAGTTACTAACAACGAAATCTTGGAAATTTACGGTGAGTTTTATTTATTTTGTATTATATTCAAGTTTTTTTCTAAATGCTCGGGTTGTATGTGCAATTTTGATGTTTACGCCTATATAGTTGACCTGTCAATCACACAATGCAAATCTCGCAATTCGGCAGGTCACAGGGTTTTTATACCTTTAAGATTTGTGTCCATTGCAATTTTTCAACCTTGTGTAACGGATTGTTTAACAAACCAATCAAGATCTCGTAAATTAAGAAATTAACTTTAGTCACTTATTGCAGTAAGATGTTAAATACCTACTGGATCTGGGAATGTATGAAAAATAAAATTACACTCACTTCGTTAATGCTAATTTTATTCCTCGTCCCTCATAAATTATAAGAACATTTATAAATGCCTACAGTAAAAAGAAAAAGGAATCAGTAAACATAATTAAATAGGTAACCTGGTGCCAAAGAAGATAAGTATCAGGTAATTTACCCACACTTTATACAGTTCTTTAATAGAGTGTTAATTCCATTGCTGTTTAAGTATGCAACTAAGTACAGTTGCTCACACACTTGTTTTTCCACACACTTGAACACAGGTATCTGCTGTGTGTGAGAACTCTGGTGCGCTTATCACAAGTTTTCGCCCAACCGAGCTAACTCACTAGATTGTTGTACCTACCAAAAATTTATATCATGCAAAATATTCCAATATGGTATTCTTGCCAAAGAACTAATCGAAAACGAAATAAGCCAAATATGTATACATTTAATTAAACTCAAAAAAGTTTAATTTAAACTTATATTTCAAAAAATTCAACTTTACTTAATTTGAATCAATAATCTGACAATACCCAGATCCAAAATTTTATATCCATTACATCCCTGGTATACACTTCCAACCTACATACTAATTTGGTGCTAGAATGACTAGAGTGCCCATCAGGTGATAGTTCTTGTACATAGAGGTGGCCGTTTTTAAAACAACGTTGCTCACCAACGATGTTGATATATGATGTTGGCATCCGTTGCTGAAATGTTGAACAACGGATGGGAGCAACACCGAACAAAGTACTCTGTGTTAGTACTATTATATTATTCTGTGTCTGTGGTAACAACTAACAACGAAATTCAACGCGATCACACCGAATAATGCCGAGTGCCGACAATAACCGACAACGACCGATGTCATACGACGATGGCAGCCGAACGTTAAAACAATTTGATGGTTGTTTCAAGGTTTTGTATGTTTGTTTTGATTTTTTCATTACCTACGAAAACGAAATTCATAGTTCGCGGCTTCGCGCTCGATCTTTAAAAGTTACTGTCGTCAGTTTCAGTAGTTGTGTATAGATGCATATGAATCTTATTGTAAATAAATTAATAGAATCTTAATGTAAATAAATAGCGTAAGTAATAATGTCGCGAAGGAGGCAAAGAGGAGCAAATCCAGTTTGGGAACATTTTGACAAAAAGGACGAAACTGTAGGAATATGTAAATATTGCAGTGTAAATATTAATTATAAATCAACAACTGGCAATTTGAGGTGCCATCTCAAATCAAAGCATCCGCGTATTCTGGCACAAGACCAAGAGCTACCACAGTCTTTTATTACTCTGCCTCAACAACTACCACAGTCACAGGCAACCGAGCCAAATAGTAAGCAAAACCAATTATTACATAGTAATTAAAGTAACTAGGTATATTAAAAATTGAATTTAAAATTAATTTATTAAAAAGTGGGTAAATAATACCTATAAATAAATTTTGTATAATTACTGTATAATAATATAATATTATATTTATGTACATGTTATTGCATGAAATGAAATGAAATGAAATGAAATGAAGTTTATTTGCTAAATATGGGTGGTTAACAAAGTTCTTAAATTTAGAGAGGCCCTGCATATTTTACTGACACTTCAGCATGCAAATATTTGTAACACTACAAGAGAGTGTGTAGTATATTATAAAATGTCAATTATTTAATTATATAAAGTTATAAAATTCTAAAATTCTGAGGTTCTATGTCAAATATATAATATTACAACTTCCATGGTAGGTTATTAAGGTAATCTGAAACAGAGTAAAATGATTTATCGCACAACCACTTAAAGAGCTTCCTTTTAAAGAGATTTGTCGGTAGCTTTTTTATATTTATGTCCAGTTTATTATAAATTTGAATGCTCATTGCGTAAGGCGATTTTTGAGTTTGTCTAAGACGGTATTGTGGTATTACAAGTTTATCTTGATTTCTTGTGATACTATTTTGGTTAACATCGGATTTCTTAACAAAATACTCCAAATTCCTATGAACAAATACAGATGTCTCATAAATGTACAAAGACGGTAATGTAAGAAGGTTATATTTTTTAAAAACTAATCTGCATGAATCGGTTGGTTTCATAAGAAGAATACTTCTAATACACTTCTTTTGCACTATAAAAAGTTTATTAAAATCAATCGAGGATCCCCATATGACAATACCGTATCGAAGGTTCGACATAATGTAACCATGGTACGCAGCAAATGCTGCTTCCAAAGATACAATTTGTCTTAATCTTCGTAGCGGATATATAAATCTGTTTAATTTGGTACAAATGTCATTAATATGGTATGTCCAGTCACAATGTTGGTCTAATTTTATTCCCAAAAATTTTATATTACTATCCATGTCAATATATTCATTATTATATTTGATTTTTAATTGATTATTTTGTCGTCGTTTGGTTTTAAATTGAATGTATTTAGTTTTATTAACGTTTACTGATAAATTATTACATTGCAACCATTGTATAGTCTGACTGAGTGATTCATTTATATCCGACTCATATGTTTTATTATCGCGGCATGGTATAATTATCGTAGTGTCATCTGCAAATAAAATGGACGGATATTTAATGCATGATGAAAGGTCATTCACATAAAAAAGAAACAAAAGAGGCCCCAAAACACTACCCTGCGGTACACCAAAATTGTTATTTGCATAGGATGATGAATAAGTACTAATTGTATTATTAATCCGCTTAGATATCATTGTTTTTTGCTTTCTATTGCTTAGAAATGACTTTATCCAATCATGAATTTTGCCGCGGAATCCGTAACATTCTAATTTATTTAAGAGTTTTCTGTGATTTACTAGGTCAAAGGCCTTTGACATATCCATAAACAATACAGTGATGGCTTGACCTTTATCTACGGATTCTGTAACGTGCTTGGTTAACTGAAATATAGTAGTTGTAGTTGACCTATTTCTCCTAAAACCGTGCTGTGTTTCTGATAAAATATTAAAACGTTCTGCATAATTATACATTCTTTTATAGACAACCTTCTCAAAAATTTTTGAAAGTACTGGATTTAGGGCAATAGGCCTATAATTTCCAATATCATCTTTTTTGCCTTTCTTAAAAAGTGGTTTAATAACGGAGAGTTTTAGTGCTTCCGGGAATATGCCTTGTTCCATAGAAAGATTAATTATATGACTCAAAGGCACTGAAATGGAATTAACACATTTTTTAATTAAGATTGTACTTATTTCATCGTATCCCGTAGAGCATGTATTTTTCAAACTTAGGATAATTTTCCTTATTTCATAGGGGTCCGTTGGACAACAGAACATATTGTTTTGGTGGCTCTTTAAATCCTTTACGGTACTGTCAAAATTATTTAGTAGTTTATTTGATATCTTTATAAAATAGTCATTTATTATAGTACATATTTCTGTAGGATCACTTATAGCTTTATTATTGTGTGTAATATAGTTGATTTCTCGTGCCTTACGCGAAACACCTATTTTTCTTTTAATGATGTTCCAGGTAGCAGTACAAATATTTTTTGAATTTTTTATATATATTTTATTGCTCTGTCTTCTTCTATAATAAATACATTGACGCAAAATGTGAGAGTATTTTTTATAGATGACTTTTTTATTATGATTATTTTTGCTACAGCATATTTCTAGGTACATTTGTCGCTTTTTCCTGGAACTAACTCTTAAACCCGTTTTTATCCATCTTGCTTGTTTGGATTTTACATTAATTGAAATCTTTATTAGTGGGAAGCAAAGCCCATGGAAGAGTGTTAATGTGTCATGTAGTTTATTAAAAGTTTCATTTGTGTCATTTTCCTCTAATATTTCACTAAAGGATAGGCTATTTATACAATTAATGAACTTATCCATATTCTCATTGCAATAATCCCTTCTGAAAGTAAAGGATTTTGTATTTGATTTCTCATATTTGTTTGATGTATTGAAATGAAAAGACTGCGCGGTGTTGTGGTCTGATAGACACAATTTATGTAATTGGCTGTTACCCTCCTTGATATTGGTTATTATATGGTCTATACAAGTTTGACTTGAAGAGGTCATTCGAGTTGCGTATTTAATTACGTTTGCTAGGTTATAATTTGATAGTATTTCATTATAAGATTTTGAAGCGCCACTATTGTTAAGGGTATTAATGTTTATATCGCCACAAATTATTATTTTTTGCTTTTTATATTTATTTGTAAGAGCGTATAAAAACGTATCTAATTTATTTAAAAATAGCTTAACATCCGATTGGGGGATTCTGTATAGACATATCACGATAACATTTAACTGATTTAAAATTATGCCACAGCACTCGAAGTCCTTTTCATTTGCGTAGCAGTTAAGATATTCAATTGGTTCACAGTCCAGCCAAGGGCGGATCAGGATACAAACCCCACCCCTTTTTGAAGATTTTCTTGAAAAGCATGAAACTAAAGAAAAGTTATTTAAGCATACGTTAGATTCTTGACCTGATAATAAAAAAGTTTCCGACAAACATATTACGTCAATTTGGATCGAATTTGTTTCAAGATCACTTATAGCGATATCAATACTGTCTACTTTATTGAGTACTCCTGCTATGTTTTGATGGATAATACCAAATTTTCGCAAAAATTAGAATTTGGTTTATGTAAAGGTGTTTTATTATATTCAGTTTGACCAATAGATCTAAGAGTCTGATCTTCTAATTTGGGGAAGTAATAAGGGATGGTCCCTTTTTTTGCGCTTTGTTGTTTAGCTGAATTTAATTTGGAGTTGCTTTTAATTCGGTTAAAATAAAAAGGAATGGTTCCTTTCTTTGGTTGTGCGATACCTTTACCACCACCAGGCTTAAGTTTCTTAAAATTCAAAAATCTTTCATTATAGTCTAATTGATCAATTACAAAATTGATTTTATGGCACATATTTGATATCGCGTTATTTCCATAAATGTTTGTATTCATGTACACGAAAGTACAATTAGAGAATTTAGTACATATTAGTCGCAACATGTCATTTAGTTTCTGCTCGTTTAGGTGCTTATTGGAAATTACACTTGTTACAATAATATGGGTTTGGGGAAGAGAGCGAATCTTTGCATACAATTCAGATGAGATCTTTACTGGATCACAATCATTTTCGCCTACAGTTAATATTAGTTTATCATTGCAGGTAAAATTATACAATTCACATGTCTTGAGAATTTCTCCAGTCGAGGCGTCAGGCTTGATGAATGCTTCAATTTTATATTTCTCATAGGGATTGTTCATTCTGGACTCAATAAGCATTGTTGATAATGTTTTACTTTGTTGACTTCCCAAAATACAAATTTTTCTTCCAGTTATTTTTAGTGCAATACTGTTTGAGACACTCTCCTGACTCATTAGTTTCAGGTTTTAACGACGCTGATGGAATTTCTAAGTTTAGTGACACTTGTTCTATCGATTTGTTTGAAAATTCTGAGGCAGTTTTTGTTGCTGTCGGTATTTGTTCTATTGCTTTGCTTGTTATCAGCGGCGTATTTGTACATGTTATGACTTATGAACGTTTACTGTATTTTAATAAATTTATATCTATTAATTTATTATATACTAGCTGATGCCCGCGACTTCGTCCGCGTGGAATAAGTTGTTTTAATTCCCGCGGGAACTTCGTAATTTTCCGGGATAAAAAATAGCCTATGTCACTCCAGGACCTCAACTATACCCATGCAAAAAATCACGTCGATCCGTTGCTCTGTTGCAGCGTGATTGAAGGACAAACCAACAAACACACTTGCGCATTTATAATATTAGTATGACTAGTATAATTAGAACTTAAGCTGTATTTGGAAGATGAGATGTTGCCTCGGCAAAGCAATGATGGGAAGTGGAACGACCCAACTGAATGGTGGCTACGCCATTCTAAAATATACCTACCCAACTTTGGCGGCAATATACCGAACACGGTGCAACATTGTAATAACATCCGTACCGTGTGAACGTATATTCTCCAAAGCTGGGTATATTTTAAATGAACGCAGGACCCGGCTTACCACGTCTAAACTTGAGCAATTAATTTTTTTAATGCAAACGCATATTTTTTAACTAATTAAAAAAAATATAAAAAAAAAACATTTTGTCTATTTCATTACATCAACACTTTTATTTACTATTATTTTCATAAATAAGTCCATTACGTTGAAGTAGGATGGCATCGCACTTCAATATAACAAGTAACAACGTTTATGAAAACGCCAACCAATAACCATACATGTTACCTACATAGCGCTAGCTGGATGTCCGACACCGTTGTCGGAAACAACGATGTTGACAACGGGTGACGGCATCGAAACAACGTTGAGCAACGATGGTGAAAAATATCAAAAACGCCCATGACTACTTGTACATGAAAACTTCTGTATTGTTGATGAAAATGGTTCTGAATTTGAAAATTTTCATCTCTCTCAGCATCTCCATCGGATTCTTAAATTATTATAATAGTAAGTAGTTATCCTTTAGCAAAACTACTTACCTATCTCCATTCAATGCAGAAGTTTCATAATGTTGTGAATATCATATTTAACACAATGGAAGTAAAAATATAGATTAAAACTAATAAATCAGTTTTTTTTTTAAGAATCCATCAATATGACAGAAATGATGATTTAAAAGTTTCATTATTTGTACACTGATTGCTGTATCTTACTGGAGTGAGAAATTTTGTGAGTAAGTTTTAATACCTAGCCGAGATTTAATATTTCAAAATTATCTTCACACACAAATTAAGTGCTTTTAATTCAATTAAGTTACGTTAAGTCCATTTATTTCTTTTATTCAGCTTTACAAAGTCGGTTGATAGGGAATTATGACGTCACGTTTCCTGTCTTGCAAGCGCAACTTTAAAGTTCCATAACTTTTTCATTTATTGAGATATTTTAATGATTCTTTCATATTTTTGTTTTATTTTGTCTTAATTTTCATAAAAAATTACTTAAAACAAAAAATAGTAAACTTCTCCATTATGGGTAAAAATTAAAAGTAAACTATGTAAGTGGACTAAAGCATTTCCTCTCTTTGTATAATAGTAAGGCTTAATTACCCACTAACCCTTACAGTTATTTCTATATTTCTACTTGCACTCGCACAATTTATTATCGGCCATGCTGTCCCTTTGTGCAATAAGTAGGCCATAAGACAACAAAAGGATACATTTTTCAGAGTTCTGCCTTTTGTTTCACACTTGAATTGGAAATGGGGGATTCATGCTTGATTAAGTTAAACAAAAACAAACCAAACTCAAATTAAGAACAAGAAATTAAGCCAGCGTTCCGGGCACATTGCCTCATTGCAGCGGTTTGGATAATATATTTAATGTTTATTTTTTAGTTTATTACAAATTAAAACTAATTGGATATTTTAATTTAAAAAAACCTATTTGTATTAAGTAAGTACTTGCTTAAATATTGCTTGAAATGCTAGCTGATGCCTACATAAATTCAGACTTTCAATAATCCTACTTGATTTTTTGGTGTGTGATGGCTTGCCAGTTGGAAACATATTTTCAACTTGCAAGCTATCTCAGTACTAGATCACAATAGATTTCCAAATGAAGAAGAAGACTCTCAGTGCTAAATTTCAGCAGTTGAGGAGTTAAAAGGTAATAGGCTAATAGACAGACTTGTATTTTAAAAACCGGCCAAGTGCGAGTCGGACTCGCGCACCGAGGGTTCCGTACTCAAGAAGTAGGTATAATTTCCTTTGTTAATGAACCGCAAAACTAACTTTGTTTGTTTGTGTGTAGAGGTTTACTGTTAATATCAAAAAATTACGTTTGTTGTATGGGAGCCCCCCTTTAATATTTACTTTATTGATATTTAATTATTTATTTTGAAAGGTAATATACAAGTTAATATTCTGTGAAAATTTGAACCGTCTACCTGTTACCGTTTTTAATATTGAGCAAAAAAATACGTAA
The DNA here is from genome assembly GCA_963932025.1 of Erebia epiphron. Taxonomy (NCBI): domain Eukaryota; kingdom Metazoa; phylum Arthropoda; class Insecta; order Lepidoptera; family Nymphalidae; genus Erebia; species Erebia epiphron. The sequence continues at coordinate 26,693,160 of OZ009947.1, read as the reverse complement.
AAAACACGTTTATTGTATGTGGACCCCCCTTAGTATATATATTTTTTTAATTTTTAGTATTTGTTGTTATAGCGGCAACGGAAATACATCATTTGTGAAAATTTCAGCTTTCTAGTCACGGTCTTTCTAGTCACGGTTTATCACGGTCTATGAGATACAACCTGGAGACAGACAGACAGACAGCGGAGTCTTAGTAATAGGGTCCCGTTTTTACCCTTTGGGTACGGAACCCTAAAAATTGCTTCACTTTATTGCCATTTAGGCAGCTCACCTTTCCATACTTCTACAGCTTCTCTTCAATGAAAATGTACATATAAAACTGTAAAACTGGGTAAAGTATCAACAATTAACGCTATAAAAATGTAACTTTCATAAAAGTGAAACAACCATTAACAATTTGAAACAATGAACCTATTAAGTGACATAATACTGTGGTCATGGAAACACTGTTACGGCTCTTATTCATAATTTACTGCTCTGTTTACTTGGTGTTCATTCAACATTAAATATTAAACTCTTGACCACGACTTGGCAAATTTCGAGTCTTTAATTCCCAAAGCCACAAATGTTGAGAAGTGATGCAGTGGCCGTTATTTTATCGGTTCCATTAGTTTATTATTTTATTGACTACCAGATGATGCCAGCGACTAAGTCCTCGTGGATTAAGTTTTTTGATTCCCACGGGAACTCTTGTTTTTCCGGGATAACACGTCCTTCCCCGGGATACAAACTATACTTGTACCATCAAAATCTGTTGGACAGATGGACTGTGAAAGTGTAGCAGACAGACACACTTTCGCATTTATAATATTACGCGTTTATTATGCTACTACTTTCTTCGTACTTTCGCATTTATTATTAGTAAGTATGGATTTACTTTAAAAAACGGTAGAAAGTGTTTAGTGAAAAAGAGAGCGCTCAAGTAGACACCCGTGCGGCACGTCGATCCGCTGCCCCATTTCGGCGTAATTAAAAGGCAAACAAACACACTCGCATTTATAATATTAGCACAGTTTAACGAAATACTAAGGCTGTGATATTAGTATGATTTTGTGATATCACCGTGCATTAGCCGAAACTCGACAGTTGGCACTCGGCACGTCGCGCCTCTATTCAACGCTTCTTTCATATTTCGTGTAGTGTAGCTGTTATAACTGCATCGGCAGTGCCGGCCGTCTGCTTATTCGGTTTGCAGTTGCAATGCGTCAATAAAACTGCATCCAAATTGCCACTTTACAGTCCAATTAATGCAGACCCTTAGAGCTCGCTCTTAAGCTATACAAGTAATTAATTGATGTTTGATGACCCATTTTTAGGCCGGTCTAATTTGAGTACCCCAGGTAGGTATTCGGTTTGTACCTAGTAGAAGATATAAAGGAAGATGCGGTGATAGCCTAGTTTAGACGCCAGGCTTCCTGTTCGGGTGGTCGGGGATTCGATCCCTAGGAGTTTTCGGAGTAAGTTATGTGTGTTTTAAGAAATTCAATAGGTACTTTAATATCGTGAGGAAATCTGCATACTCGAGAATTCTTCATAATGTTCCCAAAGGTTTGGCGCCCTTTTCAATCTGAGAATAGACTCGAGCTCAGTACCTAGTGTGCCGGTAATGGGTTGAACTGAGATAACGGAAGACACTATCGAATGCATTTAAATAAAACTAAAGCCGTCAAGACGTCGAGGGTACGTTACGTGAGAGGAAGGTCATTTCCATTAGCCTGTGACTCATTGTACTACCGGTGGGACACTGTCATGCTGCATAACAATGCTCTAAATCTAAACAATACACACGAATTGTTACACTGTGACCTTTGACATAAGAGACATTTTGCTACGAGGGAACCAGAAATGCATTGCGATAAAAGTAATGGAGCTACCAAATTTTTTTATTATTCAGTCGAAGATTGGCTCAACAGTTCAGTCGAGTTGGTGCTTACTTAAACTTTAACTTACAATTTAAGTAGGATGTTATTATTTACCGTTACTTTTCGTTCGTGGAGTCTCTACGAGAGTCATTAGGTGCTTTAGATAGAGTCATCTAAAGTAAATCTTTAAGGGCTTAACTAATAGGCCTGCATCTTTACCGGCTTATTCTTTTTAATATTCCTTGAAATATAAGGCCCGCCTCTGCTAAAATTCGTCCAAGATTCGTACAACCAAAATATCACGTCCATATCACGTCATATTATTGCCGTTCAAAAAGTGTACAGTGCACCAAATTAGAATGGAACCAAATTAGATGTTCTGATTCAGAAGGCCGAGTGGTTATTGTTTTACTTACTCGTTCGCGTTAAAGTTAACTACCATTTGTATGGAATTTATCGAGCGCCAGCTGACATAATATGTCATCAAGCGCTTGGACAATGCAGATGTTTACCTTTTTTTTTAAAATTTATAAAAAAAATGAAAATGAAAATAAATGAAAATGAAGACAAAATAAAACAAAAATATGAAAGAATCATAAAAATATCTCAACAAATGAAAAAGTTATGGAACTTTAAAGTTGCGCTTGCAAGACGGGAGACGTGACGTTATAATTCCCTATCAACCGACTTTATAAAGCCGAATAAAAGAAATAAATGGACCTAACGTGATTTAATTGAATTAAAAGCACTTAATATTTTGTGTGAAGATAATTTTGAAGTATTAAATCTCGGCTAGGTATTAAAACTCACTCACAAAATAATTTCTCACTCGAGTAAGATACAGCAATCGGATAATGAAACTTTTAAATCGTCATTTCTCAGTAATTTATTGATGGATTTAAAAAAAAAAAACACTGATTTATTAGTTTTAATCTATATTTTACTTCCGTTGTGATAAATATGATATTCACAACATCATGAAACTTCTCCATTCCATACAAGTCATAGTTAACGTTGACGAAATCGAATGGGAAGAAAATCTCCCACTAGGCACTGTGATTCTGTTAGCGATTAGATTCGACTCCGCTTGGTGAGCCTAGTGGACACCTAGCCTAATTTAGACATATCAATTTGATCTATGTTGTCATGTCACTTGAGAGAAGACACAAGGCCCATTCCCAATGACCCGGCTCGGACCCATAAAAATTAATATTTCACTAGCTTCTTTAGTTCAGCGAACTTCATACTTCAGTGTAGGTACCTTTGTGTCATACAAATTACATCCATTATTCAGATCCATTGATCTAAATACAGAAGTCATTTTGTTTTGTAGGACTACTCCCATTTGTAAAATTCGTTGGTGGAAATATTTTGACCTAGGTCATAATGCAAAATAATAATGTTCCACCCAGAGCAAAAATTTCAATAATGTTTTATTTATGATACATAATTTATTTCCTTACCTTTGCGGTAAAAATGGTATAGGTATTTTCACTCCATTTATTTTCATCATGATAATGATAATTAAGTTCTAACAAATTTTTATATTTAAACACTGATTTTATTATACTAAAGTAGGTAAGTAAAATTAGTTTTACGTAATACTCACTAGAGTTTTGCTAATTTCCGAAAGTCGGTTGTTTTCAGTTATCTTCATCATCACCATTGCACACCATCTCCAAATAAAACGAAAATGATAGCTCTATTACATTGCTATCTCTTTCACAATACTCCATGCGGAAAGGGGTAGCAGTAGATTCTATCATATGTAGGTATAGCCTATCATTTTAGTTTGGTTCATAGATTGTGATAAATAGATTTGCCATAATATTAGAAAATCATTTTTAAAAACAAGTCCGCCATATTGAATTTAGTGTGACGTCATTTTATTTTTCGTATTCTGCTGAGCAAACCCTTTGAAGTGAATATACCCAACATGGGGATTGGGGATGCATAAAAAATAAATAGTCCGTCATCTTTGGTCGCCCGCCATATTGGATTTCGATTGACGTCACTTAGTTTACTATGCATTATCATCCAAACTAAACCTGTAGTTATGCAAATGCAGATTTGAAACCGGGAAGTGGGTCTAATTCAATTTGCAAGATTTGATTACAGACAGATACTGGGGCAGGTGAAAACAAATAAGAGCTTGTAATAATGGAGTTTATTAAGTTACTAGCTGATGCCCGCGACTTCGTCCGCGTGGTTTGGGTTTTTTTAATTCCCGCCGGTACTCATCAATTTTGCGGGATAAAAAGTAGCCTATGTCAACATTAGATCCTCAACTATATCCATGCCCAAAAATCACGTCGATCCGTTGCTCCGTTGCGGCGTGATTAAAGGACAAACCAACAAACAAACACACTTTTGCATTTATAATAAAATATATTTTGATTTGTTTGGTTTCTTATCATTGTGTATTTCAATACCTACATCCTTCTGCTCTGCTGTTTAAAAAGATAACGCTGGAAGTGGATTATTAGTTATTATAATACCATTCAACCCACTCAACTATCGTCGATAATCAAGCAATTAACTTAAACAACTAAATACTGAACGTCAGAGTAGTTAGAGAGGCAAGGAAACTTAGGTATACATTTGTTCATTATGTTCTTAAAAGTCTGTAAAACCGCACCAGCGTGGTGGACTATGGCAAGATACGGCCGTTTATGCCGCATTTTTTGCATATTTTGACACTCGCCAATAAATTAAAACCTATAGGATACTTCCCGTTGACCTAGAATTATGAAATTTGGCAAGAAGCAAGGTCACATAGTACAATTAGTATAGGAAAAATCCGAAAACCGTTTATTAGGGTTCCATTCATAAAGTGTCGCATTGTTTTGTCAGTTTAGCGTCATATGTAAGCCAGCTATTTCACGACTGATTACGTGTTGATATGACATCTTCCTTGTTATTTACTGAAATAATTTATATTGTGTGTTGGTACGGTACCTTTCTGCGCGAGTCTGACTCGCACTTGGCCGGTTTTTTTGTCCTATAAGTACGCTAGATAAATTGGAGAGAGGGGTGTCGCGTCAGCTAAGTGTTGTACGTACAATTTGTATGGTATTCTTTTGATTTAGCTATAATAGTTGCCAACCCTACGCATTTTCAGTCTTCACCTATACAAGGACCCGCATGCAGTTAAATGAAATGAGTGCTTAGTTCTCGAGGCGATCTTGTTATACGGTAGGAAGTATAAGAGGCACAAGTGAGGCACAACATGTAAGGGCAAAGAAGCGCGACAGCAGCGCAGAACGCAGTATAGACTACTTAGTCATAAAATATAAAATAGGCTGTTCTCTTTTAGTTAAGAAGCAAATCACTTTTTTATCATCCACTACTTGAGTTAGCCCTTGACTGCGATCTCACCTGATGATAAGTGATGATGCAGTCTGATGGTAGCGGGCTAACCTGTTAGGGGCATGGCGGTTATATTATTAAACCCATACCTCTATTCGGTTTCTACACGGCATCGTACCGGAACGCTAAATCGCTTGGCGGCACTTTGCCTATAGGGTGGTAACTAGCCACGGCCGCAGCCTCCCACCAGGCCAGGCCAGGGAAAATTCAGAAATTATAAATTCCCAAATTGACCCTGCCGGGGATCCAACCTGGGACCTCCGCAAGACAACAGCGACAAATCGATTAGGGGTATGGGTTAATTATAACTGCCATGCCTCTAACAGGTTAGCCCGCTACCATCTTAGACTGCACCAGCACTTACCGTCAGTTGGGATCGCAGTCAACTTGTAGTGGATAAAAAAAAAATCTAAAATAACCTAAACAAGTTGAACGTCTAAGGATAAGGAATAAAGTGGACGAATTATACGCGGCATTAGCCGCCTACACACCTTCGCTTGGTTTAATTGTTGAACCCTAAATGTGATTAGACGCCAGACGTTACTGTAGACGGGCAATATATTGTCTTTGGGCGTTGCAAACGTCGATAGCATTCAAATAGAAACGGGGATCCTCTAATCCTTGCTTATTGCATATGCATTCTCAGGTTTTTTTTTAAATTCTACAAGCCCTTGATTGCGATATGTTTCTGGCACCCCATAATAAAATTTCTACGTGGTATGTTTAGTTTTCGGTGGTGTAGAAGTCGATGTAATTTCTGTACCAAAGGAGACTTCTTAATCCTTGCTTGGTTTAACCCAGCATGTAGGTATTAATACCACAGTTTCATACAATGTATTATAAAGCTATTTATTTTTTATAGTACAAGCTGACCCTTGACGGCCATGTGACTCTGGATTCTGGAACAACATAAGTCAACCAGCTTAGACGCTACGTCATACCGGGACGCTATTTCATTTGGCGGCTTGGTTTTGCTGGTAGGGTGGTAACTACCAATACCTAAGCTTCCACCAAACGAGACTATGGTCAACTTGCAAATCACGAGTTATCAAATCAAAACATTGATTTAGCAAAACATGAGAATAGTGTTCTTCAGGTCGCCACTCCAACATCGTGGGATCTCAACGTCTTCTCGTCGAGCTATGAGATTTTGACCCGTCCATTACCCTACGTTTATTCCATTACTACACTACGTCCTTACACACGACGTTGGTTACCCTGCACAACCTATACTTCGATACTAATATTATAATTATGCAAAAGTTGGGATGGGTGGATGGATGTTTATTACTCAAATCGCACTAGAGCGGCTAAACGGATCTGGATAAAAATTGGCACAGAGATAGATTATAGTCTGGAATAACATATAGGCTACTTTTTATCCCGGAAAATTAAATAAAAAATATCAATCCACGCGGAAAAGTTCGCGGGAGTGGAAAGTTGCTAGCTACACGCTTGACAATTGCCGAAAGCCTAGCCCATTGCCCATTTAAATAGCATGTGTGTAAAGATAAGGTTACCCAAAGAATGAAGATCATTCTATCCTAACAAGTCCTTGATGCTAAGAGAAATCAGAATCACATTACCGTTCTTACGCGCACAACATGAATCAATCAATAGCGGAAACGGGTGCCTACTTGTTTCCTTCGTCTGTGTAGGTACTCAGCACTCACCGATTCTATTATTAGCCCGTAAATATCTAGACTGGACGCCTGGAAGGTTGACTTTAGCGATTCATTGATAGATATATCCTACTGAATGTGATTTGTGGGTGCCCTTTGATAACAATGTTTTCCTTGATGATTCATTTATAACTAGACTAGCTGATGCCCGTGACTTCGTCCGCGTGGTTTGAGTTTTGTAGTTCCCGCGGGAACTCCTTAATTTTCCAGTATAAAAAGTAGCCTATGTCACTCGCCAGAAAAAATAACGTCGATCCGTTGCGGCGTGATTAAAGGACAAACAAACAAACACACTTTCGCATTTTAAATAATATTAATTAAGTAGTATGATATTGCTACCGACTTCGTAAGTTCGTACGTTCGTGACTGTTTTTGATTTCCGTCGAGAACTCTATAATTTTCCGGTACAAAAAGTTGCATATGTCCTTCCCCGGGATGTAACCTATCTCAGTACCAAATTTCGTCAAAATCGGTTGAGTAGTAGGGCCGTGAAAGCGTACCTAGCAGGCAGATACACAGACAGACAGACACACTTTCGCATTTATAATATTAGTATGGATATGGATTATTAAAAAAATATATATTAGTTTTCACTGAACCATCGGCAGTAACCTATGGCTGCCATTTTTTTTACATATGCTTGTTTATACTTCATGACGTATACATAACTTCATGGATTATAAAGCACCCATAATGCCCCCGCAGTCGGCCTCTCGAAGTGGGGTAATTAGGAATAGGGTTAATTGTTTCGTGTGTCTGTATTCCGTCCATGGCCATTGCATCGTGTACAACGAAATTTACAGATTTGTAATACTAGAACTGTAGGCTTAGTGCGTATTTACACCAGGTTGATAGATTTCGAGTATCAGTATTCAAGTTATGGAGTGCCGGGCTAACTGTAATGCCATAATATGTCAAAGCATTAAAAATTAGGATCTCTTGTATGCCATGTCTATGTGTATACCCTAATTCATAAGTCATACTCGAGGCCTACCGAGATTAGGAATCCATACTTTATTAGTATTATACATGCGAAAGTGTGTCTGTCTGTCTGTTTGTTTGTCTGCTACGCTTTCACGGCCCAACTACTCAACCGATTTTGATGAAATTTGGTACAGAGACAGGCTACATCCCGGACAAGGATATAGGCTACTTTGTATCCCGGAAAATTGAAGAGCTTCTGCGTGAATAAAAATAACCTACCACGCGGACGAAGTCGTGGTCATCATCTAGTCTGGCTATAATTGCGCCTGCGAATACCTTAATTGCCTTGACAGGGAGTCATAAAGTGACATTCCAGCGCTTTACTGTAGTTGTGAATAAAGGCTGGTCACAAAAGATGTGCATTGTTGTAATATATGTTCAGACTGAGGGTCCACATAAGATCATAATTAAGTCGCTCTTCTCAGTAGAAACCAGTGGTAGAGTCAAAACATGACGTAACATAAGAGACACCTGTATGTCCTACATGAAATAAATAAATTGGGTATTGAAATAAACAAGTATACTTGGTACCATGTAAAAATCTCTCCATATAAAATACGTTATATACAGTAAAGAAACTGGTTAAACTTGACCTAGCCCAATATCGCCTAGGGCTAGACAATGCCAACCGGGTGAGTATCGCTATCGAGTGCTCATCGCGGCCTTATGTCAACAACTTGTTAAGAATTGCGACTTTTTCGCTGATTTCCATATATTTTTCTTTTTTCATTTATTTCATATTTTCATATGGATTAAGGGTGTTAGATTCAAAGTCAAAGTCAAAGTCAAATTTAAACGTTTATTCAATTAAGGTAGGTATACTACACTTATTGACGTCGAGTTTTTTATAATATATAATGGTGATAATCAGTAACGGTATCTTAAAACTAAAGCTACGAGGGTTCCAAACGCGCCCTGCCCCCCTAGCATGGGCCGGAGATAAAAATTTTATCCCCTCCGACAGTTTTATCCACTCTCCGAGTATGGGCACAGGGGTGGATATAATTATCGACGGTGATAAGGCGGGGAAAGACTAGTCCCCGACTAATGTCAAGGAGTCATAATTTTTTATCTGTGCTTTTGATTTTGCTTGTTTTCGTTACTCTTTAATTTTTATCCTTTCCTCGGGGAGAAAATGTCCCGGCCCATGCTAGGGGGGCTGGTCTGAGAAGAGCCCACAACAAACTCAGCCGGGTTTTTTTTTCATTATCACCATTTCACAAATCATCTTAACTAAGGAACTATCAGAGCCAATAGATCAAATCATTGCCAAGCTTCCTTGTCATTTAAGTAATCTTTTACATGGTAATAAGATTTTTTAATGAGTTTACGTTTTACATTAACTTTGAACTTATTCAGAGACATTTTCAACATGTCTTCTGGGAGCTTATTGTAGAAGCGGACACTGTTTCCAACAAATGAATTGCTAGTTTTACTAAGCCTAGAAGTAGGCATTACAAGTTTATTTTTATTTCTAGTATTGACATTATGACAATCACTTTTCTTCTTGAATTTATCAATGTGTTTATACACGTATACTAAATTTTCAAATATATATTGGTTGTGCACTGTCATTATATTGATTTCTTTAAATTTATCTCTTAGTGACTCTCTTGGTCCCATATTATATATGGCTCGAACAGCCCTCTTCTGCAGCACAAAAACAGAATTAATATCAGCAGCATTACCCCATAATAATAATATACAATATGACATAATGCTGTGAAAGTAACCAAAATAAACTAATCTCGCCGTTTCTATATCTGTCAACTGACGAATCTTTTTAACCGCGTATGCAGCAGAACTAAGCCTGTTCGATAAGACATTTATGTGATTGCCCCATTGGAGTTTAGCATCTAACGTTATTCCAAGAAAAACAGCGGTATCCACTAAATCTAATTCCTCATGATCAAGTTGTACAGTGGTTTTTACCTGTTTGAAAGGTAATGTAAATTTGATACACTTTGTCTTTTTCCCATTGAGGAGTAGGTTATTAGCTTCAAACCACTGTACCGCTTTAGTGAGAGAATTGTTTAATTCGTCAAAAGTTGTTTCGTAACGATTTATTTTAAACAAAAGTGATGTATCATCAGCAAACAATACTATCCCATGATTCCCGCGGGAACTCTTTAATTTTCCGGTATAAGCTATTCCAGACTATAGTCTATGGCTGAGATCTATAGCCTATGTCCTTCCCCTGGATACAATCTATCATCAAAATCGGTTGAACAGATGGGCCGTGAAAGCGTAGCAGACCAGCACACAGAGCAGCAGATGTGAGAAAGTCTTGACTACTTATTTTTCATGTTTGATGACAAGTATAATGGTTCGATTTTACCAATGTGTGGCACTGTGCTTCACAAATTTTTCTCTAGGTGGACTCACACAAACATGTTCACGGTGTTTTCTGCTCATCGACTCGATATGAAAATGGTCGTGCACACGATTGCGGTGAAATCGTACCATTTTAAACACACAAAATAGCAAGTCAAGTGTTGAAACCGGTCAGCATTTGGATTCTTAGCCAGTAGTCAATTACTATCTAGGTGAGGTTGTGTGCAGACAACTGTTACAAAAGATAAGAAAGCACAAAGATCTATCAGACCTGAGTATAAAATAAAAGCAACATCGAATTTCCCAATGATATCTTGTTTATAAACCTCTTCAATTCCGAGCGGTTCTAAGCTAACTAGAGACTTTGCCCTCGCTCTATATTATCCCTATCCTTGTAAACTACACCAGAACGTAAACCGCGTTTCTTCGCTACGCTATTGTCTTCCCTGTGGGTTGTTCGTTTCCATCCGCCAAGTTTTTCGGTTCGCTACAAAATGTGTGGCCATAGTCACCTTATGATAAACCAATTTTAAAATAATAATATGGTGTATTTATTTTGTTTCAGTTCCGTCCGCCCCGCAAAACATCACAGCAAACCGAGTGACAGCTACCGAAATACACTTATTATGGGCCCCGCCGATCACATACACGATACATCTCAGGTCCAAACCCATAGACCCAACCGACAAACAGACATCCAAACCTGAGTCGGAACCTAATCTCACAGTTAGAGCCAAAGAAGAAACCCAGGCGGACGAACCAAAAGTACCAATAGATCCAATCGACGATCACTTAATATTGGATACCCCAATCAATCAGGAAAGACCAAAGGATGTTGACTATACTTACAACTTGTACAGAAACGACGAAAAGAAATATAATAATCAATTTTCTGAATCCGATATACTTTATAGAAATAAACGGAATGAAAGATCCTGGAATGGGAGACGCAAATATTACAACCACTTTACAAACACAGATTATTTGTATAGGATTAAAAGGGACACTAGATCTCATAGGCATAGGAAAAGAAGACAGGATAATGTTACAGAGAAAATTAATTTCGAAAGAAACGATGGCATAGAGACGCATCAAGCGTTTGAGTTACCCATTGAGGTGGTGAAGAAATCCATGTCGGTTCCTCTAAGAAAGGACATCACCCAAATTGCTTATGTATTATACTATGAGGAGGGGGTAGCTATGAAAAAGGGGGGGAGCGATTATCTCATGGTGACAGGAGTGCAGACTTCGGAAGATGTGAAGAGGAAGCATGTTTTCAGGAGTGATTTTGGGATGCAGGATAACTTGAATGCTACAAAGAATTTGACACTGTTGAATACATCTGGTGCTCAAAGTTCGAAACTCGTGGGATTTCGATTGAGAAATTTGAGTGAGTATTACTCAATTGTTTTTTTTTTATTGGAGAATGTTCATCTTTCCTTTGTTTGTTCTGGGTTATTATATTTCTGTATATCATCACGTGTTTTTGCACATGTCTTTTAATTTATCTAAGTACTGTTTCTTTTCTTTTTCACACATGAAAGTAAAACATTTTTCATTACAATTTTACTTTTCTGTGCAACCTGCAAAACAAATAAGCACCTAAGATAAAATATCTCTTGATCATAATATTTTTATTTTATTTTATTGAAAAGGCAACCAAAACATGAACAAAGGACAAGAACATCAGAAGACAATTGTAGTAAAATTAAATTAATCTTTTCTATTTTCAGAACCATTCACTCCATACAAGATCTGGGTTAGGGCGTTCTACAACTTTCCCCTAGAGGGGGTCATGTCGTCCGATCTGCTGGAGCGTCTTGGGCCTCAGGGCGAGTCTCTGTACGTGTTGACGGACGTTAGGCCACCGTCGGCCCCCGTCATACTCAACTTGACGTGCGAACAGCCCAGTGGTGAGTTGTCTAACTTACCCCTAGAGGAGATGATGTCTCCATTTTAACCAAATTTCCCTTCGAGGGATGCTGTCCGAACAGTGAGAAAACGTGGTGTTTGGCACTGGTATTATAGGTATTATAGCTGCACTAAACGTTTGTGTATGATACGAACCAGTAATGTGTGAAACGCCCTTCCAGTGATGTGTTTGTTACACTCGACAAAAGCTAAGGTGTTTTAGTGCTTACGGCTCGCTTACTTAAGGGTAATAATACAAGTTACCCAGCCAACAATAGAATTAAATAATTCTTGATAATTTCTCTTGCATATCAAGCTAAAGTTATCTAAATAACAATTTTGATGCTTAAATAAATGTGCGCAGTATCACACATTCATATGTGCATCAATGCTCGCTGCCTAGTCTGCGTTACATCGCCACCTATTAAACACAATACTCAAATTGTTTATTTCATTTCATATCAGTCTTGTTTTCACTTCAATCATAAATGTCTTATGAAGAAGCTTTCACAAAAACATGTTCTAGAATCTAGACATGTTTCCAGGTATCCTGTACCTACAATGGCGGCAACCCCGTGATTACGACAACTCTCTCGATCAATACGTGGTCACTCTGAGGAAGATCCCCGAACAGCAACCCAGGACGCGGCTGACTTTACCCACCACTAAGGACGACATTGAAACTACTATCAGTGTTGTAAGTACTGTTTTAATCCCCGACGCTAAAAGAGTGAAGTTATGTGAGTGCGTGCGAGCGTGATTGCGTGCATGCTTGCGTGCGTGCTTGTGTATGTAGGGATGATGACAACTCAATTAAATCAGCAACTATATCAAACTTAAAAACGCGCTTCTAAGGAAGTTGTATGAAATTCACAATAGTGACGTCATCAAATTTCAACGCACTTATTTAATCTATATTTTAAAATGGTTATCAAACTTAAAACTAACCGAGGATGTGAATTTTAGGTCTTTTGGAAGTCCCTCTATTAATAATCAGTTAGAAATAATTTATTTTTGATATAGGCATCATCCCGATTGGCGCGAATTACTAATTAGTAGACCCGGACGTTTTCAGCACGATTTTCGTGACGTTTTGACGGGTGCATAGTGCATACGTTATAACAGATAGACGTGTATAATTACTACCTCGTTGGTTAAGTGGTTAGCATGTTCGACTGCGGCCGACGAGGTCCCGGGTTCGAGTCCCGGGTCGGGCGATAATTAAGTGTTGGGTTTTTCTGACTGGACATTTTCAGTATTAGCCCGGAGTAAGGAAGTTGGCGATGTTTCACCCCTGTGCCTCGGAGAGCACGTTAAGCCTTTGTTCCCGGTTATTATCACTAGCATGATAATAGTCGTTAAAGCCCGCCAACCCGCATTGGAGCAGCGTGGTGGGTCAAAGCTCTAATTCCTGCTCTCCTATGCGAGTGGAGGGCTGTACCCAGTGGGACGTTAATGGGTTGCAGTGGTGCATCATTATGAAAAATAATTGTTTGAGCAGTATTGAAGTGAAAACTTCTTTAGGCGCGTTGGACACTTTTTGGTAGGGGGTAAAAATGTGGAATACGCGAGATCGACACAATGCTTCTTAAGACAAAAGGTCTTAAGTAGTACATTCATAATTTAACTTTTATGCCGTATTAATAAGTGTTGTGTAACCGTGGGCGACACCTCGCGTTGTAACGAAGACAAAAGGTCTTAAATATAAATATAGTACATTCGTAATTAAACTTTAATGCCTTAGTTTTAAGGTTTATGTTTGAATTTTTTTTATTATTAATATAATTTAATTTTTATTTTTTAGAAAAAAAATTCAGTATTCGTTTTCACTTCTATCGGCAGTCCCTATGACTGGAAATTTTTATCCACTACAAACTTGCCATTGACCATCACAAACAGTACCATGCACAGTTTCTGCATGATGGAGTTAAGCCGATTTTAGTTGTATTTGAAGTCTTATTGTATTTTTTGTTGGCAGAAAGTGGAGCTATGGAACGTGACGCGGTACGAAGTGAAGATATACGCGGTGACTCAGTCCGTGGCAAGTCCCAATGCACTAATCAATGGCTCCGAATCACCGCCACAGGTAAATTTAACCAACAACTCCATAATCCATACTAATATCTTAAATGCGAAAGTTTGTCTGTCTGTTTGCTACGCTTTCACGGCTCATCTATTCAACCGATTTTGATGAAATTTGGTACAGGGATAGGTTATATCCCGGGGAAAGACATAGGCTACATTTTTTATCCCGTAAAATTAAAGTTCCCGCGGGGATCGTAAAAACTTAGCCCACGCGGACGCATAAACCCGGAAACCCGCAACTTCGTCGGCTTGGCTTGAGGATTTTTGGTTCCCGCGGGAACTCTAATTTTCCGGGATAAAAAGTAGCCAGACTAATTTAGCCCTGTGCCAAATTTCATCCATTTCCGTTCAGCCGTTCTGGTGTTATTTAGTAACAAATATCCATCCATACATCCATCAAAACTTTCGCATTTATAATATTAGTTAAGTATAATAATACTGTGATATAATATATTTACCATATTTTTTTTATTCTTCGGGGGAGAAAAAAAATCCCTACGGACTTAAAATAACCTCCCCCGTCTGCGAGGTCAGCACGGAACCGCAATAGGCATGATGACAGTAACTAAGAATCAATTAAATTATGAATTTATCTAATGAAATAGGATTCATGGTTTATAAAAAATGTATTTATTTTTCTATTTCGAGTGAGATTGCTATTTATTTTGATAAAATAAAACTATAAAATACAGCAATCCGCCATGTTGCATAAAACACAAAGAAGCGAACGACGTCACAATTGTTTGTTTTCGAGCTTTGAAAATCACACTATTGCTTACTGCACACTGCACAGAGTACATTGGTAATAACAATAGTGACGTCACAAAGACGCCATGACACCTCCGAACGTTTTGGCGTGAATTTTAAAATTTAAATTTCAAATGCTAATTTTATCTACCAAACTTTATTTTTCTGCTGAAATAAGATATTTTTTCGAAATAGTAGATACTTCCGAACATAATCTGACCATTTTTCAAAATCAGTCATCATGCCTATTGCATTACTTCGTGCTGACCCTCTGTGAAATACCTCTAAAACTATCTTATGTTCGCAGGAAGTATCAAGTGAGCTATGCACGGCGCATTCTGAGGCGATGTCCCCAGCGGACGTGTCTCAAGTTAAACAGTCTGGCAACTCCTTGGTTGCTCTGGTGGCGGCGGCTTTGCTCACTATACTGGCAGCTGTGAGCGCTGCGTTGGTATATTGGAGGTAGGTATTCGTTTTGACGTGATAGTAAAAGTAAAGTAAAATATACTTTATTGTACACAAAGAAATTAAATGACAGAAACAAACATATTAATGGATACGGCACAACAGGCGGCCTTATCGCTTAAACAGCGATCTCTTCCAGGCAACCTTAGGGCAGAGGAAACTTTTAAAAGAAAGCGGGAGGGGTGTACTGAAACATAATATTAATAAATAAATATTGTATATGTAAAAACAATGTAAAAATATATATATAGGATAAATACACAGTATAGAAGTAATAGATAGGTAATAGACGACAGATGAATATATAGATTATAATGATAGATAATGTTGTTTCAATTTAGTTTTGAAGATAGGAAGAGATTGGGATAGCTTAATATCCAAAGGGAGAACGTTCCAAAGCCGTATAGCAGTTACCGTAAAAGAATTTTGATAGAAGGAAGTTGAGTGACTAGGAGTACTTAATAAAAGATTATTTTGAGAACGGAGGGAAAAAGAGTGTAAATTACATATATACTTAAATCTATCTTTTAAGTAGTGAGGTGTGATGGGATTGAACAGAATGCAGTACAGAAGGTGAAGAATGTGAGTATTCCTGCGAAGGCGAATCGGGAGCCACTTGAGCTTACGGCGGAACTCGGAAACGTGGTCATACTTTCGCAAGCCAAATATGAACCTTATGCAGTAATTTTGAAGCCGCTCAAGTTTATTTAGTTGCTCCTCAGTGAGACCAAGATAACAAGTGTCCGCATAGTCAAGGATTGGTAGTAGAAGAGACTGAGCCAGCGCTATTTGATAACGTCTTATAAATCGTTGAACACCGGTTGCAAGCACGAAAAAGTGTCACGTTCCGCCTGATCCTGAGAGTGCAAGTGAGAACGCGGAACAAGCGATAGAGAAGCACGATTGGCCCAAGATTTGGGCCAATCGTGCTTCTCTATCACGGGCAAGTTGGCTTGTGACACATGTATCTCTCTTCTCGCGTGACGTCAGAGCTAGCAGTTCGAATAGTTCTGCTACTGGAACGCCGCCACGCGAGCGCGCGAGATAACTTCTAGTTATCACGTTAAACTATCGTCCGTAAACCGACTTTACAGACAACCGTAATTTTTTTTCGTTGCTGAAACTTTGATTTATGTTATGTATGTATTACCGCTCGCTGATCGCTGACTACCTCGTTGGTCTAGTGGATAGCATAGTCGACTGCGGATCACGAGGTCCTGGGTTCGATTCCCGGTCGGGCATAAAAGTTAGGTATTGGGGTTTTCAATTAAGAAATTCTCAGTGGCAGCCCGGAGTTGGAAGTTGGCGGTGTTTCACCCCCGTGCCTCGGAGAGCACGTTAAGCCGTCGGTCCCGGTTATTATCACTAACATGATAATAATCGTTAAAGCCCGCCAACCCGCATTGGAACAGCGTGGTGGGTCTAAGCTCTAATTCCCGCTCTCCTATGAGAGTGGAGGCCTGTGCCCAGCAGTGGGACGTTAATAGGCTGTAGTGATGTGATGTGATTATGATGTATGACCGCTAATGTCCGGAAACCGTTAACGGTTTTGATACGATAAAGTTCGTATATTTACGTTTATTATACGGTTTTGAGTAATATTTACCTTTAATTTGATGATTTCAGAACTTTACCTAGGAATAGTCAACATTAAAGGTCCCTCAACCGTTTAATCGCTAAATCATATACAGTGTATATTATACACGATGAAAATTTAGTGGTTTTAATGCCGCGGCGAGTTGAATAGCCTTTAACAGTATACTATACTGTCGACTCCACTTGTTTTTATTTTTATTTTTAAAGTACTTACTTTTTTGAGTTAGTTTTTTTTTCGAAATAAACTCGAAACTGTGAGAAACATTAGTATTAAGTGAGCTACGCATGGCGTCCTTAGGGCCTAGGGGCAGGGGCACACAAGACTACGTGGAGTGGGGTTGTGCTGATTCGGTTTTGGGTAATATTGTCACCGTTTTATTCACCATATATTAATATGTTACACCGCCATGGTGAATCGCATAAATAAATAATCTCGAGCGCCTCTAGTGGTCAATAATGTAACTATTTTACGACATGATCATACAATACGTAGCCTTCGAGGTAGGCCCTAGCCAATCAAGGCTAAACGATATTCACCGGGGTATAAAGTTACCCCGCGTCCCACCCGGGTAATGAGGCTAGTAGGGCTAGCATGCGCACAATGAGTAAAATTATGTCTACTCATATCTCTATTTGTCTACCGAAGCTAACATGCTTACTTGTATCGTTACGTCATAAGTAGAGATAAAAGTAATATTTCTTAACTGTGGTATTTTTCTCTACGAACCCTTACATGCCGACTATTTTTTCTAGTAATATACCGGATTTTATGCATGTTAGGGTAAACGAAAAATTTGCCGGCAACGACAACATCTCTCTCTCTCTGGTCGCGAGATATCTCTTTGTGCGCATGCTAAGCCGCCAGGCCTCCAAGCTGGTACCCCCGCTGCTACAATAGATCACACAGAAGTAAGCACTGCCGTCACTAGTGGTTCGCCCCGAACTGAGACCTCGCGGCGCCATCTATTGACATCATTGTGAAGTTCTGTTAAAAATACTGAAGCTCATTAAAAATTAAATAATTTCGTTTCCTTATAATATTTATCTAATTTTAGTATTTGTTGTTCAAGTACAGGATATAATTCACATAATATGATCAAGTTTCAGGCCCAGCCTTTCAGAAAATTTAGAGTTCTGAGGTCAACTTTGGACGTTAGAAAATCTCTACTTTGAAAGCCCCCCATTTCGTCAATTTTAGGGGGAATTTAAAAAAAAAATATTTTTGGACTCTATATTCCTAATTATCTTTAAAATGATATACCGCAACCCTATGTAACGCTATAAAAAATATTTTACTTCGCATTCGCTTCTATGAGAGCCCCCCTGAAATAAAGATTTTTATAACTTTTTGAGGCATATTCGGCTGGAGGCCATCGGTTTACTTATTATATTTAAAGTTGAAGCAATTGGGTACGTTCAGTAATTCAGAAGTTATAAGGTCCGACAGACGGACGGACAAGTACAAATTCACTCAAGTAGACTCAGAGACCTTCGCTTCGCTCGGTCAAAAAGTATAAGATAACTAGATGACTGAAATAATATTAAATTGATTTAAGTTTTTGTTTGTGATGTTGGTATTAAAATAATGAATTGTTCCAGATGTCGGTCCCGTGTTAGCAAGTGCATCAGTGCGGCGTACAACTACCTTGAAGAGGGAGGCGAGAGGGCTGCCAGGGCTCCACTCAACACTTACAAGAAACCTGGTGAGAATATAATGACTTAAGAGGCCGGCGATCGAGGCTCGAAACTCCTATTCAAGGCGCGAACAAAAATCTGCCGTTATATTGCTATCTCAATTTGGCTGATGACATATGATCGCGTACGAGCGCGATAGCAATATTATCGTTCACAATTTGTTATATATTTGGTCTTGATTCGTAAATACCAAAAATGATGAATGAAAACTAGGTGTGTTTTTCACTTCGTGTTGTTATAATGTAACTTGACAATATAGGCTATGTTCCTGATCAATTAGTACGTAAAATATCGTTGGTTTTAATATCAAAAAAATTTTAGGAGAAAACTTGTAGTTTATGCCGTAAAATATGCAAAACGCAATGCGCTTACATTACATTTTGGGAAAGTATTTTGAAAACATAATTACCCTGGGACCTAGATAAAAACAATCTTAATAATCGCATAATATGGTGGAAATATTCTCAAATTACATATTATTCTGTTATTAGGTTTTTATGGGAAATTCACCCTCCGCCATCTTCTTAAGTGCGTTAATATAGGTGACCTTCCACATAAAATAGGGATGATGCCTGTGTCAAAAATAAAATATTTCTTACTGATTATTTACTATTCAATAGAGGGTCTTCCAAAAGACCTAAAATTCACTTTAATTTAGTTTCAAGTTTGATAACCATTTAATAATACTAACCCACCACCAGACCAGACCAGACCAGAGAAAATTCGGAAATTATAAATTCCCAAATTGACCCTGCCGGAAATCGAACCCGGGGCCTCCCACTGTATGACCACAACGCTCACCACTGCGCCAAGGAGGCTGCCAAAAGGTTATGGCAAAGGGATGGGACGTCAATTCGGCACGACCGGAGAGATAATATTAGGTGCTTTAAGTTTCCTTCAAGGTGTCAAACTGTGGGCTGAAATCTTGACAGAAACACCCTGTCTCAATAGCCCGATTCATGACTTGAACCTATAAACTCATGATCTCTATACGAATCAGCTAACCAATAGACCAGCGGCCCACAAACTCATTTATCCCTACTAGACTGGCGCCATCTATCGACTAAGTCACCGATGACTCATTGAGAATATATAGATAGACCAGTTTAATCCGCGCAGTATTGTACAATGTGCGTTGAATTTGTGTTATGAACAAATAAGTTATCATTTAATTACAAACTTAATAGATTTATATACGTGTGCTGTAGCAATAAGATTGAACCCTGTATTTACATATAAATGTATGTAAGAGCGACCTAGTTACTAGTTACAGCGATCGACTTTATAAATAAAGACAAAAAAGTTATTATTAGGATTTCAGTGATAAATGTGTCTTTGGTGGGAATTCCGTAAGTTTTATTATCATCTTTTACAATAAATTAAACAGATTTAGGTAGAAATCGTAAGACTTCATCATTAATAAGTCATAAACTTTATCGTGCCGCAAAATATTAATTTAATAGGCTTTGGTAATTTTTAAACACACACTTTTTTATTTATAACTATATGATGCCCGTGACTTCATCCGCGTGGATTAAGGTTTTTTGATTAACGCTGGAGCTCTTTAATTTTCCATGATAAAAAGTAGCTCTATGTCCTTCCCAGTGGTGCAACCTATCTGTATCAGAGTTCGTCAAAATAGGTTGAAAGGATGGGCTGTGAAAGTGTATCAGACAGACAGACACACTTTCTTTACAATATTAGTATGGAGTTATATTATCATCTCTGTTTACCTCTCCAGCGTACTTAGTATTCTGAAGTACATACTCACTAGACATGAAATAAGGATAAGTACATTTATTATTTATAATGTCAAATTAATCACCACAGAAAAGGTAAAATATTTCCTTTCCTCGTAGCAACAATCTATTTCATTCCCTGTATTTTTATATATAACTAGATGATTCCCGCGACTTCGTCCGCGTGGACCAAGTGTTTCGATTCCCGCGGGAACTTTGGAATTTTCCGGCATAAAAAGTAGCCTATGTCCTTCCCCGGGATACAACCTATCCCTGTACCAAATTTCATCAAAATCGGTCGAACAGATGGGCCGTGAAAGCGTAGCAGACAGACAGACAGACAGGCGCACTTTCGCATTTATAATATTAGTATGGATATGTAATATGTATATATTAGTATAGTATTGGATAGGTATCTTTTTGCCACAAATACGTCCGCTTTGTTTGAAACACAAATTTTTCAAAATCCTTTCAGTGTCTTTGGGGGAACCTGAATGCGTTCTTTGGTATCGGGCAGATTTTCATTATAAAATAATTTATATGGTGTGGTGCAGGTACGGAACTCTTTGAGCGCGAGTCTGACTGGCACTTGGCCGGTTTTTTATATCTATTATCCGGTACGATATAAACTTACCAGTTACGAAGTTATATGGATTAAAAAATACAAAGTGGGACAAGACATGTGTGGTAATTAAGAAATTGAATCATTTTATCATAGACTAGATGATTCCCGCGACTTCGTCTGCGTGGATTTGTTTTTTGGTTCCCGCGGGAACTCTTCAATTTTCCGGGATAAAAAGTAGCCTATGTCCTTCCCCGGGATACAACCTATCCTTGTACCAAATTTCATCAATATCGGTTGAACAGATACATTTTTTGAATCCCGCAGGAACTCTTCAAATTTTCGGGATAAAAAGTAGCCTATGTCCTTCCCTGGGGTGTAACCTATCTCTGTACCAAATTTCATCAAAATCGGTTGAGTAGTTGGGCCCTGAAAGCGTAGCAGACAGACAGACAGACAGACACACTTTCGCATTTATAATATTAGTATGGATGGATTATGTACAAGGTCACACCGATATGTCTCAACAACTCCGTCTATCGATGTAAATAATTTATGAATCATTGTTTGTTGTTGTTTATATAACTTTGCACGTGGAATAGAGTAAAGTATACCTATGATTTTTTTATTACCATGAATATCTATGTAGTTTTCCGTGTCCTTATTTCTAGGATAAGGTTGGTTCGAGTAAGATTTATTTGTTTACAACTAGACCAGGTGATGCCCGCAACTTCGCTTGGATTTAGGTTTTCGATCGTGAAAGCGTAGCAGACAGACACGCTTTCGGCGACTTTGTCTGCGTGGAATAAGATTTTTTAAATTCCCACGGGAACTCTTCAATTTTCGGGCATTAAAGTAGCCTATGTCACTTTCCAGGTCCTCAACTATATTCATGCAAAAATCACGTCGATCCGTTGCTCTGTTGCGGCGTGATTGAAGAAAAAACCAATAAACCAACAAACACACTTTCGCATTTTCAATCTATACTCCATGCTCATATTTTATTCAAATAAACTTATTGAAAGTGCTTTTGAATCGTCGAGTGAATCTACCACTGGTTCGGTATGCCATTCCTACCGAAAAGAACCAGCAAGAAACTCTGTATGATACCAGCGGGGTTACTACCGTCGCTCAAACTAACGTTACTTCTGATCAAAGAGTTTCAAAGACTAGCAGACTGCCCGCAGTACCCCCGCCGGGGGTACGGGCCTTGAGGCTTGGCCTCCTTACCCGGGTGGGGCGCGGGGTAATTTTGTACCCCGATAATTGTCTTCTAGCCGTGAATCGGCTAGGGTCTGCCTTGTAGGCTATAGGCCCCTGGACCAGATGTCAACTCCGGTGTTGGGTCCTCGCTGCGGATGACGTCATCACCGTCGCGCGGTACCCGTGCCAAATCCTGTTATCTCGGCGCCGCGGGCGAGAGGGTCACCGTCGCGCGCCGAGATAATGTCAAGATCGGTGAGCTCAGCGCTGCGTGCGATATGGTCGACGTCGCGCGCGGCCTAGCAACACTGTATGAACGTGTATATGTTTGGTCCTCAGTGGTGAACTGCTCGCCGCTAGTGTCGTGCGCGGGCGGTAACGGCGCCACAGCGGAGGGCCCGGCGGCCGCGCGCCCGCCGCGCATGGCCGGCGCGGCGCATCCGCTGGTGCGGGCGAGGCAGTTCCCCGCGCACGTAGCCGCCTTGCACGCGGATGGGGATATCGGATTTAGGTAAGAACAAGGCGTTTTAGGTGGTCAGTGGCGGATCCGTGGTTGCGAAAGGCTCTTTTTTTGTTTTCGGATTGTATATGCTCGTAGGCCGCTACAGCGTCACCGGGGGGTTGTGCGAGCGCTAAAGTCGCCGAGAAATAAGTCGCATAGGGCTCGAATCGGTGAAACGGTCTCACCATACATTTTGTAAGAAATGTTTTCTGTTTTTCTGTGGCAAGCGGAAATCGCGGCGGAAGTTAGCGTTTATCGCATTGGGGTAGTTGTCATGGGTCCGCGTATTCCGCTGACGGTCATCGAAAACACCACTGCAGAATGCTGCCCACCGAAAATGCGATGAACATGCCGAAAAGAAGGGGAGAATCGAAAAATGAGATAACATACTACGAGGGCGGCACTGAAAATTTCGGGAATCAAGGAAGTGACACAACATTACTATTTAAAAATGTATTTATTGCTTTTCGAAGTATTCTCCGCGAAATTTCACACATTTTTCCATACGATGGAACCAATCATTGAAGCAACCATTCCATTCGGAAGTTGGGGTCTCCAAAATGGCCGTTTTGTAGGCGTCCACAGCTTCTTCAGGTGATGAAAATCTCTTGACCACGCAATTTATTCTTTATTTTAGGGAAAGTATAGAAATCATTAGGGCTTAGGTCGGGGCTGTACGGCGGATGGTCTAATAATTCTATGATTTCTTGCTCTAAAAACTCTTTTGTTCTGTGCGCGGTGTGAGAACTCGCATTGTCGTGATGGAGGATGATACTGCGGTTGCAGTTCTCTTTACGGAGTTCAGAAAAGACCTTTGGCAAACAAATGTTAGCATACCATTCTGCATTAACCGTTCTTTGTCCCTCAAATGGAATAGTCGCAACATGGCCGGTTTTGGAGACAAACGTGGCCACCATTTTTTTTGCAACACTCCGTGAACGAACAATTTTTGTTGGCTTTAACTCATTTTCGAACACCCAAACTCGTGACTGGTGTTTAGTTTCGGGTTCGTACGCGTATATCCAGGATTCATCACCTGATACGATGTTGTATACAGCATTTGAGGATCCTGCGTGGAATCTTTTGAGAGTTCTGAGGCACCAAGTAACGCGAGCCGCTTTTTGCTCTTCACAGAGCAAATGCGGTATCCATCGGGAAAACAACACCTAATTGTTCATGCAAGATTATTTGTATTTGACTCATGCCAATGTCTAAAGTTGCCTGAATTTCGCGGTATGTCACATGTCGATCTTCCTCAATCAGCTTACGCACAGCATCAACGTTTTCTTGGGTGACTGCAGTTTTTGGACGACCTTGACGGGGATCATCACTGAGCTTGACACGTCCACGTTGAAATTCAGCAAACCAGCGATAAATTGCGGTTTTGGATGGGGCTTCATCACCAAATGCAGAAATCATCCGGTCAACACACTGTTTTTGTGTTAAACCACTTCGAAAGTCATAATAAATCATCGCTCTAGAATTTTCTCGAGTCAATTCCATTTTCTCAACGACTAAACAAGTTTGACAAGACCTTGTGACAAGACCGAGAATCTTTTTTTAAATAAATAAACGGTATTCGATTTATAAAACCAAGAGTTTTAAATTAAAAAGATTTTAATATGACAGGAACAGTGGAAATATTCCATTCCCGATACTTTTAGTGCAGCCTATGTATGTATATGTGCAGTGAACAGATAACATACAATGTTAATTTTGCAGCAAGGAATATGAAATCGTGGTGTCGAAATCCGCGGCCCTCGGTCACACCAGTCATCACAGCTATCGACCTGAGAACAGACTGAAGAACCGATATTTAAATATCACTGCATGTAAGCAATTCTTCATCATGGTTGAAAAATTTTACACACTGTTTGGAATCTCAGAATGAAAATGAATTTAGATTTTTAGAATATTTTTCCTTGAATTTCCATAAAATATTTGACTACACATTTATTGTAAGCTCATGTTTATTTTTCCTCTTGAATTCTGGCATTAGATTTGTCAGTGCGCTTCTAGCGCACCCTTTACTCTATTTTAACTCGAGGCTAAAGCAAACCTCAGCCTTGCTCTGATATAGGGACACCAACCCGTATTAAGTGGTCTTTCTCGATAAAATATTTGGATTGAGGTTATTCGGTTCCCGCGGGAACTCTATAATTTTCTGGGATAAAAAGTGGCCTGTGTTAATCCAGGGTATAATTTATCTCAATTCAAAATTTCAACTAAATCCGTCCAGTAGCTTTTGCGTGACAGAGTAACAAACTTTCGCCTTTATAATATTAAGAAAGAAAGAAATCTTTAGGGATATATAAGTACAAGAAATAACTAATAATAAAATAACTATTAAAAAAACGCGAAATGTGACTTGATCCCCAAAATGGTCTTTACTCAGCATGTGCAATCTGGTAGGAAATAGCGCTGATCTTCCGTGAAGCCAGTATGCTGTAATCATAGATATATTTATGTAGGTACTAGATGGGCCCTTTCATAGAAAAAAATTAGGCGTCCAACCTTTAGAGCCCGCTCCTAACCTGTAATGCCCTGACCTTGTCCCCGCCATAGCGCTTTCCCGCTTTTCAAACTAGATGGCGTTAGTAAAATAGGTCCAAATTCTTTGTTTGACAGGGCCCGTCTATGTAAATTGAGGTTGTTGGTATTAATGTGATGTGATACTATTTGTACGGTATACCCAGACGACCACTCCCGCGTGTGCGTGTCGTCGGGTGGCCGCTGCGGCGCTGCGGGCTGCGTGGGCGCAGGTCGCGGCGCGTCGTGCGACTACGTTAACGCGAACTTCATAGATGGAATGCTGCCCGCGCTCAATGCTCAGGCCGCCGCGCGCATTGAGAGGAAACTCGCTCAGCGCGCCAGGCCCAACAGGTGTGTATGCCAGCTCTTCTCAGTAGAAACAGTTTTTCGAACTGTGGTAGAGTCTTAACGTATATTATATATACGTATAAGTGACACAAGTGGTCCAACATGAAATATATAAATCATTTATCATTGACGACTTGCTGCCTGCGATGGGCATGCGCAACGGTCGCGCGATAATGATCACAACGGTCGCGTAATCATAGCAACGGTTGCGTGATCATGATAGCAACGGTCGCGTGATGATGATAGCAACGGTCGCGTGATCATGATCGCAACGGCAGCGCGATCACCATCGCAACGGTCGTGTGATCACAATCGCCGCGGTTGCGTGATCATGATCGCAAAGGTCGCGCGATCGTGATCCAGCCATCGTTTGACGCGTGCCAGTAAAGAAACGGGTTGAAAAGATTTACGCCGCTCGCGTTTAACTTTCGATCTCGCTTACACACTATACGTTTAAATAGTGTGTGAGTGAATCTGAGCCCTTCAACACCTCCCTTATTGAATAAGTATACTTTAGTAAATGAGGCATACTTGTCACGGCTTCCCACGTCGTATTGGTAATTCATTCCTGTGAATAATTTTGTTATATAATTACGATTAACACGCGTGGTGTGAAGTGGGATGGGATATCTACAGAAATATATTTCTACCCTAAGATTTCAGAATAAATATAGCACCTTTAATTTTTGCTACAGGCAACCTTCAGTAAAAGCAAGCAAGCCGCCTCCCAACTTAACAGAGGGAATAGAGTCAGCTTTCCTGAATATCGAATTTTCTGGAATTGTGGAATCGGAAGACCAGGCCGAGGACTCGGACAGTGACCGAAGCGATGACGAATCGGAACTGGATGACGTCTATGTGGAGATTAGTAAGTATCTCACATAATATTATTTTCATTCTCTTTCCAGTGTTTGTTGTTTAGTTTTTTTTTATTTCACTACAAGTTAGCCCTTGACTGCGATCCCTGGTATGGTTATGAAAGATACATTAAATTTAGCGTCATACCGGAACCCTAAATCGTTTGGTGGTAGTTCTTTGCTGGTAGGGTGGTAACTAGCCACACCCGAAGCTTTCCACTTACAGATTTACTGTCTATCAAAACTGACAGCCCCTTACATATTATATTTTTTATCCATTGAAGGTTTGATATGGAAATGTTCTTTTTATTTCATAGCGAACCTTCCATGGATAAAATATATGTCCGTGGCTGTCATTTTTTGGTAGCCAATGAGTTAGAGAATAGGGGGGCAGAGACATTTGAGAAAGGTTATTATGGCCGCTCCTATGGCAATTTTGAAACAACAAAGGATTACTTCTCGTGAACGACTCAAGTTTGGCTGGCATTATGTCCACTAAGCGCACGATTTTAAACAATACCTGTATGATAAAATCGTAGACGAACTCCCAAGTAGAAGAACAAGAGACCTATGTCCAGCTGTGGACACCTATCCGATGATAAAGGAGAATACAATAAAATATATTTTTTTTTACAGACGGCGTACCGCGTCAAATAAAACTGGAATGGGCGGTGTGGCGACGGCGATACATCGCCACGCAGGGGCCCACTCCGGCAACTCTGGATGCGTTCTGGCGGATGATATGGCAACACCGGGTGCACACACTAGTCATGATCACCAACCTTGTGGAAAGGGGAAGGGTAAGTAGTATCAATTTTTTTTTTATCCACTACAAGTTGGCCCTTGACTGCGATCTCGCCTGATGGTAAGTGATGATGCAGTCTATAATTTCCGAACTTTCCGAATGAGGTTTGAATTTTTTTATTCCGAGTCTGGAATAATAGACAGTCTCAATTTTGAGACAGTGGCAAATCCATAAGTTTTCGACCCCACAAAAGATTCCTGCACTTTGCGTAGACGACACAGCGGCATTACTAGTTTATGCCGGTTTCTAGTAAGTCGATTTGTATATCCCGTCTTTGTCTATACAAAAACTTCATAAAACACCCCACATAAAATCCCCCACTGTTAAATAATAAGTATTAAAGTTTAAAAATATCTCATTTTGTTAAAAGAAAACTCGGCTATCCACATAAATAAACGTTAATTTAGCACAAAACACAGCACAACCCCATTCCAGATTACCTATCATAAACCAGTATTCCACTCTCGACTGCGCATAGCTATATAGTAAAAAATTAAGGCCCCTTTCAGACTGAGCCTAACACTATCATTACTCACAATGCAACTTCATTATTGTCACATATTTTGTTGCAGCGTAAATGCGACATGTATTGGCCGGCGGGCGGGCGCGGCAGTTCAGCGGACTTTGGCGGCATCCACGTCACGTTGCTGTACGAGGACGTGCGCGCCGCGTACACAGTGCGGCATCTGCGCGTGCGCGGCAAGCCGCAGCCGGTGAGCGATACTCCATACACACTAATAAAAACTAGTGGTTCGCCCCGAACTGAGACCTCGCGGTATCCATAAGATAGTTTATTATTTGTAAGCACAAACGAATAAACTTTTAAGCACAAACGAATAAACGCATCTGCGCGTGCGCGGCAAGCCGCAGCCGGTGAGCGATCACTCGATACACACAAATGTTACAGCATCAACGACCTCAATTTACATAGACGGGCCCTGTCAAACAAAGAATGTGGACCTATTTTAGTAACGCCATCTAGTCTGAAAAGCGGGACAGCGCTATGGCGGGGACAAGGACAGGCTTATACAGGTGAGGAGCACGCGCTACAAGTCGGACGCCCAACTTTTTTCTATGAAAGGGCCCACCTAGTAAAAACTCAGTTGCGTTTATGCTACACCAAATAGACTAAGTTTGTAACTCTTTGTTTTTATATATTTAAAAAAAAATAGTACCTACATATATATAGATGTACAGCATACAGAGATACGTTGCAGCGTATCCACCACCACCACTACAGCCTATTAACGTCCCACTGCTGGGCACAGGCCTCCACTCTCATAGGGGAGAGGGAATTAGAGCTTAGACCCACCACGCTGCTCCAATGCGGGTTGGCGGGCTTGCAGCGTATATGCGATAAGTATTGGCCGGCGGCATCCACGTCACGTTACTATACGAGGACGTGCGCGCCGCGTTCACAGTGCGGCATCTGCGCGTGCGCGGCAAGCCGCAGCCGGATAGGGCACCTTCGTCGATCAATACGAAGGTCACAGCCTACATAGATTATTATATTATATTGTACCAGTGAAGACAATTTTAGTTTTTTTATCTATATAATTCTAGTTTTTTTATTTTTTTATCTAATAAAAACGAATGTTGCTAAGCGCAAAACTCGAGAACGGTTCGACCAATTCGGCAAATTTTTTTGTTGTATGTTCCTTAACTTCCACGGAACGACTGCACCAAATTGGAAAATTCTTTTTTTTGTGTTCGTTATAGTCAGGACAAGGTTTGTATAAAAAAAAAATTAAGCGTTCTCGCGGGAACCAAAAACCTCAAATGGGTGTATGTTACTCAATCACACCAAAAAATTTGAACGGATCTGAATGAAATTTGGCACAGAGTTAGATTATAGTCTGGAAAAACAGATAGGCTACTTTTTTAATCCCGGAAAATTAAAGAGTTCCCGCGGGAACCAAAAACGTCAATCCACGCGGACGAAGTCGCGGGCATCAGCTAGTAGTAAATAAATAGGCTTGGCTCCAACCAGGTTGTGCCAAATTGATTGACGCTAGAGTACATTGACCCCAGAAACGAACCAAGAATGAACTGCGTATTACAGAACAATTAATTATAATCCTACTGATATAATTAATGTAAAAGTTTGGATATTTGTAAGTATGTAAGTTTGGTTGTTTTTTTTTATTCCTTCATACTGGACGGTTAAACCGATTTGGCTGAAATTTAGATAAGAGATAGCTATTATAACATGAATTAATACACAGGCTATCCTGTCGAAATCAAAAACTTATTCCACGCGGTCGAAGTCGTGGGCATCAGCTAGTTATGAATAAGAATATTCGGCGCATGGATGATGATGATGAAATGTTTCTAAGCGCCATTTTTTTCACATCGTTTCAGATAACAGTACCACAGGGCAGCGAATCAAGCAGCGAATCAAGTTCAGCACAAACAGCGAGCAACAACGAAGGGCGCCACATCGTTCAGTATCACTACACTGTGTGGCCCGACCACGGCACGCCGCGCCATCCGCTGGCCGTGTTGCCCTTCGTACGCGCCGCGGCCGATCCGGGCACGGTCCTAGTGCACTGCAGGTAACATCATAGCGCCACAGAGCGGCGAACCGAGCAGCAGTGACCAGCAACGAAGGGCGCCACATTATGCAGTATCACTACACTGTGTGACCGGACCACGGCACGCCGCGCCATCCGCTGGCCGTGTTGCCCTTCGTACGCGCCGCGGCCGATCCGGGCACGGTCCTAGTGCACTGCAGGTAACATCATAGCGCCACAGAGCGGCGAACCGAGCAGCAGTGACCAGCAACGAAGGGCGCCACATTATGCAGTATCACTACACTGTGTGGCCGGACCACGGCACGCCGCGCCATCCGCTGGCCGTGTTGCCCTTCGTACGCGCCGCGGCCGATCCGGGCACGGTCCTAGTGCACTGCAGGTAACATCATAGCGCCACAGAGCGGCGAACCGAGCAGCAGTGACCAGCAACGAAGGGCGCCACATTATGCAGTATCACTACACTGTGTGGCCGGACCACGGCACGCCGCGCCATCCGCTGGCCGTGTTGCCCTTCGTACGCGCCGCGGCCGATCCGGGCACGGTCCTAGTGCACTGCAGGTAACATCATAGCGCCACAGAGCGGCGAACCGAGCAGCAGTGACCAGCAACGAAGGGCGCCACATTATGCAGTATCACTACACTGTGTGGCCGGACCACGGCACGCCGCGCCATCCGCTGGCCGTGTTGCCCTTCGTACGCGCCGCGGCCGATCCGGGCACGGTCCTAGTGCACTGCAGGTAACATCATAGCGCCACAGAGCGGCGAACCGAGCAGCAGTGACCAGCAACGAAAGGCGCCACATTATGCAGTATCACTAAACTGTGTGGCCGGACCACGGCACGCCGCGCCATCCGCTGGCCGTGTTGCCCTTCGTACGCGCCGCGGCCGATCCGGGCACGGTCCTAGTGCACTGCAGGTAACATCATAGCGCCACAGAGCGGCGAACCGAGCAGCAGTGACCAGCAACGAAGGGCGCCACATTATGCAGTATCACTACACTGTGTGGCCGGACCACGGCACGCCGCGCCATCCGCTGGCCGTGTTGCCCTTCGTACGCGCCGCGGCCGATCCGGGCACGGTCCTAGTGCACTGCAGGTAACATCATAGCGCCACAGAGCGGCGAACCGAGCAGCAGTGACCAGCAACGAAGGGCGCCACATTATGCAGTATCACTACACTGTGTGGCCGGACCACGGCACGCCGCGCCATCCGCTGGCCGTGTTGCCCTTCGTACGCGCCGCGGCCGATCCGGGCACGGTCCTAGTGCACTGCAGGTAACGTCATAGCGCCACAGAGCAGCGAACCGAGTAGCAGTGACTAGCAACGAAGGGCGCCACATCGTGCAGTATCACTACACTGTGTGGCCGGACCACGGCATGGGGTGCCATAAAAGGAATCTGTTGTCGAAATTTGAAATGTCGTCGCCATTTTGAAACGATTTACTGATCAAGGGTTCTTCGATAATAAAAAGGAAACTTTAAAAATTTTCAATAGTGGACGCCGTTTTGAATTTTTTTTCTATTTGACAGAATTCTTTTAAAATCGTTATCTGGGATACCTTGTAATCATTTAAAAGGAAACTGTTTTGAAAATTTACAAATTATTTGTTATCGAACCGATTTTTTTCAGAATCAATATCTGGGGATTGTTATCTCGTTATCTCGTATATTTAAATTAAGAAACTGTAGAAACTAAATAATAATAAAAGTTTATTAAAGTTTGTACACTATAGTAAGCTACTAGGGAAGGGCAACTAGAAGTCCGATGTGTGATTTTACGCTTAATTCTCTAATAAATAACAATTTATTTCAGTGCGGGCGTAGGCAGAACCGGTACCTACATAGTAATAGACGCACAACTAAACCAGTTAAAATTAACGGGCACACTATCCCCGCTCGGCTTTCTATGCAGAGCGCGAACACAAAGAAATCACCTAGTACAAACCGAAGAACAATACGTTTTCGTACACGACGCATTATTAGAATACGTGCGCTCGGGAAACACAGAAGTGGAATTCACAAAAGCTAGAGAGTATTTAGCGAAACTTCTAGAACCTATATCGGATGAAGAACTCGCCGTTATGGATTTGAATCCTCCGAAACGGAAAAGCGTCAACGATTTGACTAATGGGAACAGCGGAAGTAACGGGAATAATTTAAAAAATGACGTGTCGAGTTTAAAATCGGCCAGTCAGTCGGTCAGTGAACAGATAGTTGAGAATGGCAGTCAGGCGTCTATTAAGACGGATGAGTTGAACACGGAGAGCAAGTCTTCTGATGTGGAGCAGGGTGGTTTGGTGAATGGGGGGGATGATGTGGAGGGGGTGTACGATTTGGCGCCCCGGTCGACGGATACGTACAACAAGAAAATGCAAGCGTACAATAATATGAACGAACAGGAGAAAGAAGAGATGAGAAGGTAAGGGTTTTTAGGCCACTACATTACACTACATTTATATTAAACTAGCTGATGCCCGCCACTACATCCGCGCGGATTGAGGTTTTTATGGTTATCGCGGGAACTCTTCAATTTTCCGGGATAAAAAGTAGCCTATGTGTTATTCCAGAATATAATCTATCTATGTGCCAAGATTCATCTAGATCCGTTCAGCCGTTATGGCGTGATTGAGTAACAAACATCAACCCATACATCCATCCATCCATCCCAACTTTCGCATTTATAATATTAGTATAGAGTATAGATTAATTTCAGTAATTTAAGTATTTTTTTATGCTTATTAGTTAAATAACTTTATATCTTTAGATTTATTTTAAGTATAATAATTTCAATTTTATTTTATTTATTTATTTCTTTCCGTGAGCTTGCCTATCACATTCGGTTTACCTTTATAATGGGTATAGATTTAAGTTATGTACCCAATTTGAAAATACGTTAAATTGTTATTCTCAATTCTTGTCATGATTGTGACTTCGAGAGATCTTTTCTTAATTTTTTCGAAGTTTTTGGAATATTGAATTTCTTATTTAAATGTCATCACATACATATTTTGTGGATGCGTGCAATTTTATACCTTGCTCATAAATTTTTAGGGTGAATCGAGCGGAAAATTATGCGCTGCTAGAAAGGATGCGATCTCTTTCCAACCGGCATCAACTGTACCAAGGGCCGCCGCCCGTTAATTTGTTAGAAAAACAATTTCAGGTATTGTAAACAAAATATAATTTAATATTCTTAAGTTTACCTCCAACTTATTTTTTTTGGGATATGCCATTCTCCTAAATTTTTTGCCAATCATGATTCAAACACCCAAAAAGCACATATTGAAATAGCAAAGGTATAGCTGTTATATATTCTATTTCATTTATCGTTTTAAAATAAACAACTTTCAAAAATCGTATGTTATATGGCCTTGGATAATACAAACACGGGATAGGAAACGTAAGAAAAATGTATGAAATCACGTACGACTAACTTTTGCGGGCGAGGGGAAAGTGCCTTGTCATTTTTCTGCCCAATTATTGACACTAGTGCATGAAAAAGTCGATCGCTATGACAACACAATATTGTAATTAATGGCGAAACTGCCACAGTTCGCGGCTAGAGGGGTAAGGCGAATATGGCCGATATCACGCGTCCCGTGGTTAATTCGTCCAAGTATATGGTCCATTAAGAGGCCGGGGAGCGGCGCTCGCAACTTCTATTCGAACCGCAAATATAAATTTGCCTGTATATTGCTATCTCTGTTTGGCTGATGACACATGATCGCGTGCAAGCGCGATAGCAATATGAGCGAACAGAGTTTGTTATACATTTTGGACTTGTTCCGTGAATACCAAAAATGATGAATGAAAAATTGTTGTGTTTGTAACTTCGTTATGCAATTTGGCAATTCATTACAATTCGCAAATAATTGAAAGAACAAACTACACAGAATAAATAATTATTGATCAAAACTTAAACGAAGTAAGTCGAGAAATTAATCACAGGGAAAGGCGGCTCATAAAGTAAAGATAAGTGACTGACTTCGACTTACGAAGTCCGATACTAGTCAGGCATTTTTTTACAACAATACGTAAGTTCTAGCCGGGCTTTTGTTTTGAGAATTTAATTGCATGCCGATTAATGATTACTTTAGTATCGCGACTGGATTTTATCGCAACGCTCGCGCTGGCAACGAGGCTTAACATACGTCGTATTGAACGCAGTTCATTGATATTGAATCAGCTGTTTTAAGGGATGCCACCTCAACATTTATGCTAAAATTTTTAAGTCCACATAACTCCCCCAGGATATGAGCTACACGTGTTATGACATTTTTCCAATATATCTATACACCATCTAACATGGCTAGCCGCGGGTATGTTATACTAATTACCTTACACCTTGTATAAATACAAGTTCAATCTTAATAAGCGCATAATATGGTGGAAATATTCTCGAATTACAAATTATTTTGGTATTACGTTTGTATGGGCAATTCGCCCTCCGCCGGCCCGTTAAGACTGCGCCGAGTGAAATCTGCCAAACAGGCAGTCACAGTTAAGTTGATAAATTCAACAAAATTTGTTCAATGCATCTATAATATATATATTAACCTTAACGAAGAATGTGTTCACAATTACTCCGTGGAAAAAACTTAAAATGATTAATATTTTAGCCTACAAAATTACATAAAGTTTGCCGAAAACTGCAAAAACGTAAGCTGGCGTTAAGCGATTATTTAAATAATAACAATAGAAATCTATCCTAATTTTCAGTTCAAATAAAACATGAATATTTATATTAAAACATGTCCGTCTCAAATATTTAAATTACTGTGTGACAGTTAAGATAAATATTTATCAATAAACGCTTCAAATATTGTTCAAATCCGCCATACATTTTTGTATGGGGGCCACGCGCCGTTTTATATACGCGTCGTTCGTGCTCTGTGATTCAGTCGTCCACGAGTGTTCAGAGCGAGTCCACGTCACTTTGCAGAACAACCCACCGATCCCGTCTCTATCGTAATTTCGTGTACGCATATCGGCAAAACGATGTAAGTATTTTTTTTGAGAATTTTATATTATTGCAAACTTTTGCATGTATTCGAGATTTTTAACCGACTAGACTCTAAAAAAATAGGAGGTTCTCAATTCGGTTGATATTATGATTATTTTCGAGATAAAAACAATTAATTAGTATTACTTATTTGTTTCAGTAAAATGGGAAAACGTAAACAACGTTATTATAAATTAATTAGCAGCTCCAGATTCACGAAAAAAAAGATTATAAACAAGTATGTATAACTTAAAGTAGTATAGTTTTAGATTAATTACCTACGTGGTTAACTGTAGTATGTACCTAAATATCTCAAAAACTACTGATCAGATTGGGATTGAGTTTTTTTTTATATGTATGTACACCGATTTCTCCGATTTCTGGATCGATTTGCGAATTTTTTTTTTAATCGATTGGGGAAGTTTTTGAGGTGGTCCCCTAAAATTTGGTTCTAACTTTTCAACCCTGATGCTGCAGCAGGGCCGCCCACCTAAATTATGGACATTATGGAAATTTCTATTGTAAATTTGTATTTTATGGACCAAGCATAGACTACATCGATGAATTACTCTAGGTTACTATTCCTCAATCCTGATCCTGTCGGGTACTGCTTACCTAAACTGTGCCCTGCTACTGCGACATTAACTAATAGGTACTACTAACTACCCTTAGTTACGTAAAAGTTTGTTTCAGAATTACAAACCAAAATAAAGATGGAGATACGCCACAAAGTTCACCCTCAAATACTACAAATGCGATGGAAATTGATAAAGAACAGGTAAGTTCTTCCTATTGTAATAAATATAAGAGGTATACTTTTCTTATAACACGTTATTGAGACAACTATTTTGAATAACTATTAGTGAATACTGCTTTTTATTTCAGATATCATTGCATACTACAAAGGCGTTGGAAATTGATGAAGAACAGGTAATTTTTTGCAATATCACGTGATTGGGACAACTATTTTGACTACTAGTAATGCTGCTTTTTATTTCAGGAATCACTGGAAAATACAACTAATTTTAAATTAACTATAGAAAATGAAAATCAAGAGCAAGAGGTTATTATAAATGGAAACCGAATTATAGATTTTGCGTACATTTTTCAACAGTTACAAGAAATTTCAAATCATAACTCAGTACTTGGCTGTAATCTGGGTTGTTTAAAACTAACTAAGGAAATAAGGAGAGGATTTCTTACAAAATTTCATTTTATTTGTCAAATGTGTAACCTGAAATTCGAAATAAATAATTGTAAAGATTCTAGTAAGTCCGCAGATCTCAACCTCAACGATAATGTAGTAAGCAGTTTTATGTCTATAGGGGCGGGGTTTTCAGGTTTGGAACTTGTTTCAGCCAGTCTCAACATACCGTGTATGTCCGATAAATTGTACGCAAAGTGCCATACCAAGGTCTGTGAACTATGGGAACTAGCTAAAGAAAAATGCATGGCAGATGCTGCTAAAGAAGAGTACGATTTAGCTATTCTGAATGGAGAGGTTAACTCAAATGGAATACCAATAATAACTGTGGTTGCAGATGCTTGTTGGTCAAAAAGATCCTATAGAAAAAATTATAATGCATTATCAGGTGCCGCTGTGATCATAGGGTACAGAACAAAAAAAGTTATATATTTGGCGGTGAAGAATAAATATTGTATGGTTTGTGCTCGAGCCGAAAATAAAAAAGAGACAACACCAGATCACACTTGCTTTAAGAATTATACGGGCTCCTCAAGCGGTATGGAAGCAACAGCTTTGGTTGAAGGTTTTAAAAGTTCCATTGAAACGCACAAACTGATATACTCGAGACTGATAGCTGATAGTGATTCAAGTACGCATAGCAGTATACTAAAAGCTAAACCATACGGGAATTTATTAGTGGAGAAGATTGAATGCACTAATCATTTATTAAGAAATTACTGCACGAAATTAGATGAACTGGCCAGGAATACGAATTATCCAATAAAGTATCGAAGAGCGGTACAAAATAATATATTACGTTTAAGGCGTTCTGTTACTGGGGCAGTAAAACATATAAATGCTAAAGATCTAAGTTTTGAGGAAAAAGTACTTGAACTTAAAAAGGATTAATTGAATGCGCCGTATCACGTCTTTGGCCACCATGCTTCATGCAAAACTTACTACTGCACAAAACTCACCGAAAATGAAGCATTTGAAGAAAATTTTGTACCAGCAATGAAAAGTAACGAGGGTGGTTTTATTTTTTTAGCCATAGTAAAAATCCTTTCTAGGCTGGTAAATAATGCAAAAAGTCTGATGCACTGTGTGAATAGCAATATAGCAGAAATTTTCAATAGTGTAATTGCGAAGTTTATTGGTGGCAAGCGTATTAATTATTCAGGAAGGCAGTCTTATTCAGGAAGATGTGCAGCATCAGTTGTTTCCTTTAATTCAAAGCAGCCCCAGACTTACCTCAGTAAAAAAGTTTTATTGCGAAGCCCAAACAAATTAATCAAACGGCTTGAATGGAAAAGGAACGTAAAAAGAGAAGCGTCAGCAAATCGTAGACTTTTTAAATGTCGCACATCTTCAAGCCAAAAGTCTATTAATAGACATAATGACGAGAACTACGGCGAATCTTGTCAAAAACCTGACCTAAGTGAGACTGATTTTGAGTTTTCTAAAACAGAGCTCTTAAAGAGCATAACTTTGTCCGAAGACGATCGCTACGCACTCGAAAGAAGAACTATACTGCAGGCCGAATCGATGGAATGGCGCCAGGAGAGAAAACTACGACTCACAGCATCTGTATTTGGCAAAGTATGCAAACGAGGACTAATCAAATGCGGCCCTTTGGTAAAAAATTTAGAGCATGTGAAGTCAATTACTTATGGTAAAAATCATGAACATATTGCACGCGAACAGTTAGAATCGCAACTAAAAAAGCCTGTCAAAATGTGTGGTTTATTCATTGACAAAGATTTGCCATTCTTAGGTGCAAGTCCAGATGGACTTGTGGAAGAAGACAAAATTGTGGAAATAAAATGCCCGTATGCGGCTCGGGAACTAAGTGTCGAAGATGCTATCAAAGCAAAAAAAATAAATTTTTGGAAAATAAATAAAGAGGGTAATATTATTTTAAACAAAAGACACGATTGGTTCTTTCAAATCCAGGGGCAACTTCACATCACACAAAGAAAAACATGCATATTTGTTGTTTGGACAAATGTGGATATGAAGATAGAATTGATAGATGAAGATAAACTGTTTTGGAATGACATGAAAGAAAAATTAAAGAAATTCTATTTTGATTGTCTTCTTCCAGAATTAATTGATCCAAGATTAGATCGACAGATGGAAATAAAGGAACCTGCTTATATTTTGGAAGCAATCAATAACAAAAAATAAAACAAGCGGAAATTAGATGAAACTATAGA
Source organism: Erebia epiphron (assembly GCA_963932025.1). Classification (NCBI taxonomy): domain Eukaryota; kingdom Metazoa; phylum Arthropoda; class Insecta; order Lepidoptera; family Nymphalidae; genus Erebia; species Erebia epiphron. The sequence goes on along the minus strand of OZ009947.1, from coordinate 26,654,945 downwards.
AACAAAACAAAAGAAAAGAAAAAGAAAAGAGCGAGCCGATCAATTTATAAATTAGGAGGAGGATAGGAGGATTAGAAATAGGAGGAATTAAGGTCGTTGTTCCAGTGGGTATATCTATACTAATATTATAAAGGGGAAAGATTTGTTTGTTTATTTGTTTGTAATGGATAAACTAAAAAACTATTTGACCAATTAGGCTATATTTTATTTTCAAAAAACTTAGAGATCCCTACGAAAATTGCAATAATAATTTGATTATTTCAACTTCTTACGTTAAACCTCTATTCGTCTATTAATTTTTTTATTATATTCAAATTCTTACTGACTTTTATAGGTATCATATTTGTCAATTGTATGTCATTATAAATACAAGAGAACTTACTAACATTTGTTTAAACATTTTAATATCTAACTGTTGTAGACAGACTGCGAAATGCCTAAAAGAGCCAGGTCTCAACTTAGTTGTTAGTGCTAAACATAGTTCCCAGCAAAACTAAGTCGTATTGCAGACTCAAGTGCTAAGCGTCCACAGCGGTTTGCTGAACAAAATTTTAGAACTATGGTGGAGTTGTTCGTCTCAGTGCCGACTGACCTTTATTGGGTATGGACTATTTTGATCAAGTGCTACCCGTGCGAAGCCGGGGCGGACCGCTTGTATACAATATAGTCATTACCATAAAACATACCTTCGAGTTTTATAAAATTATTATTGTGTACAAAATGGTGTACAAATAAATAAAAGTTACATTAAAATAATTGCTATTACCTATATATAGGATGTTTTTGATAGCGGCCAGTAAGATGAAAATTAACTAGAGATACAGGAATTTGGTCTAAGGAACCTCGTCATATATTTCAAAGAAAATGAAAATTGCATTCAAAAATTTTGAAGAAATCTCATATGCTCTCAAAAATCATCCTGTATATATACATACCCTACATAGGTGCCTTCAAACTTACATACTGAATACATGCAAACTAGTACCACATTTCATTACAAAATTAACAATTATTGTGTTTACATGATAACCCCCAATTTAAAAATATTATCAGTTACGTTCTTTTGCGTCCAGTCGGCCGGGTAAGCTACTAAGCTAGGGAAACTTGCTGTTGTGTGCGTGCGTTTGCGACTTGACGCACACGTCTAGCGACATACCTAAACAGCGCCCGCGTCTTATGCTCGGCGCAGTCTTAAGTATAAGATGTTGGAACACGATGTTTTAATTGCAGTTGATAACGAGATCTTGCGTGGAACCGAGCGTGTGCGCGCGCGCAGCGCACAACGCTGATAAGAACAGGCCCGGAGGAATATTGCCGTCAGACTCCGCCAGGGTTATGCTGGTGCCTAAGCCTGGAGTCGAAGGTAATTATTATTTCATATTATTTCATATATCATAATCCATACTAATATTATACAGTCTGTCTGTCTGTCTGTCTGTCTGTCTGTCTGCTACGCTTTCACGGCCCAACTACTCAACCGATTTTGATGAAATTTGGTACAGAGATAGGTTACATCTCGGGGAAGGACATAGGCTACTTTTTATCCCGGAAAATTGAAGAGTTCCCGCGGGAATCTAAAAAATGTATCTGTTCAACCGATTTTGATGAAATTTGGTACAGGGATAGGTTGTATCCCTGGGAAGGACGTAGGCTACTTTTGATCCCGGAAAATTGAAGAGTTTCTGCGGGAATCAAAAAACATCAATCCACGCGGACGTAGTCGCGGGCATCATCTAGTTCATTTATATTTCTCTAGATGATGACAAATCGGTTATAGCTTAGTGGTATAGTCGTCCGGCTTCGTATTCTTGTGGTCTGAAATTAAATTCCCATGTACCTTTAAATTTTTAAGAAATTTTATATCACTCGGTGAAGGAAAACGTCGTGGGGAAAACATGCCTGCAACACATATTATGTTCCCAGGTTTGTGAAGTCTACTATAATCTGAGCTTGACCAGCGTGGTGTACCGCGGCCGAACCATTCTCATTCTGAGGGGATTCGCCGGCGGTGGTGGGTTGAAGTAATGTATATAATGTAACGAAGCCAAGGGGCCAGGATACTGCTGGTCGCGTGACTTCGTACATATAGGTAGGGAGGCCCTCACAAATTAAACGCGATTTACACCTTAAAAACCTTTTATTCACGGTTTACACTAAGTGCTTAGGTCTAAACGCCTATCGCTATAAACTACCTACTTAGCGGTACGGACCGAGGCCCAGAGGGGACCTGCGGGGCGCGGGACGCTACCGGTCAACGCGCGAGGTACGTGGACATAGAGGGTGTCCGCGGAGAGAGGAGCGAGGGGGAAGGGGAGTCGGTAGGATGGGTCGTCTGCGGCCTCAGCAGCAGAACGACCAATTCCGCCTGCGCCCACCAGTTACCACTGCCAGTTATCGTGCCCGGACAACCCCAAGCCGACTTGCTATGACAGCGGTCACTGGCGAACTGCCGGTGAACGCAGGCCGGGTGCCTTATATAGGCCGTGGAGGTGAGGTGCGGAGCGCGGCGGGGTTGTTTTGCACACGGTCTGCGGTGCGACGTAGTCTCGGACATTCTTGATGTGATGAGTCACTGCGACATAGTCTCGAACATTCTTGATGTGATGGGTCACTGCGACGTAGTCTCGAACCTTCTTGGTGGGCTTTGTCCCTGCGTGACTCCTCGCTGTGCCGCGCGGCGTCACATCCCCCTCCCACGAGAGAAGATTTTTATCTGTAAAAATCACCGTATTAACAGGTTGTCTTGAACTTTACCAAAACAAACCCTATTCCCCCACTTTTTACTCCCGTTTCCTTCACTTTTACCCCTTTTTAATTTTTTTTTTTTTTGGTTGGTTGTTTACGTATTAATTCGTTTCATATCTTTTATATGTGCTGTGCATATCTTGCCTCCCTGTTTTGCCTTGAGCAGGAATATTACGGGCGATTTTCGTTCCATAATGGTATATGGGCCTGAGAATTTGGGTGCTAATTTCGCGCAAAATTGTTTACTTGCGTTGGACAATGGGTAGTCCCTCTTCAACACTTGATCATCAATTTTCGGTGTCCAGTTGCGTCTTGTCCTATCAAAATACTTTTTTTGTAAGTTTGGAGCTTGATTTTGGTGGTTTTTGACTATTTCATATATTTCTTTCAGTTTTTCTTTTTCTTTTACTGCCGGTGTGGGGAATTGGTTTTCGTCGTGGACGTTCCTTAGTTCCCTGCCGAATAGTAAGAATGCCGGGGAGTGTTTCGTTGATTCCTGGACGGACGTGTTCAATGCGAAGTTGAATTCGTTTAGGTACTCATCCCATTTTTTATGGTTTTCCTCGATAAATGTTGCTATCATTGTTTCGAGTGTTCTATTTACCCGTTCGGTCGGGTTACACTGTGGAGTGTATGGTGCGGTTAGCTTTTGTTCTATGCCGTATCTTTTTAAAGTTTCTTTGAATTGTTTACTTGTGAAAATTCTTGCGTTGTCACTCAGTAAAGTTTTCATTCCCCCGTATCTCATAATTAACTCTTTTATAGCGTTCGTGACGGTATTCGCGGTCGCGGTTCTTAGTGGTTTTATTTCTGACCACTTAGTGAATTTGTCGTGAAACACGATGATCCACTGAAATCCTTTTGATGACCGGGGTAGTGGACCTATGAGGTCCGTCGTTACCACTTGCCATGGTTCTTCCGCATTATTTATCTGCATTAGGCCTGGTTTCTTCTCCTGTGATGACTTATGTTTTTGACATGTTTCACACCGGTTTACGTATTTTGATACGTCTCTGAATATCCCTGGCCAATAATACCGCGTCGCGATTTTGTTAAATGTTTTTGAGGTGCCTAAATGTCCCGCATCTGGTTCATTGTGGTTTTGCTTTAATATTTTTTCCTTGTCTTCTTTTTTGACGCATAATTTCCACTCTGTCGATGGATCTAGTTTTCCTCCGTATCTTGGGTTGACTACTCTTCTGTATAGTCTCCCGTCTCGTATACAGTAGTCGGTATCCAATTCGGGGTTCTTGCTTACGTTACTGTATTTTTTTGAGTACCAGTCGCTTTCTTCTGTTGTAGTGGTGTATAACGGATTTTTTGATAGTTCGTCTGCTAGGATGTTTTTTTGTGCTGTTTTCTGTTCTGCAGACAGGATTTCTTCGTTTTCTGTCGTGTTTTCCCGTCTTTCGGTGCATGTCTGCTCGCATGCCGTCTCTGTCCATTTGATTGTGAGTCCTAATCTTGCTAACAGGTCCATCCCCATAATCATTACGGTTGTGGATGGCAGGTAGATGACTTGATGTGTTAACTTTTTCCCATTTATCTCTAGTTCAAGGTTTATGGCTGTGTCCGTTTGTATTCTCGAACCGTCTGCTAGTTTGATCGTGGTCTCCTTTTGTATAGTATTCTCGGTATGTTCTTTTATTTGATCCCTTATGTTTTTATTGATGTATGTGTTCGTTGAACCTGTGTCTATTAATGCTTCAAATGTTTTTCCGTATATTTTTACTTTGGTAAAAATTCTATTGTCTTTTTCTGTTTGTGCCTTTGCTGTGTATGCTTGTTTTGTTTTGCCAGGTGTCTTATTCTCGTTACAGCAGTTTTTCGTTAGTTTTCCTAGCAATCCGCATCGGCTGCAGAAGATGACTTGCTTACTTCGACATTCCCGAGACGTGTGATTCCTTTTACCACATTTCCAACAGCAGAATTCCGGGTCGTATTGCGGAGTTATTGGTTTTCTGTCTGTTTTGTGTTCTTCATTTTTCCTATTTTCCGGTTTTCGCCATGATTTTTCATTGTGGTTTTCTTTACGTTGGACAGTTGGTTTGTGGGACGTATCTTTATTTCGGTCCATGTTTATTTTTTCGTAATCGCCTGCCAGTTGTATGAGTTCTGTTACTGTATTGAAATCCTTCCTTTTTATATAGTATTGGTAGTTGTATCTCATATTATCGTATATTCTATCTAACTGTTCTTCTTTCGTTAAGTTTTTGTACCTCCTCATTAGTGTTTGGATTTCCGTTAGGTATGACACGAAGTTTTCCCTGGTGTTTTGACGTCTGTTTATTATTGATTCTAGTAGCTTTTTCTCATAGTTTCTCGGATAATAGAACAGCTTGAAATTCTCCGTGAAATCTTCCCATGTCTTCCATTCATGGCTGTTATTTCTGTACCACAGTGATGCTGCTCCGGTGAGGCATCTCGGTATCACGTGTATGATTGTGTCTTTGTTGACATTCAACGTGTCCGCTAACTCCTCTATCCTTTCCAGGAATTCTACGGCATCCCCGGTGGTGTCAAACTGAATTTTCCAGCGGGATATGGCTTTATCGAATTCTTTTATGTCTTTTTCGCTACCCATACTGCCGTCTTGGCTCAATTCGTCTTCACTTTTTACAATGAGAGATAGCTGTTTGCGTAATTCCTCGACAGTGCTTCCCGGTGAAACTTCTATTTTCCTACTTTCGAGTTCCTCAATTAATTTTTGCTTACTGAGTGTATATATCCAGGACGTGGGCATTATTTCTTTACGGAATGTTAATTATTTATTTACGGGTTATACGGTATTTATTTCTACTTTTACGGTTTCCTCTAGTTATTAATCTGGCAATTGATCATTATTTAACTATAATTTATTTACGCGGTCGGTACGGTACGGATTCTATTTAAATTGTTACACGGTTACGCGGTTACACGGTTATGCGGTTACACGGTTACGCGGTTACGTGGTTACACGGTTCCGCGGTTACACGGCTCCCCTTGCTTTTCCCCTTATGAAGGTTTTTGTTTTTGTGTATATATTATGTATTCTAACTTTTTATTCTATCGGATATTCGCCCTTTTCAGTCGAACTCGGATATCCCCAAACCGACTGTGCAAGAGCTTGTATCCGTTTGTTTTGATATTATATCTTTTCCTCTCTCTAGTTTTTTTTTTGTGTTCCCGTTCGGATATTCGTCCTTTCAGTCGAACTCGGATATCCCCGAACCGACTTTTTGAAAGAACTTGTATCCGTTCCTTAAAAGAAACATATAATGTGCGGTTGTTGTGAGATGTGAGTTTCCCTAACCTTCTAGTACGGACGGACGGAAATTTTAACGGACGCGACGCGGACGGACGGACGGACGGATTTCCGCGACGCGAACCCGGGACGGCCGGGTGGGTTTTTCAGTTGGGCGCCAATGTAACGAAGCCAAGGGGCCAGGATACTGCTGGTCGCGTGACTTCGTACATATAGGTAGGGAGGCCCTCACAAATTAAACGCGATTTACACCTTAAAAACCTTTTATTCACGGTTTACACTAAGTGCTTAGGTCTAAACGCCTATCGCTATAAACTACCTACTTAGCGGTACGGACCGAGGCCCAGAGGGGACCTGCGGGGCGCGGGACGCTACCGGCCAACGCGCGAGGTACGTGGACATAGAGGGTGTCCGCGGAGAGAAGAGCGAGGGGGAAGGGGAGTCGGTAGGATGGGTCGTCTGCGGCCTCAGCAGCAGAACGACCAATTCCGCCTGCGCCCACCAGTTACCACTGCCAGTTATCGTGCCCGGACAACCCCAAGCCGACTTGCTATGACAGCGGTCACTGGCGAACTGCCGGTGAACGCAGGCCGGGTGCCTTATATAGGCCGTGGAGGTGAGGTGCGGAGCGCGGCGGGGTTGTTTTGCACACGGTCTGCGGTGCGACGTAGTCTCGGACATTCTTGATGTGATGAGTCACTGCGACATAGTCTCGAACATTCTTGATGTGATGGGTCACTGCGACGTAGTCTCGAACCTTCTTGGTGGGCTTTGTCCCTGCGTGACTCCTCGCTGTGCCGCGCGGCGTCACAACGATTACTGGCCCGTCCGTCAAGTGACTAGATTATTAATTACTAGATTACTCGCGACTTCGTCCACGTGGATTGAGTTTCCTAAATTCCCCTGGGAACTCCTTAATTTTCTTGGATAAAAAGTAGCCTATGTCCTTTCCCGGGATGCAACCTATCTCTATACCAAAGTTCAGTAGTTTTCAAGATATGGACTGTTAAGTGTGTGGTGAAGTCGGTTTAACTTTCAATCTTTAAGATTATCACTTGTTTTTACTTTTGAACTTCTCTTCTCTTCTCTTTCGCACTTCTAGTATGGAAGTTGTGTGTCAGTTGTGACGTCATTTCGACGCTCTCTTGGAAGACCCTATTTTAATAATCAGTTATTTTAAAAATAATTTATTTTTGATATAGGCATCATCCCAATTCCCTTTACAGGTAGCGAGTACGTAAACGCATCATGGGTGTGCGGGCGGCGACGCATGCGGGAATATGCGGTCGCTCAACACCCCGGGGATTCCCCCGAACTGTGGAGGCTATTGTGGGATCACACCGCACAACTTGTGTTACTGTTGGCCGATAACCCTGCTGACCCTGTGAGTATTTACTTTTAACACCCCTGGTAAAGTCTTGAGCGCTGTTGTCTTAACGTGGGAGTTCCCGGGTTCGATTCCCGTCAGGGTCAATTTGGGAATTTATAATTTCTGAATTTTCTCTCTGGTCTGGCCCGGTGGGAGACTTTGGCCGTACCGCCAAAGACGTACCCCCAAAGCGATTTAGCGTTCCGGTACGATGCTGTGTAGAAACCGACTGGTTTAATATAACTGCCATACCCCTAACAGGTTAGCCCGCTACCATCTTTGACTGCATCATCACTTACCATCAGGCGAGATCGCAGTAAAGGGCGAAATTGTAGTGGAATAAAAAAAATTTTTTTTGGCAATAGCGGTTTACTTAAGGCGCTAATCGAATCTACGAAGACTAAGTCCAAGATCTATAGAGCGTACTTTGACTTAGCTCTGAGTTAAGACAGAGTTAAAATGAGATACATTTATGACACACATAAAAGTCCATCCCGTTTTCATTCTAAGTAAAGCCTCAGTAAAGTCAAAGTGCACTCTATAAATCTCAGCATAAGTCCTTGTACACTTACCCTGAGTTTTAATTCGATTGATCTTATAAGCATTAGATGATCTTAGCGTCATAGTGAAATGAACCTTAATAATACTGATTTAAAGTCACAAATTCAGTATTTCCGATTTTAATTTAAAATGCATACGCGAAATTGAGCTCTATATCAATGCATTTTGCTTTGACGCTAATGTCATCCAATTCTCATACGATTCATCGAATTAATACTTAGGGTAAGGGTACTGAAGTCTGAATCGCGATATCGAAGTTTTCTCGGTAGTCAAGTTAGTTATCGAAGTAAAATCGATTGGAAAATTCAAATGTAATATTTATCGAGGAGAAATCTTGAACTTTTCCAAAACAGTACTAAAGTCTTAATTGCGATATCGGAGCCTCCTCGGCGGAGTAATTGGTTATGGAGGTCAAATTGATTGGAAAATTCAAATGTAATTAAAGGTAAAAATCATTCTCAATTTATTTCTTTATCGAAAATAAATCTTGAACTTTTTCCAAGCATCAATATAACAAAGGAGGTTACATAGAATATTAAGTGGTTGTTATTTGTCTATGGTTAATGTCAATTGCATAGAATAAGGTCTACTTTTTTATTTTTATTGTCTCTGTCTGTATCTCTCTTGGAATCACGCCATCGGCCATGTCACACTTACATTTATAAAAGCATTAAATCGTCTTGTGAATTATTATTCATCAATCAAGCCCCAATTAACAATATTATATTAACATCAATCAAAAAATTTATTTTTAGGACTGCGACGTGTTCTGGCCCACCGAAGAAGAAAACGAGTTATTTGTAGCGAATTTCCGAGCGAGTTTCGTATCCAAAGACACATACGTAGCGTATAGGAGATCGGAAAGGAAAGCTCAGAGCGATTCCCCCGCCGTACCAGAAACTAACGGCTACAGAAGGACAGAAGGCAGTGAATGCGCCGACGATGAGAGATTAATACCAGAAAACATGTCCCCAGCAAACGATTCCCCCGAACCGGCTTATAGGTTTGACAGAACAGAATTGAGGCTGGAACGTCTCAGTGGCAACAGAGATTTATCCGCCCGAAAATCCATTGCCAACGGCGATCTATTCTCCTCTTTATCCGAAAAGAAAAACGGTCCGAAATCCCCCAGAAGTCCATCAAAAATGTCGTTGAAGAACTTCAAGTTGGGCTCCCCAACAAAGTTCAAGTTCCCCGACTGGGGGTCAAGAACCGCTGGCTCACCCCCCGACACCGCCCCACCCCCGCCCCCAATAGCTCCTTCTTTGACAGTTCAAGAAGAAGCGGAATTAAGAAGACCAGTGTACGTGTTCGAAAGGGTTAAAAGTGTACCGGAAGTTTCTTCGGATAGAGTGATAGAAGTCACAAATGTCTCAGTGCATTCTCTACAAGACGATTATCAGTTAAGTGTTAAGTTTATTAAGTGCAGTGGTTGGTTGGACGGTCGTACCAGTGATTACGTTATGAGTAGGCCGGATGACAATGATCGTGTGCGAGCGGTGCGGCAAGCTAGCTGTGCGAGCGAGAGGGAGGAGGCGATAGATCGATTGATCGCGCCGTTCGAAGACTCGTTCGCGTTGATCGAATTTGTCGCCGCTTGCCAGATGGAGTATAAGAATGGGCCGGTCGTTGTTGTTGACAAGTAAGTATAGTATTCTATTTGAAGTGAAAACTTCTTTAGGCCCGTTGAGTGCTTTTTGGTAATTTACATCGAAGTGTAAAACTTCTTTATTATAATTTTAATTAAAAAAAAAATCTCTTTCACTTCTATCGGCAATCCCTATGACTGCCAATTTTTTTTAGCTCGTAAGTTTCATTTGAGTGAATTGTAAAATTCTTTTTGAAACAATAAATATCTTAAACCGGAATTGTTATAATAGAAGAAGTACATTCCTTCGTTCGTTTTTAGATATGGCGGTTGGCGAGCGCTAACATTCTGCTCGCTGAGCGCGGCGTGCGGGGGCGTGAGGAACCCCGCGATATCCGAGCCGGGGGCGGAGTTCGCCCCGCCCTGCACCTCAGCAGACCTCTACTGCAGCAGCGCACTCAACGCACACGCCCGATGCGCACCAAACGCACAAACGCACAACCACTGTGCGTCGCCACACGGCAGCGGGAGCTTAGCTGAGCCGCCGCAAGCGCATTCGCCCAAAGCGTTGCTGGCTGCGTATAGTGCGTTGGCAGCGTACGCGCACAAACTACCGCGACCAGACAGCTGAACCAGGTAACTAACTATCTATTTCTCAATTAAAGTCTTTTAGGTTGAGCTACATTTCTAGAGCGGTCAGAATCGGACTGCCATAGCGAAGTAGCTCGTTACGTAAGTAAGCTCCTACTAGAAGTTTAACGTAAGTTTAACGGAAGTAAGACCTTTAGACTAGACCAGCTCTACTCTATTCGAAGTTTTATTATTCAAATACAAGTATTAATGTTTTTTATTCAGATATAATTAACCGACTTCAAAAAAGGAGGAGGTTCTCAATTATTCGGGATCTTTTTTTTAATTTTTTATGTATGTTCCCCGATTACTCCAAGACGCCTGGACCGATTTTGAAAATTCTTTTTTTGTTTGAAAGGGTTTTTTTGCTTCAAAGGTGGTCCCATATAAATTTTATCGAAATCGGTCGAGCGGTTTTTAAAATATCAACAATAAAATAAGTACTTTGTATAGCGTGTGCTTGTTGTTGTAAAGTTGGCGCGGGAGTTTGAAGCCGGTTGCTTAAAAAAATATTTAAAAAAATACAAATCATTAAATTCTAAATTAAATCAAAATTAAAAACTGAAAACTAAACATTAAAGTTAAAGTAGGTAAGTTACTTTTCTAAAAAAATAACTTTTTATATTAAATTATTTTACAAGTGCGTTTGAATCGTCGTGTGAATCTACTGCTGGTTCAGAATACCATTCCTACTGAGAAGAACCAGCAAGAAACTTGGTTTAAAAATAATAAAAATTACAATATTATTATTAAGATACGAGTAACACTCCCAAGCATAGCTGGAGCAAGCCAAATCGTTTACATAATGTCAACACATATTCTTCTAAAACAAAAAATAATCTTCAATTTATTACTATTCATTTCCCCTCCAAACAAAAAATTAATATGTATTAACTGAAGATTCACGATTGATTTTTTAATTTTTTCAGGTCATACTCATCATCACAACAGGAGTCATGGTAAATGATTAAACCATACATTGAATTGTATAAACTGAATACTCAGTGTGTTGTGCGGTTATGTCACGTTGACGTGGTAGGCGTCATCACGTTTCTCTGATCATCACATCACGTTATACACATCCAGGAAAACACTTTTTTATTCGTGATTGGTGTGTTAAGATTGTATTGTGATTATATTTAGCGACTTTTCGTATTGTGCAATGGAAATGACGTTGAAACTCGGTGTTATTAGAGTAGCGAATCAATACGTCTGGAAAGTTTTGCTAAACTTCTCGTTCGGTCTGAAAACTTAGCGTGTGACGTCAAATGGTGCGTTTAAATTAGGTCGGGTTGCCCGTATTCGACTGTTGCCGTTTTCGCTCACCTACTTATGTACTCTAATACCAAGGGTATGTTCCGATATACACTGTTAGGTGTGACATCAATTTAGTATACTGCGAAGCCGTTCCTTTATAGCTATACTTGTTACTGTTTAAAACGGAATGCAGTCAGCACTGAGAGCACCTTACCTTGCCAGTGCTCACAGTACAAAAATGGGGACGATTTATGACGTCATATATTTCCCTAGACTACTGCGGCAGTATACTGTCAGTCCATAACGGAACGAATTTCTCCCCAGTAATAGCACTGAACAGTGCTCGCAGTGTAAATCGGAACATACCCTAAAATGAAACGTTTGCGGTGGCTGACCTAGTATAAACGTTGTTACGGTTGAGCATAATTGGTCATAACCGATTGATGCAAACTTGCTGTTGGCCGAAAACCTAAAGTCAAGAGGATAATTCGGTTAACGAATCTGGTTAAGCGTTGGGCGCATTCCGTTTAACCGTAACAAGCCATAAAAAAATTATAGCGCTGCTTTATGCAGTATAGTCTATATTTGTGCACCACAACACATAAAGAAAATACCATAAAGAAGCAAGTAGAATACAAAGGCGTTGTTATCGCTTAATAGCGATAATGCTTGGTCTTAAACAGATCTAAAACTAAACTTTATAAATTTTTTGTTAGGTTGTATATTTTGGTTACTTTACAGTTCTGGGTACCACCGATTTAAACCCTTGGGCTTGGAAAGCTGAAATATCGCACAAAGCCTTCCCTAGACCTGTAATGGATCTCCAAAATTCCCAGTACTGAATATTTGCTATCATTCACGAGTTCAGATCGAACAAGATGTTTGGCGCAACTTTATATGCTGTTTTATAATCTTATGTGTATGTATGTATATTATATGCGCAACAATAGATCTTTCGCGAACATATTATTGTGTACATCTCACTGATATACATACGTTTTTGTTCTCGGTATGTTCATGTGTATGAAATACAAAGAATTTGGGTCGTTGATGCTAAATCGATTGTACAAAATCTCTGAACTAAATTGGCAGGTCTTAACTTAGAGTTAAAAATAGATGGACTTATATGAGTGACATAAATCTGTCTCGTTTTAACTGTCTTAGGCGTAGAAAGAGACTTCCTATAGAACTAAGCGTGTCATCGAAAGGGATACCAAATAAAGTAACGAAAAAGTATCCAATTGACTTTCTCAAACTTGCACAGCTCCAAGTTTGAGTTGATCATGAAATTAGACAGCACGCGATGAGGAATAAAAAATCATATAATTCTGTCTCATTCTTTCACACGTAATTAATGAATATGCATTCCTTTCTTATGCGACTGAAATGGGTAGTTTTTTGATTTTTATAGACTTTCTTTGTCTTTGGTCTTAAGTTTAAACAAAGTACTCTCTATAGAGGTTACACTTTATTAATAAATATTTTGTTCATTCATTGTTCTCCTCTAGACCCCTACAGAATAGTGACAAGGATAGCACTTGATTTAGACCTGCCAATAAAGTTTAGAAATTCTGTATAAACTAATTAGCAGCATTCTGTGTATTGTCCTAGATGAGTGACGAAAGCGACGCGACGCGATACGACTCTATAAAAATGACAAACTTATCTACGCCACATCGTAGGCCATTAGAAGGGTCAGCTACTGTTTGGTAGTCGCATTGCGTCGTATCGAGTCGCGTGGTCGCGTTTGTCGCTCAGGACTTAGTAAGCCGGTTTTGATGTTAATCGTTGTAAATCGTTAAGGATAGATTCAGGTTATATTGAATGTATAGGAGCTATAGGACATACGAAGTACGCGTTTAACTATAAGGTTTCGTCTATTATGAATATGCGGTTGTGTATTACGTGTACATAGATATAAAGTACGGCTTTCAGAAGGGGTTATTATGCAATCCACTTGCCTTCTTCATAACTTTGATCGTTTTCAAAGCAACTGCTGGTGTAAAATAACTTTGAGTTCAGAAAAATTGTAATAAAAATTTTAACATTTTTACTTCTTACTTTTCTGACAATATTTTATTGATTTTAAGGATCTCCTGCAAAAGAGTCATAAGCTCGATTGTTTAACAATTTTATTGCAGCTGGTATAGCAGTTTATTTAAATCTTCATTCAGAGACCTCGTGTTATAATAAAATTCATGTTATCAATGTCGATTGCAAATGCGTTGCGTAATTAACCCCTTGTTTGTGTGACATAATTGATTATATTTTCCGAAACAAAAACAACCAAAGTTTTCGTTTCCAGAAACAAAAAAGTACGGATTCAAAAAAATCTTAAAGTTTCTCGTGACATTGTAAACAAGTTTGTTTCTTTCGAACAATGTTAATAAAAAGGGGCTTAACTTCTGAAAAAAAATTCTGCTGTACTTACTACCAACAATTAAAGCAGTATTAATTAATGTGACGTACCTAGACGTCCCAAAATGAGGATTAGAATTCTGAAACAAGAACGTCAACAATATTAAAGTAATACTGCAGTATAAGTAAGTAAGACAGTAAGCCCCCAGAACTGTATAAAGACAAAGGTATAGTGTAACGTATTTGTATAATTCCTACTAAATCAAGTAATGGTCCAGTATTTTTATTATAATCTAGCGTTGTAATAATTATTATATTATTGTGAAGACTGCTTTTAAGTGGTACGTCAATTATGATGTATTGTTCCGTGTGGGTCTTGTTTTATCGGGCAATTCTTGTGTGAAAAACCGCAGGGTTGGGGTTGGACCTTAACACCTTTAGCATAAAGAGGTATTTGGACGAAACGATTTAATCTTTAGTTATTTAGAACCGAGATATTTAATTTGGATATAGACTGAGGATTATGGCACATCGATGCGACCTTGCAATAGAAAAAAGAAATGATTAAATAGAAACTTTGATACCAATTATTTGTACCAACAATAAATTAAAGGTGCAAACACAGTAACTAGTCTTAGTTAAAAACTTATAGTAGTCATCCGGCAGCTATAAACTTTTAAGTTGTTTAGTTATGATACAATAATTGTTATCAATGTTGTCTATAATAATTTATTACCTGTGTAATTAATGTATGTACAAATTTTTACCTTATGATACGTGTAGGCCATAGTTATTTTTAAATATATATATTTATTTGATTATTTTCACATAGAATTGTCCGTCGTAGGTGTTTGTGCGAAGTGTTCGTAATATGGGAAGTAACATGTATATATAGAGTTCAGCCAACCGATTGTGTAAGGAAATCGTAATCGAAATCGCTTGTCAATCGGATAATCCGACCTGTTTAAGGAGTTCATAGATGCCTGCACGTCAAAAAGCATATACGAACTCCTTAAACAGTTCGAGTAATACGGTTTAAGCTGTCAAATGATTACGATTTGCTTAGACAATTGGCCTCAGATTTACTATCGCTTTCCAGGTTATCAAGTTATTTTGGATCAGTTTTTAACTAACAACTTATCAAAATATAACACACCTATCAGAATAGAGATAGATAATTTTTTTATGGATCATAAAAATAATTTAATTATCTGTTTTGGGAGCTCATAAGTAGAAGTTGAAATTAACGTAATATTACTTATTAGCCCATATACTAGATCGTAGTAAAAAATAAGGCTGCCATGCTATTTACAGTGCTTTATGGTTAAAGCGAAAAAATATATGGCTTTTGGGGCAGGAAATCTTGTGTTATTTATTCTATAAAACAGGTTTTTAGTTTGAAATAAATAAATATTCTAATACAATTGCAACACAGCTGTCAAGTTTGAAGTTTAGTTTAAAAACTGATTCAAAATGGATCCGTGCAATCATAAATATATGTACATAAATAAAATAAATAAAAAAGTCAGTTGAGCACAAATATTTATATTATAATAATGTAATGAGATAAAAATAGGTGTTTTCATATCACGTACATTTTGCGTAATGGCAAGTAAAGAGATTGGCTTAGGTTGTACCACTGAAGATATGCTATAAATAAAAAATAAATAAAAAAACATTCATATTAATTCATTATTTTGAGATCAAAGAAAACCTTACAAACGACATAGTTACTAAAAGTATACTCTATCAATATAAAAATATATAATAATTTGTTTGTATAATATATTCGAAGTTCTTTTGCAAATTTGTCCAGTTTAAAATAGTTTATCTAATCTAACTATTGATAAATATACTTGAATTAAAATTTATAAATATCTTCCGCATTTTATTGACAGTGTAACGTATAATATTATGCTCAGTAAATACCATTTAAAATAATTGTATATAGTCACAACTTTAAAAACATTTTTTCTCGAAAGATTCATTGCTCGTGGTACGACCGCAGCCCTATATTGTTAATATGGAAATGAGCGGATTATGTTTTGTGCGCTGGAAGCTCTTGTATGTGCCATTTTAGGCTTAGTTAAGTATAATCGCGTAGTTAGTTTGAATTCTATTCCGTATACAATATAGATGTTTTTCGCTTAGCAAATTTTTCCAACCCTTTTTTATATTTTATACACATATTCCAAACACTAAAATAAGGTTGGTTGTCCATGAGAGATGAAGTAAGAATGATGAGAAGTTACTAAATAATAACCATATTGATTACAAGCCAACCTAACGAATTGATAACGTACAGACGAATGTTTAATAGGTATAAAACTTCGATAATAATATATATATAATATTCTCCAATTTATCGATACTATTATTATATCATATAGAATCTACGCAAAAATATTTATTAATTATTGACATTTTATTTAATCTGATGCATTGATGGGTTTCGTACACTGGTTGGCTAAGATTATTGAAAAGTTGCCCCCTTACTGGACAAAGGTTTGAAAAAGGGGTACCTAGTGAAATTTATCAATAAATTTATTTTTCAAAAATTGAAATGTCAATTTTATAATCTGCTGTCATTTTTGTCCTGTATGGTTGGATGTATGTACGCACTAAGGAATATTAGGTGCATAGTATTTGAGTAAGTTTTCATATTATCTTAGTTTAAAGTGTATGCTTGCCGGGTCGATACTATAAGAGTCAGCATGGAGTCGGCCTTGTTGGTTAAAAAATACAAATAATATTATTTATCAATTTTATTCTGAGATTTTTTATACTTTTGTATTTAATTATTAGATTTATCCAATATTTTATAGTTAATAATTAATTTTACCTTATTAAAATTCACTGTAATATGCACTTTACGACTGTTTAGTTTATATGTAAAAAATATTGTTTTACAATAACTTTAAATCAATATCTATTAAAAAACTATTGGTGTCAAAGTGTCAAAAATAATTATAATATTATATATTGAAAATGTTTTGGGTTACCAAAGATGTTTTATACATTGTATGATTAGTTTTTATTGGTTAGAAAATTTAAATTTTCTCTTATTTTAGGATATTTTCCACTCTTAGTCACGATGGGTATGAAAATCGTTTTTGTGCATTTATAATTTATATTAAATTAAAATTAGGATTAAAAATCAATTGATATACCTGTCACTTGAAGATTGTGTTAAGTACTTTACTTTAAAAAAATAGTCTAGAGACATATTCTGCCGTAGTTTAAAAATAAATGATGAGACAATTTTTTGGTTAAATAAGTAACATTTTTTCTTATAAATAACATAAAACGATAAAAGTTATCTTGTTTATTGGCTCGCTTATCCCTAAAATACTATGTATTTAGAGGCACAATTTTTTTCCAAATAATATTGCATTTATAACACTAAAATTTTCTATGCTTATAAAAAAAGACGTGAAAACAGTGCTTTTTCTACATTGAGATTTAAGTTCCGGAAGTGTTTCAATTTGAAAAGCCTTGTCCCTAAAATACTATGACTTTTTATACAAGACATGAAATTAACTTAAAATAAGATTCCTTCAACTAACTATACCGCTCCGACATTCCAATTACTTCGTACAAAATCAACCCATTAATTAACAATACTCATGAAACATTATCTAGATACATGATCTGATATCCATCTCCATTGAAATATCGAAAGACTAAAACCAATCTTCCCATTTTCATATTTTTTTTTACTTTTTTACATTTATCTACCTTATACATATTATAATAGATAGGAATACGTTTTTTACATAAAATGAGTACCTAAGTGATTCCTCAATTTAATGGACTGATATATTATGTCATCCTTCAGTGGCACAATTATTATATAAATTGAACGTCCCTTTACAATAGGTTTTTTGTAGTAATAGTAGGTACATTAATTTTTTTTTTAATTTCAAAGGACATCATTCATAGGGCTTATACGAGCAGCACTAATTTTTGGAAAAATGAATGCTTCTAAGATTCAGGCATTACATTTAGAAATGATGGTTTTTTGCCGACCACAATATAAAAATTATAAATTGAAGTTTTGAACCTTTTCCATTGATCAAAAAAAAAGTACCGATTTTTAGCTGACATATAATAATTGTTTTTGTTTTAAAGTAATTCTCTTAATGTTGTAAATTCTTAATATTACGTAATTCTCCGTTGGCTCCCAATATAAAAATAGTTTTTAACCCGGTTAGTTAGTTGTAAAACCGGCCGCATATTGTCAGAAGACTTTTTATCACATTCACTTTGCGAACATTAAAAACGAACGTACTTTAAGACAACATCACTGATTCCTAGTACACTATGTTTAAGCTCCGGCGTTCGTCGGAATTAGCTGACAGACAATTTGTGACATTATGCGGCCAGCCCTATAGTGATGTCCTCTAAGAAAGCACAACTACTAATACTGACAACTATCTACTAAATACCTAGTAATATTTGTTGTATATGTCACCGTAAGATTGCAAAAACCGTTAGATTGTAATCTAACTTGTGAAATTGTAAACTGTCGACAGATTGTGAACCGTTCAATGTTCTGAGTGCAATTTTTGAAATATTCATTGTATTTACGTTTTCTTGTCTCTTTCTTGTAGGTTAGGTTAGGGTTCGACATAAATAATCAGGCACTTAGGTTTTATCGGGTTAAAATACCTAACAGATTACAATCTACCGAAAAATAATGCGTTAAATTGTAATCTGTCGACAGTTTACAATTTCGCTAGTTAGATTACAATCCAACGGCCTTTGCAATCTTACGGTGACATATATAAGTTATATACTTTTTCATCCATACTCATTTAGTATTGTCCAAGTATTGACGCTAAGGAACTGTAGGTATTGTATGCAATTTGAAATATTAAATTGGAAAATTAATAAACTCTGTTTATTAATTAAAATTGAAGCTAATATTATATAATAATAATATTATATATTATATTGTATTTTATAATATGGGCCTTGTTGCCTGAAATAAAATGAATAATAATAATTAATTGTCTTTAATAAAAATAAAATATACAATAGTGTCAGGATTACGTAAGTTTTGTTCACCTGAGTGTTTTAGTTATTTGCACAACTTTAGCCTTGACAACCGATACAAATAATGTTGAAATATAAATGTCAGTTTTTCTTTGAACATGAGTTAAAATGGTAATACTTTTGACAGCAATTTTAAGGCTGACTCGCTATTTATCATTCTCACACTTTGTTAGATTTATAATAATTTTTATCTACTCCAGCATAGAAAAGTTCCAATTTCGAATTTGACAACTATATCGAATTGAACCCTCTTTCGTGTTTGCTTCTCATAACGATACAGTTCTTTGTATGGGAGCTGTATCGTTATGAGTCGTAGCTGTATCGATATGTTTATCTTCATAAATAGGATACCTATAGCTTAGCGGCTCTGGGTTCTGGCACTTGACTTTTTTATTAATTTATAAAGTAAAAAATTATAAAGACGTCCTTGTCGTAGATAAAATCTTGTATGCAACTGTACGTAATTAGTCATTTTAATTCTCGTACTATCCTATTTTGATACACGGCAAGCCTCGTATCAAAAAACAGCACTCGAATTAAAATGACCCTCATTACGATACAGTTGCATAAATAGCTAATATAATTATATATTTCTAATTTAATTAAATACCCTACCTAGAGGCACAATTTTTTTTCCAAATAAAATTGCATATTCCACTAAAATTTTCTATGCTTATCAAAAAAAGACGTAAAAAGAGTGCTTTTTCCATTGAGATTTAAGTTAAGGAAGTGTTTCTATTTGAAAAGCCAAATATTGTGCATACAAAAAAAGTTTGGGAAACGTTGTTCCCGAAAGATTCTATTATTCGGTCTCTAAGACATGCCCAGTTAGGGTATTGTCTAAAACAAACAATACAACCACCAACAATACTACCAGAAAAATCTAGTTAAATACAATTAGTTAGTTTTTTAAAAACTTTGAATCACTAAAATAGAAAACTACGCAAATATTATGAATTTCAAGCTCAATTACGTATTAGCTTTTTCATTCTATATTTGTATGTGAAAAATACGCAACAAATGTAAAAGTACATTTAAATACTAAAAATACTCCCACAGAAAAAAAGAGTTTAGAAAATGTTTTATAACAAGATTATGTAACGCGTTCTCAAATGACTTAATTTTGTACAAAATTATATTGAACAACAAATAGTATGTTCTTTGTCAATAATTCGACTTTGAAATACGTATTTCCATGGAAAAAATGGCTTAAACCCGAAACATTGTATTGCTAGGAACCGTTATAGAATATTTCAAAACTTGTGTGGGAGCATCCTAAGAACGGGAATAAACTAATAACACGTGACCCGACTGGATGCCACGCGGTGCGACTTTGTGTCAAGTGTGAGGTCTTTCTGTGAGGTCACAGTTGTAACAACACAAAATTATTTAACTGAAAAAAAAAGAAAAACGCATCGGCTGGTATAGTCGGATCGAGTCACGTTAAAAGTTGATATAACCTTAAATGCATACACATTACTGTGTTGTGCTGTGTTGAATGATGCAAGCAGTTGCAACGCATTCTGGACGCGAAAATCTACCAATTCCTAGGCTTACCAAAACCTAGGAACGCATCTAAGTGCGTTACATTAAGTCTGAGACAAGGCTATACTGAGGTAGGTATGACTCTTGGAAATGAATGAAAATGTATTTCTTGGATGACTGTCGCGTCTCAGCACATCACACAGCAATGTGCATGCAGCTTAATTCAAACAGTTAGTTTTTATAATTTAGTCAACGTGATTGTAGTGATATTTGTATTTTTTATGTGTTCCGTGTACAGATTAATCAATAGTTAATTATAATAACAATTATTATAAAAAAAAATGTATGTTTAACCTTAAGAAGTCTGAACATCACATTCGTCTGTGTAAATCAATACGAATACCCTATTTATTTGTTATGTAACCGCCTGTATTATTATTTGAAATGTAAAAATATATAAGAAATTATCTACAACGTGTTTTTTTTTATTCAACTCAAAATAATACTTAACCTACCTTTTTATTGCTCTACTAAGGCTCAATTCCACTGGGATGGCAGCGGCTGGGAACGCCAAATCGCTTGGCTACAGAACTTGCTATAGCTAGTTACTACCTTGTCGGCAAAGTTTTGTAGCCAAACGATTTAGCGTTCCGGTACGATGCCTATAAAGGTATGGGTTTAATACCCCTAACAGGTTATATGTTAACCCACTACCATCTTAGATTATCATCACTTACCATCAGGTGAGATAGCAGTCAAGGGCTAATTTGATGTTTATAATAGTAGAATTAAAAGAATAAAACATTACCAGCTTCTAAAGAAGTACCTTTTACGTTTTGTGGCGTGGGCTGTGACTTGTACTATAGTGCAGGAACATTAGAGCCTCCAAAAATATAGTTCGACGGTGGTAAAACATCAAAATTCGGTTATAACCTAAGATTAATGGCTGTCATAACTCATAAATAAAGTTACTCTTCTACGTGTTACACGTTGCGTACGCTGAATATATTCCGATACCATTTTTTACCTACCTTTGGGTAAATAATAGTATCGGAAACTAAGTAGATTCGCTAAAGAATAGACTTTTCATGCTAGTTTTATTTTTTTCGAAAATTCATCGCATCCTTCTAATGTGTATGTCACCGTAAGATTGCAAAAACCGTTAGATTGTAATCTAACTAGCGAAATTGTAAACTGTCGACAGATTACAATTTAACGCATTATTTTTCGGTAGATTGTAATCTGTTAGGCATACTAACCCGATAAAACCAAACCTTACCTACAAGAAAGAGACAATAAAACGTAAATACAATGAATATTTCAAAAATTGACACTCAGAACATTGAACGGTTCACAATCTGACGACAGTTTTCAATTTCGCTAGTTGGATTACAATCTAACGGTTTTTGCAATCTTACGGTGACATGTATAAGGCCACGACTTACACTTGTAAGTTTTTACATAAGTAGAGCATGTAAATTAATTACCTACCTACATAACCACCATCTGCATGCGATACATGACTCACAAGACTGTTTATATTTCGTTACTCATATACAGACGTGAGGAAACTGGAAAACAATCAAGTATGATCGTAGTCTATTAAAATCATAGAGGCAGAACCGGTAGTCTATTAAAAGCATAGAGGCAGAACCGACTTTAGGGCCCGGATATTGCCTTCTCTCCACACCTACTTATTACCTACAATGCAATTTCTGCCGCCCAACTTAAATTCACGTGTACACGCGTAGGTACCTAAAGGCGATCTACCTTATAAAATGAAACCAATATTGAGGCATTTATAATTGCTATACCTATCCCATGAATGTGGTAAGTAATTCATTAAATAGTTACTTACCCACGCTTCTCTTT
Organism: Erebia epiphron; assembly: GCA_963932025.1. Classification (NCBI taxonomy): domain Eukaryota; kingdom Metazoa; phylum Arthropoda; class Insecta; order Lepidoptera; family Nymphalidae; genus Erebia; species Erebia epiphron. Next base: position 26,632,778 of record OZ009947.1, on the reverse strand, counting down.
CGGATATGGCCTTTTTAGGGTTCCGTACCAAAATGGTAAAATGGAACCCTTATGGTGCGACTTTCTCCGTCTGTCTGTCCGTCTGTCCGTCTGTCCGTCTGTCCGTCCGTCACACTCGATTATTTGAGTAACTACCGAAGCTATCGACATGAAATTTGCAATAGTTGTGTATATTAGTGGCCCAAAGACAGTGGAATTGAAAAAAATTGGAAATTATTTTTGTTCTTATTTAAAAAGGGGGGAAAATCTGAGGGTTGAAATTTAAAAGTGAGATAACTGTACAGTTTGGGGTATTATATGAAAGGGTTTACTTTGTACATTCTAAAACAGATTTTTAATTATTTTTAGTTGTGATAGTTTTTGATTTATCGGGGAAAATGTCTAAAAAAATACCGTTCCCCCCCCCCCCCCCCCCCCTTATCTCCGGAGTTTACCAATCGAAAATTTTGAAATAATTATGGTCAATAGGAATTTACGTATATTTTACAGGAAAACTATAGCCAATGCTCTAACTAGCATAGTTTTTTTGATATTAACAATAAACCTCTACAAACAAAGTTAGTCTTGCGGTTAATTAACAAAGGTAATTATTTATTAATAATGGTACGGAACCCTTCGTGCGCGAGTCCGACTCGCACTTGCCCGGTTTTTTTAATCTTCAGCCGCTTATTATTCTCTGTGAAGTCTACCAAACCGTACTAGGTCAGCGTGGTGGACTACGGCCAAAGTAATGAAGTTTAATTCGCGAAAACCTCCGAGTATAAGTAGTTGAGGGTAGTTTTGGGGATTTCAGTGGTGTGGTGAGTATCGCGGGCCATAAGTGCGGGATACACAGTGTACCTACCACATTATAGATTTACCTATTGTCGCGGATTATAGCGAATTAAACTTCTAGTTCCTTCATTATGATGGACTTCCGCCTGCTTCTATCCAATACGGCCAAAGTCTTCTCATTCCGAGAGGAGACACTCACTAGTGAGCTGGCAATGCGTTGAATGGGTTATGAAGTAAATAAAACTCATATAACAGACACAGCGTCTCAGATACACTACACTCTTCAGGTGTTCCGTTGCGCCTTAAAACACCTACTACTTACAGAGATTGTCAAAAGTTATTTAATTTGTGAACAATAAATTCAGGACTTATAAAAGAAGACTTTGGAATTTTATTAGGCCGTTGCGACATCACCGTGTAGGACGTTCTATTGAAACTTTACGAAATTGTCCAAAACTTGGCGTTCCTACACAAATTCCAGTTTTCGCAAAAGTCCTCTGTATTTCATGGGTTGTGAGCCGAAAACTTTTTTCCTGTATCTCAAGACTACGCAATCCGAGATTTTATTTATTTTACCAAAGGTACTAAAATTCTACATCAATGATTTTACCTCATAGAGTAGTAGTAGGGTGATAGAGCTCATTGGATAAAACACGAAATACAATGCATAGCAAATACAAAATAAAATAGTAGCCTTACTAATATTATAAACGCGAAAGTTTGTAAGTATGGATGTATGGATGTTTGTTAGTCTTTCTCGCCAGAACGGCTGAACGGATCTGGATGAAATTCGGCACAGGGATAGATTATAGTCTGGAATAACAACTTCTTTTATCCCGAAAAATTAAAGATTTCCCGAGGGAACCAAAAAAACCTCAATCCGCGTGAACGAATTCGCAGGCACCAGCTAGTATACTATAAATACTTATTCAGAAAAGTCGATTAAGGCAGGGATTTTTTCCCTCGCTTCCCTAAAGCGACGGTACAAAATGCCCTCAGGCCAATAGTCCTCGATAGTTTTAAAGGAAACTTGCTCTTAAAGAAAATATGCAGAATAACCTTAGGTAGGTTTCATAATAATATTAACTTAAATTACTTACCAATACCTACCTAAGTACTAGTGAAGTGCCGGATCGTTGAAAAGGTATATCCATCCGCGGATACGGATTTTTCATTCGACACCTAATAATCACCTATTTATAGAATTTCATCTAGATATGTATTGAAAATTAATAAGGTAAAAGATCTGTAAAAGATCCGTCAAAAACGGATACGGATACGAATGTGGATCTTTCTTCTCCCCCGGATATCCGCGGATACGAATATGGATATCGGGCACATCACTGCTAAGTACCTATACCTTCCTAACTGAGAGGCATATCCAGTGGCGTGCACAGGGTTCGAAGCTGGTGTAGGCATTAGTTAGTCAGAAATCAGAATACCAATTTACTAGCTGAATTACTACCAAGCTACCAATTTACTATGAAAATTGAGTATTGACGTATTTTAATTTGGGTAAGCAGCGCTTTTGTGCCTCTATGGACTGCACGCCACTGGGCATACCTATATAGTATAGGGGAGGTCAGCTCAAAGCGGCCATAGGAGGCAAAGCGGCCACTCTTAATTTTTCGGTTGTTTGAAATGATAATGCGACATTGCAGTTTTGTCGCATAAGAAACCTCCCGCCCCGCGCCGGGCAGTCATTCGGTAGCGATATAGGAACGATCGCGTGGCTACAGTGTCGAAAATATTATTTTTGGATGTTTTGTTAAAAAAATGCAAGGTAAGTTCATCCTGTTTTGATCATACCTCTTTATATTTAAATCCTTTTATAATACGTGTATTGTTTCTTATCTATTTGGCTTGATTTGTGCAAAATTTGCTCAAAAGTAAATGTATAAAAGTGTGAAAAGCCGAATTTTTAAACAATATGGCCGAATAAGGCAAAGCGGCCCGGGCAAAGCGGCCAACTGACCGTTTTGCCCTTATTAAAAAATATTATGATAAGATAGATAATGCTTAATCATTTTGTTTAGCTGGGAAACAATTATAAGAGAAAAACCAACCAGGGATCATGGGATGAAAATCTTATGGCACGGGCGATCAAAACGAAAAAATAACAAAAGGCTGTGTAACTTCCATATTATGTTTAAAATATACCATACTACCTAAGGTTAAAGAAATTGTAAGACCTTATGATTAAAATAATGAGAATACTACCTAGTTTTTAGTTAGTAGAAACTCAGACTGAGAATAAAATATTATTGTTAATGTAAGAGCAGTATTTGTTGATTGTTAAAAATATTCAAATGTTAATAAAAACAAATACCGGCCAAGTGCGAGTCGGACTCGCGCACCGAGGGTTCTGTACTCAAGAAGTAGGTACTGAAGCAAAACAATCAGGCAAAATCCAATATGTTTATTTGACGACGAGTACGAGGTTTACTGTTAATATCAAAAAAACTATGCTAGTTAGAGCATTGACTATAGTTTTCCTGTAAAATATACATAAATTCATATTGACCATAATTATTTCAGATTTTTCGATTGGTAAACTCCGGAGATAAGGGGGGGGGAACGGTATTTTTTTAGACTTTTTCCCCGATAAATCAAAAACTATAATGACTAAAAATAATTAAAAATCTGTTTTAGAATGTACAAAGTAAACCCTTTGATATGATACCCCACACAGTACAGTTATCTCACTTTTAAATTTCAACCCTCCGATTTTCCCCCCTTTTTAAATAAGAACAAAAATAATTTCCAATTTTTTTTAATTCCAGTGTCTTTGGGCCACTAATATACACAACTATTCCAAATTTCATGTCGATAGCTTCGGTAGTTACTGAAATATTTGAGTGTGACGGACGGACAGACGGACAGACGGACAGACAGACGGAGAAAGTCACCACCACCATAAGGGTTCCATTTTACCATTTTGGTACGGAACCCTAATAAACCTGTGTTAAAGTTTCTAAAAATTTATGCTTAATAAAAGTTTGATGACTGAAGTTTTCAAACTAAATAAGTTAATTTAAATTACTTTTAAGAATTATTATGACTAAAATAATGCTAATTTTCTAGTTAGATCTCAACTCGGACGGAGAAAATAGAAATAATTTGATTTTTATAATAGTATAAAAAAACATTGATATTTTAATTACATTGAGTTCGAGGATATCTTTATAACTCTTTTAGTAAAATAATGATAATTACTCAATAAACTGTATCTGATTAAATTTAAAATTATTTAGAAACTGAGAACTAGAAATTGAGTATAAGACGGGTAAAATTAATATCAAATGTTTCTTTAATAAATAATGTTCTTTTATATTTTTTGGTCATTTTTATTTCGTCAAGCATGTTAAATTAAAAAAAAAAAAAAACAATTATACGCAGTAACGTTGGGGCTGGCCACGTTGCCCTGGCCCCCTGGCTGCTTAAGGCGGCCGCTCGGGCAAAGCGGTTTTTTACAAGTTGCCGTAATTAAGACATAATATGCTTATTATTTCAATTTTCAAGACCTTAAATTTCATAAATCATAAATTTAATAAATTTCTTTCCCATCAGTATAAAATTCTTGTGGAAAATCAATCGTTTGATAGGTTTTTTCTTTACTCAAAGTTAAGGTGGCCGTTTTGAGCTGACCTCCCCTACTTATTAACTTACTGCATTAAGGGCTTGTACACAAAACTGCGATGCGACGCGACACGAATTGCTGCGATGCGATTTCGTGCGCCAAGGCGCTGTCTCAGAGCCGACAAGTGTTGTCAACAAGTGTGACGTAACATCGCAGGAATGCGCGATGCGAATCAATTCGCAAGTTCTTGCGACGCGACGTGCGAGCTCGCAGGTTTTTGCGATGCGACGTCGCATCGCAGTTTTGTGTGCAAGCCCTAAATCAGTGGCGACTGGCGCAGCGTGGTCTAATCTAGACGTGGGCGAAGTCGCATTAGCGAGGCCCTGTTCCCAAATAAAAATTACCACTTACCTACGTTTTTGTTCTGAATGAAAATAATCAAATCCTAGTAATACTAAAGTGCTCATCTCTTAGGTAAAAAAGTACATGGAACGACTGACTAGTTGACTACTAATTATCATATTATTTAGAGTTGCCTGGCCTTATGCGGGGCCCCAGTGCGAGGCCGTAGGCGAAGGGCTGCTTCGCCCACGCCTAGCTACGCCACTAGCTAGTCCCAATAATTAATATACCTAAGAGCTAGTCTGTCTTAGTGTAGTAAAAACGGAGAGTGCAAAATGGTGAGAAATTAAAATAAATTCTTACTAATATTAAAAATGCGAAAGTTTGGATGGATATATGGATGTTTGTTACTCAATCATGCCCCAACGGCTGAAAGGATCTGACTGAAATTTGGCACAGAGATAGTCTGGAATAGCATATAGGCTTTTTATACCGGAAAATTAAAGAGTTCCCGCGGAACGCGGAGAACCAAAAACCTCAAACCACGCAGACGAAGTCGCGGGCAATCGCTAGTTAAAAATATTTCGATAAAATAGATTTTTCCTCACCGCGACGTTTTCCTTCACTGTTAAGTAAAGTGATATTTAATTGCAGACCGCGCCGTTTTGACCCACAAAAATATAAAAATTAAGTTTATATTAAGTAAGCGTACTTACTCACCAATCCGATAGTAATGTAAAATCTTGATATCGATAAATTTTTCACACAAGTGTTGCCAGTTAAAGTGAATCCATGTTTGTTTGCCTTAGATAATATAATAAACAAACACGCAGACCACAGTAGGTGGACTGCGATTTAGGTAAGTTAATTTGGGTTCCTTAAAACTAAAATTAAAAAGGAAAGAAAATCAATATGCTCGGAGTAAACTATCTTTATTTCACAAAAAAAAACACCAATTAAAATACACTTTTTAAAACATTAAATATTATTGATTAGGGTTATTTGTATAATATATTATTCGTACACACGCGGCCAGCCCCTTAAAAACTCTATTATATTATAGATAAGGTCAATATTTGCTCGACCGTCTGTTTATTGTCACATTATTGTCATAATTTTCTCAGACCGCGTCACAATCATACTTAGTTTTGTTTTTAATTATAGTAAAGTAGTATAGTGGTATTCCAAGGTATCGAAAGCATTTAAGTTTGTTAAATTATTGAATTTATCTATTTAATATTATGGTTTTAATTTTTATTTGAGGAATCCATTAAAATTATTTAAGGATGTCTTAAATATTTTATGGTTTTATTTTTGCACCAATATCTACAATAGAAACATTTATTTTAACTTTTCACTAAATTATATAATTAGGTAGGTATCCAATAATAGGTTTCCTTATATTCTACTCAGAAAACATGATTTTTTATCAATTTAATCGGCATAAAGTGGCTGCCTTTTCGATAACTTGAAACCCCTACAACAACATTTATAATTTTCTTATGATATGATTACTTCATAATAATATGTCAGTTAGGCAAGAGACATTGTTTTAAGATTAAATGCCAAGATATGTTAATGCCAATCTAAGTACATACAAAAAGGAGATGTCTGAAATTGAGCATAATGAATTAATTTGATTTAAATTTAAATTTATATAATATCGTTTTTCCTTGTTTTAAATAAATACTTACAAAGGCCATGCAAATGTTACTATTGTTTGATTAATATCACAATAATAGTGGTTGATGAATATTATTTGAAGACATTTTGTTCTCTTAATATTTTTGGATAATATTAGGAATTTACAGGTACAAGTATAGTTTTTGATTACTATATTTTCAAACATAATATTTTTGATTTCAATTAGAAGGTGCCGATCAACTAAACCTTCTTTATTGTGAATTTAACTCAATCACATTAAAGTTTAACTTATATCTGGTAAAAAACGTATATATCTTATTTGTTTTGAACGAGAAGTCAGGCCCAATTTCTTCCATCTCCTTTCAAGTAAATTCATTAATCAAAAACATCTATTTCTTTTTGCAATACGCATTCCACAAATGCTACTCAATATTACAAATACATAATATATGAATTAAAATGATAGTAGAAATAAGTCGTAAAACTACGGAATATTTATAGAAAATCATATTCGTATAAATAAATATAAAGGTACATAATATTATATCTTGCTAAAGTCGTAGGAAAGGACTGTACGTCCGTCAATAAATAGAAGATTAATGAATTTGACTATAGCTTAAAGCCGTTTAATACATATGTAAAATGTTAAAGCCAATGTCATAGTCTGTGAGGTTATGTCGACGACCTTCGTCTTTTAATAGTCAATAGATAGACAATTAATAATATATAACTAGCACATAATAGTTAACAACATCCTTAAATACACCCTAACGTGTCTAAACCAACCTTTTAGTGTTGTTGGGAACATTATTTTTATGCATGCTTTAGGATAGGTTGATTATTTGCGGATCACGATTGAAATCGAGATGGTTAATTATGCTAATAGTATATTATAATATTCTAGTTGGCAGAGACACAAATTAATAACCTCTTTGAAAAATGTTCCAATCTCATATTATCTCCCTGAAATTGTGCAATATTTTATTTCATAATATGACAACACTTGATACGAGAAGGCACGTGCAAATAACTTGCACGTTTCGCGCATGAATTTTACCTATCTCCAAAAAGCTTTATATATATAATTTTAACTTCAGCAACACTTTATACAATTCAAAAAACGCTCCAAAATTATGTCCTCCCCGAACCTATATCTAAAATCCATACATAGGAGTAGATAAGTTGAAAGTGCACGTACGCTCGCTAATTTACAAATAGGTAACTAACGTGAAACATTTAAATGTAGTTAAAGCATTTGTCTGTCGGTTCGGCTGAACGAATTCCACCGTCATACCTCTCATAATCCCCTCACCGAACCCGACTTAGCCGTCCTTTAGGCTGTTGGAATATATTTTACAGGAAAATCTTAGCTCCTAATCACAACGACAGTTATACATAGGTAGGTATGTATAGACATTCAAACTACATGATTGTTATATAATTGTATAATTCAGCATATAATATAGCAACAATTATCAATTTCAAGTTTAAACATGTTAATTATACATCTTACAAAGATTTCTAGAATACTGCAAGGGATCAATTTAGAAATTATACCGGTACAACCTAAATAAGTAATAAAGTTATGTCATAGGGAAGGCCGAAATTCTATTATCGATAAATAATAAAGATAAAGAAAAGTCACTTGCTGAATTTTTTTAATTTTTTTTAATCATTAATAATAATAATAGAATCGTTAACAAACAAAACTATAAATAATATCCTAAAACTTTCTAGGAAGTTTTTAGAAGAGATCTTTATGATATTTATTGTCATAATACATTTTTATTATTGTCTTATATGTAAAAATATTGAATCTAAGTACCTTCGAAACCCAAATATATACATAATATTTAGGTAAATATCTCTTACACAATAACACAGAAACACTTAAATATAAAAATTATAATACAAATTATTCTAGTAATAGCTTAAAAATAATATTATATAAACTTACAAAAACTAGTGAATTAAGTACATTTAATACATAATTAAAACTAAAAAAAGATAGATTCAGAAACAAATTGTTCTTAATATAAAAGTTTTATGACGATATTTGATTGAAAAATAAAACAATACATAATTTCCAAAATAAATAAATAATGACGTAGGTTACTTGAAAAATTGTTCCACGAGCCGTCCGTCGGGCTCTCACAGAGTCCCGTGAAAATGAAAAAAAAAGTTTTGATAAGAACCTCAAGCTTTCGTAATATCATTCAATTATGAGAGCTAGTAAAAAGAAGCATCGATACACCACTGCGTACAATAATTATGACATCGACAATATTTTTTAAATACACTTACAACACTAAAAATATCCAATTCAATGTTAAATATAAACATCTGAATATTTGGTAAAATATCATCCATTTATTGTCATTTAATTATCGTCTTGGAAATTGACGGTTCCCAGTTTATTCAATTTAATATAATTAATTGATCGTAAAAGTTCTATAGTAAGTAGGTAATAATTAATTTTATTTAAGTAATTAAAGAAAAAAGTTATTGTCAATTGGTAATTGGTTACACTAAATCTACAACCAGCCTAGAACTGGTATAAGAAAAATCTTATGTCTATAAAAATACAATGCGATCGTAAAATTGGGATTAAAAACCGCATATCTACAGAGAATACCTCGATTTCATAAATATAAAAATATTGCAATAGTAGCGGTCGCAAGCTCAGTTTTTATTTCGAAATAAGCGAAAAGCGAGATATGCTTTCCGATATGGCAACCTTTAATACTGATAATAATTAATTGATAATAGCCAAGGAGCCTGTGGCAGTGAGCCTTATTATTATTGTATCCTTCTATCGTCAGGTAGACTGCGTTAATTATTTAGGAGTTATATAAAATACCACTGAATTCAAGAAAAGGTACTTTTGCAACTCTAATGTAGCACTATCTCAATAAATAATTATAATATTTTTACAAAGCAATAACTTTCATGTCTTTTATTATTAATTGATAATTATACTGATATTTCAAAGGAAGACGTATTTAATTTTTTGACTAAACTCCAGGCTTTTCTAAATTCAAATAGTATTTTGTATCCATAAAATTAAACGTTTACGTTTCTAACCACAGAAAACGAAAGAAGTTAAACGTGTGTTTTATTTCCATACAACGTCTTTGCGGTCAATTTTGTGGGAAGACTGTTAGTGTATACTTAATTAAAATTGCCACTAGCTCCTCATCCATAGTTATTATGATAATAAATTGAAGTTTTTAAAGCCAGAGAAGGGTTTGTACGTGAGGGATTGTCCCGTATGGAATGTTCTCGATCGTTCTGCAATGTTCTGAGACGTTCTTGGCAGTTCTAGGGGGTTCAGTAGTAAGGGGCATACTCGGGGAGGTAGTCGTAGTCAGGGTGGTAGAATGTGCGGCGCACGGGTGGTAGCATGACGTCCGAGTAGCGCGAGAACTGTGACACTTGGCGGCTGCCCGACTGTGGCTTCCTGGGAACAATTAAAAATAAAGAGATAAATAAATAAATAAAAATGAAAATAAGCTTTTTTTTCCTTTTACAGTTATTTGTACATATGCTTAATTATTTAACTATTATTAGTACTTAGTAGTGTCCTTTGCATTGACGCTAATTTCATCGAATGCAGACGGTTAATCGAATTAAAATTTAGAATAACCTACTGGTATAGCAGTTATAGTTTGCCTGGTGGGATGCTTCGGCCGTGGCTAGTTTACACTCTATTGGCAAAAGACGTGCCGCCAAGCGATTTAGCGTTCCGGTACGATATCGTGTAGAAACCGACTAGGGATATGGGTTTCACATAACTGTAATAGTCCTGCCCGCTACCATCTTAGACTGCATCATCATTACCATTAGGTGAGATTGCTGTCAAAGGCTTACTTGTAGTAGGGTAAGAAAAAACCCCACGACCGCGTCGCCAAATGATAAATGATTTATTTATTTGACATAGGACAACTTGTGTCACTTATGAAACGGTAAGACTCTACCACCGGTTGGGAAAATTGTTCTACTGAGAAGAGCCGGCAAGACACTCAGCAGTTGCTCTTTTCTTAAAAAGCAAAATGTACAATAATTATACAATACAACACATATGTTACGATACAAGTAAGTATTACACTGACTTGTGGGTCACTGTTACTACAAAGAACAACAAAGAACAAAGTACTCACTTTCCTGCATGCCTCGCTGAGGGCTCATCGGCCGGATACTCCAACTGCTGGAGTCCTCTTGGTTCCTGTTCACCATAAGTGCCGTACACGTAGTCTTCATTACTGCAACAATGTACACCAATATTAATATCTTCTGTGCTTTAACATAATAATAATTATACATAGATATAATTAGTAGCTGTTGCCCGCGACTTCGTCCGCGTGGTAGAAGTCAAATTACTTTTGGGGCCAAAATGGTCACCTTACCTACCGCAAACCTTAACCCTAACGACGTGATGGAACGCTGGTTACGATCAATCGAAATTGCAATGTAATTACTGCACTAAAATTCTACATCAATGATACTACACTGCTACTACTACACTGTTATAAAAAATTTCAAGTTTTTAAGTTTCTTCCACCTCCCGTCGGGTTATCAGATGCTGGAGGTCGCTGCATGGCGGGATCTTAACTTATGACAAGTATTTATAAAGTAAACATAACTTTATGGCTTAGTTCGCAAAAAATATAATTCAAAGTCAGAATATAGTAATATAATTCATAGAATACTTTTTAATTTTCTCCCTTGTTGAACAAGACTATTGTATTAAAAAAGTTTCCAAGATTATAGGAAAGTTTCAAAGCTGACTGAAAGTTTATATAGGAGAGAATTTTAAACAATTTTTCAGCGCGTAAGACCCTCGTAAGGCGACGAACGATGTATGCATAATGTAATACGCCTACATCCTAAAGTAGGTTTATTTTTATACTAGCTGATTCCCGCGGGGATTGAGGATTTTGGTTCCCACGGAAACGGAACTCTTTAAAAGTAACCTATGTGTTATTCCCATTGGGGTATAATTCAGTATACTTAAGTACATTACTTTAATGGTTATTCCAGACTATGCCAAATCTCATCCAGATCAGTAGTGGAATCATGTAAGGATTGTCGATCAAATCGATAAATTTCGGCTTCATAGTAAAATAAACCATAACGTTATTGAATTAGAGCTCAATTTCGTGTATCCATTCTCATACATTTATGGTATCGTACATACCTAAACGTATGAGAATGGATACACGAAATTGAGCTCTAATTTTATGCTTTTGTGGGTTATTTTACTTTGAAGCGGAACTTTAACGATTCGAACGACAATCCTTACATGATTCCACCTCTGATCAGTCGTTCTGGCGTGATTGGGTAACAGACATCCATCCACACTTTCGCATTTATAATATTAGTATAGATACATCTATACCAAAATTTAACATAGGTACATTGATCAAGTTGTTGAGGTCTATTCGCTTAAAAATCTTTTACACTGTAAACCATTTTTTCTCATCTTTCTAACTTTTTAGACATTTTCGATCATAGGACCGTGATTTTTATGCGGGATCTTATGGAAGAGACACGTCTACCATATTGCCACTTCTGTAAATATGAACCGTGCTTATGAAATACAGAACATTAGGAGAACCAAAGTAACCGACATAGCACGAAGAGTCGCTAAGTTAGAGTGGCAATGGGCGGGGCACATAGTTCGAAGAACCGGACGTTGGGGTCCAAAGGTGCTTGAATGGCGGCCTCGATGGACGACCCTCCACTAGGTGGACGGACGATCTCAAGCGAGTAGCTTTTTTTTTAAATTTCACTACAAGCTAGCCTTTGACTGCGATCTCACCTGATGGTATGTTATGATGCAGTCTAAAATGATAACGGGCTTACCTGTTAGGGGTATGGCAGTAACATTAAACCCATACCCCAAGTCGGTTTCTATACGGCATCGTATCGGAACTAAGACTCACTAAGACTAGAGAAAATTCAGAAATTATAAATTCCTAAATTAACCCTGCCGGGAATCGAAACCGGGACTGCCCACGTTAAGGCAATAGCATTCTACAATGCACCAGGGAGGTCGTCAATTTATTCGAGCTGGGAGCCGCTGGAAGCCAGCGCCACCGCGCCACGCGCACCGTGTTCTGTGGAGATCCATGCAGGAGACTTAAGTCAGTGGACTCTTATTGGTTGAGACGAAGACGACGATAAAAAAAAAAAACACACCACTAGTTGCGTTTGGACAGGCAATTAAGTCAGCCAACCTTGATTTTTGTTTATCTTGTATCAGATACGAGGAAAAACCCCGTCACTATACTCAAGATTAATGACCTCTCGAGAAATCTACGCGTTTCATAAAAGCAATTAGGGTGAAGGATCCTAAATGACGCTGCCTTTTCAATGTCGTTGAAATTAAATCTAAGTTGCAATATATAAAATGAGACAGGGACTAGACTTGTTGCTTCATACAATTTTGTGAAGATTGAACCATACTCCATATTACTAGTCAAATAAATCAAATATCATCAAATAGTTATTATAAATGCGAAAGTTTGAATGGATGGATGTATGGATGGATCTATGGGTGGATGTATGGATGGATGTATGGATGGATGTTTGTTACTCAATCACGCCCCAACGGCTGAACGTATCTGGCTGAAATTTGGCACAGAGATAGATTATAATCTGGAATAGCACATAGGCTACTTTTTATACCGCAAAATTAAGGAGTTCCCGCGGGAACCAAAAAACCTCAATCCATGCGGACGAAGTCGCGGGCATTATTTAGTAACAAATAAAAGATCATTGATACTAGTATTATAAATGTCACAGTGTCTGTCTGCTGCGTATTAACGGCTCTGTTCTACAGATTTCGATGAAATTTGTTGCAGAGACAAGTTGAATTCTGGGGAATTACATTAGGCTACTTTTTAGAGTTCCATATAGTAAACAAGAAACCCTTATACTTTCGCCATGCCCGTCCGTTAGCTCAGAGGCTGTCTGTGTAGTATAAGAAAGCTGTGATTTGGCATAGATATACATAATATACTCACGTCGACAAAGTGGTAAAATTAAAGTGATAATTAATTATGCTAGAGTCAAGTGCATCAGCTAGTAGAGGCAAAAAGGCATTGTTTCGACTTACCCTCGTCCAGCCGCGATCTCTTTGAGCTCTTGCTTCTGCTCCGTCTCGTATTTCCGCTGCAGCTCACGCACGTGCTCTTGTCGGATCAGTTTCTTCAGAGCTTCGAACCTACAACAATTATTTCAGGTGTTCATACATTTATCCACCCAGTAACTAACTTCCTATAACAGCCTAGGTATTTATCCAAACGAATATTCTAATGTCTGTAATTCTGATGTGACTAGACTTTATCTGGTGGGAGGCTTCTGCTGTGGCTTGTTTAGCACCCTGTCGGCAAAGACGTTCCGCCAAGCGATCTAGCATTCCGGTACGATGCCGTATAGAAACCGATTAGGGGTATGGGTTTAATATAACTGTCATACCCCGGTTAGCCATCTTAGACTGCATCATCACTTACCAGGCGAGATTGCAGTCAAGGGCTAACTTGTCTTACTAATATTATAAATGCGAAAGTTTGGATGGACGTATGGATGTATGGATGGATTTATGGATGTTTGTTACTCAATCATGCCCCAATGGTTGAACGGATCTGGCTGTAATTTGGCACAGAGATAGATTATAGTCTGGAATAGCACATACTTTTTATCCCGGAAAACTAAAGAGCTCCCGCGGGAACCAAAAAACCTCAACCCACGCGGACGAAGTCGCGGGCATCAGCTAGTAATGGAATAAAAATAGAAGACACTCTACTCGATAATATATTATATGACTAGCGGACGCCCGCGACTTCGTTCTCGTGGCATAAGTTTTATAACTCTCACAGGCATTCCTTAAATTTTGGGGATAAAAAACACGTCGATCCGTTGCTCTGTTGCAGCGTGATTGAAGGACTATTTAAAACGTCTTTTGGGAAAGAATTTTCAAAAACTGTGAATTATGTATTTCATAATATAAACCCGTAGCCAAAACGTCAAATTTCATGGCTCTACTTCGAGAATTGAAGGACTTTCATACGAACTTTCAACCCCTATTTTACCCCTTTGGGGGTGAAATTTTGAAAAACTGTGCCACACATGCTTCTTTATTTATTACTTAAAGCCAAAATACCAAGTTTCGTTGATACAACTTGAGAAATATCTTGAGAAATGAAAGACTTTCATAAAAACTTTCATCCCCTATTTCACCCCTTCGAGGGTAGAATTTTCAAAAACTGTGAAACACGTGTTTCTTCATTATTTACCGATAGCTCATATACCAAGTTTCATGAATATAACTTGAGAAATGACGGACTTTCATACAAACTTTCAACCCCTATTTCACCCACTTAGGGGTGGAATTTTGAAAAATCCTTTCTTAGAGAGCGCCAACGTCATAAAAGGAAGCGACTGTAAAAATTTCAAGTCTCTAACCCTAGCGGTTTAGGCTGTGCGTTGATATATAAGTCAGTCAGTCAGTCAGTCAGTCAGGACTTTGAATTTTATATATAATAATATGATTTCAGTAACAAATAATTTATTTTTGACATAGACATCATTCCTATTTTATGTGGCAGGGCCCAAGCTTTTTACTATAAGAGCAATGGTCGTTGGAGCCGATAAGTTCTAGAGTAGAGAGTAGAGACCGCCTACAAGTATCTAAGTCACGAGCCCCACAAATTTCATATTAGGCGTGCGCAATCTCATGCATCATTCAAAAGACTCATCAAAGCCAATGATGTTATATATTAAAACTAGCTGATGCCCGCGACTCCGTCCGCGTGGAGGTATGAAAAATAGATGTTGGCCGATTCTCAGACCTACTCAATATGCTCACAAAATTTCATGAGAATCGGTCAAGCCGTTTCGGAGGAGTATGGGAACGAAAATTGTGACACGAGAATTTTATTATATAAGAAGAGGCAGATATGTTCTATGCGCGCGCGTTGTGATTACTCAAACACGTCCCAATAGGCATGATGACAGTAACCAAGAATCAATGAAATTATCATCATCATCATCACTACAGCCTATTAACGTCCCACTGCTGGGCACAGGCCTCCACTCTCATAGGAGAGCGGGAATTATAGCTTAGACCCACCACGCTGCTCCAATGCGGGTTGGCGGGCTTTAACGACTATTATCATGTTAGTGATAATAACCGGGACCGACGGCTTAACGTGCTCTCCGAGGCACGGGGGTGAAACACCGCCAACTTCCTGACTCCGGGCTAGTGCTGAGAATTTCTAGTCAGAAAAACCCAACACTCATTATGACCCGACCCGGGACTCGAACCCGGGACCTCGTCAGCCGCAGTCAAACATGCTAACCACTAGACCAACGTGGCAGCCGTAAGTTCATACGTGCCGAAAATAAATCAAAATAAAGCAAAATGTTTCGTATCTTTAGTTTTACTTATCAGTGAAACTTGTCAATGTGTACGTACGTACGTGTAGCTTTGAATTGCTCGGCACAGATTTATAACGCAATTTACTATGAACGTAACGTATCTTTTATAAAATATCATTGCATCAAAGCGCACTTTCTTCCTCCCTTAATTCCTAAATTACCTGTGTTCAACAATTCCATCCTTATCTACTGTCTACGCTTGTCTTGTGGCTTCTATTTTTAATTATTTTACTCCTTATTTTTGTCGTATCCAGGTATATATATGCTTTTTCACACCACTCGCTCAACAACGCCTTATTACATGGCCTGTTATCTAAGGTTAAAGTAAGACATTAAATCCCTAGGGTTATAATGTTGTACTGATATCCATTATTCCCTAGGGTTATAATGTGATTTGAATTTAGAATCATCGCGCATCTGAAGCAAGATCTGAAGGAAATTCTATTCATTCCAAAGAGGTTTTATTCATAATTCTTATTGCTATATTCATAAAGTCTAATTTCGGTAAACAGAATGTGTTCTCAGCAGGCGCGGCCAACTCGATTTTCGAAAACCAAAGCCGTGGCCCACTAGATTCGCACTGACGACATTTGTTTGTCAAATCGAGTAGGCCACGCCAGCTGAAAGAAGTGGTTGTATCGCGAGGTGTGAAAAGTAGAGTATTCACCGTAGGGGTAATGCTGTATTAATCTTGGGCGCCCCTAATTCCCGCGCTACTCTCAGGATTCTAGATGCAACACCCTCGCTACGCTCGGGAGTTACTCTAAAATCCCTCGTTCCGCTTGGGATTTATCCCGGCGCCCGTGACATAATACATCGCATTACCCCCGTGGTGAATAATCTACTATTATACTTCTGCCATACCTTTACTACTGTTTAATCATACTTTTGCGGGTCTAAAGTCAGTCTTCATGCCCTAGGGCCGTAATCTAGTCGATCGATCGCCCAACTAGTTGACCAACCCCATACTGTAAATATGCACAACAGAGTCTAGGCTCCAGACTGGTCGACCAAACGATCGTACCATTTGACATAAAAGTTTTTAAACCAAGGAGTATGTGTACCTGCATAAACACTGGCAGCATGAAAAGCAAAAAGTTTGAATATCAAAGCAGCGGCGCCAAAGCGCGAAATAAAAACAAATGACAAATTATTCCACATCTACAATCTATCTACCATAGACTTATTATACCTATTACTAGTCATTTACATCAATGCTATCTACGTATTTTGTTACAAATTGTTACAAATTCAATAAAAAGTGGTCCTAAATATTGCAAAATGTCATCATTTAGTGACTCAGACGAAAGCGAATACGAGCAAACAATGAAACTCGACGCGGAAAGAATTGTTGGTGAATTATTGCCGGATAAATCAAAGCAGATTTACTTAAAAACATATGAAAATTTCATACAATGGAGAAATCATAAAGGCGTAAAAAGTATCTCTGAACCAGTGCTCCTCTGTTATTTCGAAGAATTAACAAAAACCAAGAAATCATCCAGCCTGTGGAGCATTTTTTAAATGCTGAAAGCGACCATCGATGTAAAACACAATATTTCTATCAAGAAATACACAAGACTCATAGCATTTTTAAAGAAACAATTTTCTAATTATCAAGCAAAAAAGTCAAAAGTTCTGAGCGCTGAAAAACATACAATCTTTTCTGGAGCAAGCCCCTGATGATCAATTTCTTGCTATAAAAGTGAGTACCTACCTAACCTTACTACTATTACCTACCTACTAACACATTGTATCTACCTACTAAAAATGTACTTAGCTAAATCTATTTCTTAAGCTACCTTGTTAACTATATTCAAACCTCTACCTAATATTCCATCGTTTTTGTTTCAGGTGATATTAATTTTGGGAATAAATGGTGCTTGTCGCTGTAACGAATTAGTAAACTTGAACACTGATAATATGAAAAAGCATTCTGATACACTGCTTTTGGTTAAATTGCCAGACACCAAAACTAAAAGAGAGAGATCGTTCGTTGTGCGCGAAGACCATGTAAAAACTGTAGAAAAATACCAATCACTTCGACCAACTGGCATGAATACAAATCGTTTTTTAATCCAGTACAGAAATGGAAAGTGTACCCGGCAGCCAATGGGTAAAAATAAAATTAGTAGCACCCCTAAGGCAATCGCAGCTTGTTTGAGTTTGCTGGACATCAATCTCTACACAGGTCATTGTTTTCGCCGAACTTCTGCTACTCTTTTGGCCGACGCAGGTGCAGATTTGACCGTAATTAAGAGACACGGTGGATGGAAATCTAGTACCGTTGCCGAAGGGTACTTAGAAGATTCTTTGGAAAACAAGAGGAAAATCAGCGCTCGTTTGTGTGAAAATGTTCCTACAAAGACTTCTGCAGCTTCTGTTGTAGATCCTTGGACGCCACTACTGCAGCTCCAAATGCCCCAGCCATCGACATCAAAATGTCAAATCAATGTAGTGCCGCCGTCAACAGCAAACCCAAAAGTGGAGGAAGAAATACCAACTAACATAACAGCGTCACAAGTAACTACTAATTTCAATAAAAACAGTGCACCTAATATCACTCTTAATTTTCAGAACTGGACAAATGTGACTCTATCGAACGTGAACATTCACTTTTAATTTGTCTTTTCTTTTTATTATTTACTAGACCTATGTATCCTACTTACTATGATTTGCAATAAATATCTAACCGTTACAGTTTGTTTTACTGTTATGGTAGAAGTATAAAGTAGAGTATACACCACCGGGATAAAGCAGTTTTTTTCTTGGGCGCTTGAATCCCTCACTGCACTCAGGACTCAATCTTAATTCCCTCCCTTTGGTCGGGAATTAACTTATAACATCCCGAGCGCAGTCCTTCGTTACGTTCAGGATTCAATGTAGCGCCCGTGACATAAAATAGTGCTTTATCCCCTTGGTGTATAATCTACTATTTCGTACCACTTGCTCAAAAAAGTGACATTCTATGCCACAAAAAGCGAACATAACAATAGTCATTTTTAATCTGTTAAAAACAGGGAAAGAAAATTGTACTGAATTTCATTCATGCTCTAGGGGGAGAATGTGATTTAAATTTGGAATATGTACTTACCGAAATTTATACTGAACTATGTACATCTGTGTTTACACCATTGAGTTTGTATATAAAGCATTAAACATCTTTTTGAAAAAGGAATACGCATTTATTATGCAGTTATTATGATTATTAAATAAAATTACCTACGAAAACCGACGAGGCCGTATGAGCTTGATGCCTTTGCTTTTCCGACAAAAAAATATTAGTCTAGGAATTTGCCGCGTTTTTGTTTTCTTCAAATACATAAACGTTAAGTTTATTTTAATTTATTTTTATAAATAAGTTAATGTTCTAAACAGTTCCTCAGACGCAAGAACAGAGAAATACTCAAATCAACTCATCAACAATAAATGTACCCAACAAAAATGTAACTCTCTCTATCAATAAAATTGGACCAATGTTTCGAATGTTAACTTTTACTTTTAATTGTCATTATTTTTAATAAATGCTTATCTTATTTTTTCTTATATATAAAATTCTCGTGTCACAATTTTCGTTCCCATACTCCTCCGAAACGGCTTGACCGATTCTCATGAAATTTTGTGAGAATATTGTAGGTCTGAGAATCGGCCAACATCTATTTTTCGTCCCCCTAAATGTTAAGGGTAGTCCACCCCAAAATTTTTTTATTTTTATTTTTTAGACAAAATTTTTAGTTTTTATTTTTTTTATGATACAACATACAAAAATACATACAATCCTAAATTTTCACCCTTCTACGATCAACCCTTATTTTTTATTTTAGTAATTTAATCATTTTTCATCTCCGGTCGATAGCTGATCAATCGTCATTTAATTAGTTATTTTAATATGCATATTCAGTAGGTCTTAGAATCGGCTACTATCTATTTTTCATACGTCCACGCGAACGGAGTCGCGGGCATCAGCTAATCTCATATTATTATTGTGTTAATTTTTTCGCAAATGGTACGAAAAGTAGAGTATTTTCCTCGGTGATAAAGCTGTCTTAGTCTTGGGTGAACTTAAATCCCTCGCTACACTCAGAACTCGTCTTAAATCCCTCGCTTCGCTCGTGATTTAATTTTTTAACACCCTCGCTACGCTCGGGAGTAAACCTCGAGTCCTTCGTTACGCTCGCGATTTAAATCGTCACCCGCGACAGAAGACACTGCTTTATCCCCTTGGTTAATAATCTACTATTTCGTATCACTTGCTCAGAAAAGTGACATTCTATGCCACAAAAAGCGAACATAACAATAGTCATTTTTAATCTGTTAAAAACAGGGAAAGAAAATTGTACTGAATTTCATTGATCCTCTAGGGGGAGAATGTGATTTAAATTTGGAATACTTACCGAAATTTATACTGAACTACATCTGTGTTTACACCATTGAGTTTGTATATAAAGAGCATTATACATCTTTTTGAAAAAGGAATACGCATTTATTATGGAGTTATGATTATTAAATAAAATTACAAAAACCGACGAGGCCGTATGAGCTTGATGCCTTTGCTTTTCCGACAAAAAAATATTAGTCTAGGAATTTGCCGCGTTTTTGTTTTCTTTAAATACATAAACGTTAAGTTTATTTTAATTTATTTTTATAAATAAGTTAATGTTCTAAAAATACGTTACGATGTTAAATCAAAGCGACAGTGACAGTGAATTGTCGGATTCCATCAGTGCAAATGCTGCCGCAATTATAAATAATTTGCTTCCAACAAAATCCAAGGAAAATTATTTAAAAACTTATGAACTCTCTCTATCAATAATTGGACCAATGTTTCGAATGATAACTTTTACTTTTGATTGCCATTATTTTTAATAAATGCTCACCTCATATTATTATTGTGTTAATTTTTTCGCAAATGGTACGAAAATTAGAGTATTTTCCTCGGTGATAAAGCTGTCTTAGTCTTGGGTGAACTTAAATCCCTCGCTTCGCTCGTGATTTAAGTTTTTAACACCCACGCTACGCTCGGGAGTAAACCTCGAGTCCTTCGTTACGCTCGCGATTTAAATCGTCACCCGCGACAGAAGACACTGCTTTATCCCCTTGGTTAATAATCTACTATTATGTGAATGTATATATATTATATGTTATTTATATCTATTGAATTTTTATGTATATATTATGCATGTATGTATTGTTGTCTATATATTATTTGTATGGTATTTATTTATATTGGTGTGTATATAATATGTATAATATTATTGTTAGTTAAGTGCTCGATTTTTTGTTTCTATTTGTTACTTTTACGTACACCCATAACCCTCAATAACCCGCTTATAAGCGATAAGGCCGCCAATTGTACCTACTTGTATTTTTATTTTATTTTTGTTTATTGTTTCTGATTATATGTTGTGTACAATAATAGTAGATTATACACCAAGGGGATAAAGCACTGTTTTATGTCACGGGCGCTACATTGAATCCTGAACGTAACGAAGGACTCCCGAGCGCAGCGAGGGTGTTATAAGTTAATTCCCGACCAAAGGGAGGGAATTAAGATTGAGTCCTGAGTGCAGTGAGGGATTCAAGCGCCCAAGAAAAAAACTGCTTTATCCCGGTGGTGTATAATTTACTTTATACTTCTACCATAACAGTAAAACAAACTGTAACGGTTAGATATTTATTGCAAATCATAGTAAGTAGGATACATAGGTCTAGTAAATAATAAAAAGAAAAGACAAATTAAAAGTGAATGTTCACGTTCGATAGAGTCACATTTGTCCAGTTCTGAAAATTAAGAGTGATATTAGGTGCACTGTTTTTATTGAAATTAGTAGTTACTTGTGACGCTGTTATGTTAGTTGGTATTTCTTCCTCCACTTTTGGGTTTGCTGTTGACGGCGGCACTACATTGATTTGACATTTTGATGTCGATGGCTGGGGCATTTGGAGCTGCAGTAGTGGCGTCCAAGGATCTACAACAGAAGCTGCAGAAGTCTTTGTAGGAACATTTTCACACAAACGAGCGCTGATTTTCCTCTTGTTTTCCAAAGAATCTTCTAAGTACCCTTCGGCAACGGTACTAGATTTCCATCCACCGTGTCTCTTAATTACGGTCAAATCTGCACCTGCGTCGGCCAAAAGAGTAGCAGAAGTTCGGCGAAAACAATGACCTGTGTAGAGATTGATGTCCAGCAAACTCAAACAAGCTGCGATTGCCTTAGGGGTGCTACTAATTTTATTTTTACCCATTGGCTGCCGGGTACACTTTCCATTTCTGTACTGGATTAAAAAACGATTTGTATTCATTCCAGTTGGTCGAAGTGATTGGTATTTTTCTACAGTTTTTACATGGTCTTCGCGCACAACGAACGATCTCTCTCTTTTAGTTTTGGTGTCTGGCAATTTAACCAAAAGCAGTGTATCAGAATGCTTTTTCATATTATCAGTGTTCAAGTTTACTAATTTGTTACAGCGACAAGCACCATTTATTCCCAAAATTAATATCACCTGAAACAAAAATGATGGAATATTAGGTAGAGGTTTGAATATAGTTAACAAGGTAGCTTAAGAAATAGATTTAGCTAAGTACATTTTTAGTAGGTAGATACAATGTGTTAGTAGGTAGGTAATAGTAGTAAGGTTAGGTAGGTACTCACTTTTATAGCAAGAAATTGATCATCAGGGGCTTGCTCCAGAAAAGATTGTATGTTTTCAGCGCTCAGAACTTTTGACTTTTTTGCTTGATAATTAGAAGATTGTTTCTTTAAAAATGCTATGAGTCTTGTGTATTTCTTGATAGAAATATTGTGTTTTACATCGATGGCAGCTTTCAGCATTGAAAAAATGCTCCACAGGCTGGATGATTTCTTGGTTTTTGTTAATTCTTCGAAATAACAGAGGAGCACTGGTTCAGAGATACTTTTTACGCCTTTATGATTTCCCCATTGTATGAAATTTTCATATGTTTTT
The DNA here is from genome assembly GCA_963932025.1 of Erebia epiphron. Taxonomy (NCBI): domain Eukaryota; kingdom Metazoa; phylum Arthropoda; class Insecta; order Lepidoptera; family Nymphalidae; genus Erebia; species Erebia epiphron. Next base: position 26,610,028 of record OZ009947.1, on the reverse strand, counting down.
AAGTAAATCTGCTTTGATTTATCCGGCAATAATTCACCAACAATAATTCTTTCCGCGTCGAGTTTCATTGTTTGCTCGTATTCGCTTTCGTCTGAGTCACTAAATGATGACATTTTGCAATATTTAGGACCACTTTTTATTGAATTTGTAACAATTTGTAACAAAATACGTAGATAGATTGTAGATGTGGAATAATTTGTCATTTGTTTTTATTTCGCGCTTTGGCGCCGCTGCTTTGATATTCAAACTTTTTGCTTTTCATGCTGCCAGTGTTTATGCAGGTACACATACTCCTTGGTTTAAAAACTTTTATGTCAAATGGTACGATCGTTTGGTCGACCAGTCTGGAGCCTAGACTCTGTTGTGCATATTTACAGTATGGGGTTGGTCAACTAGTTGGGCGATCGATCGACTAGATTACGGCCCTAGGGCATGAAGACTGACTTTAGACCCGCAAAAGTATGCTTAAAACAGTAGTAAAGGTATGGTAGAAGTATAATAGTAGATTATTCACCACGGGGGTAATGCGATGTATTATGTCACGGGCGCCGGGATAAATCCCAAGCGGAACGAGGGATTTTAGAGTAACTCCCGAGCGTAGCGAGGGTGTTGCATCTAGAATCCTGAGAGTAGCGCGGGAATTAGGGGCGCCCAAGATTAATACAGCATTACCCCTACGGTGAATACTCTACTTTTCACACCTCGCGATACAACCACTTCTTTCAGCTGGCATGGCCTACTCGATTTGACAAACAAATGTCGTCAGTGCGAATCTAGTGGGCCACGGCTTCGGTTTTCGAAAATCGAGTTGGCCGCGCCTGCTGAGAACTGCACATTCTGTTTACCGAAATTAGACTTTATCGATATAGCAATAAGAATTATGAATAAAACCTCTTTGGAATGAATAGAATTTCCTTCAGATCTTGCTTCAGATGCACTATGATTCTAAATTGAAATCACATTATAACCCTAGGGAATAATGGATTTCAGTACAACATTATAACCCTAGGGATTTAATGTCTTACTTTAACCTTAGATAACAGGCCATGTAATAAGGCGTTGTTGAGCGAGTGGTGTGAAAAGAGTATTTCATTCATTCATTCATTGAAACTTATCTGACCCGGTGACAGCGTCGCTAGGTAGATATAGATAGAAAAACAAAATTAAAAATAGAAACTTATAGTGAATAAAGATTTGTTCCAATTTTGGCCAGATAAGTTGTACTGTACTTGGACTCGTAGGCGGTTTCTACGCTACTAGCGTGGGGTGTTCTATGGACGGACGATATAAAGAGGGTTCCGGAAAATAACTGGTTAAAGAATGCTGAAATAATTTGACGGCCTCCCTGGCGCAGTGTTGAGCGCTGTTGTCTTGAGCCCGCTACCATCTTAGACTGCATCATCACTTACTATTAGATGAGATCATAGCATAGTCAAGGGCTAATTTGTAGTTGATAAAAAAAAAGCTGTTAAGGTAAGTAGGAATGATTTACCTGTCCCTCTGTGGGGGCACCATGAACGTGGGTCCACCTCGAGGCCGCGTGGGCCCGGAGTATCTCAAGATCTTGCCGGTTGTGTGAGGTACGTTCAACATGCCGAACATCTGGAACAAGCAGGACTGTTTTATTGAAAGGAAGTAATAAAATGTTTTTCCTCCTACTTGCTCGGAAATTGCTTCATTATTAATAAAATCATCCCCACATTACGTGTAGGGGAGGTAAATATTTTTCAAAATTTTATTTTACTACTTTGTTGACGTGATCAATATGTATACTCATGCCAAATTATAGCTTTCCAGTATTAATTATAGTCTCTGAGCTAAGCCGCGGCCGAACGGAGATGGCGAAACTACTTTCCTACCTTTGCACCTACCTACCTACGGAGTAGAGTTGTCTAAAACTGCTATAAATCATAATCAAAATCAAAATGCATAGCACGCTAAATTATAAGGCGCTATAAATACGCTATGTTATAAGGCGCTTGTTATAAGAAATCGTGTGGGCGGCTGGCAGGCGCGATATATCTGTCAGCACGCTAAATTTCGTAGCGCGCCAAAATTTCGTAACTCGCAAAGATGACGTTCACTCACAACAGCGTGTTACGCGAGACGGCGAGACTAACCATCGGCCAGCGGTAGCGTGCTACCGGCAAGCGGGCGTCGCTACAAGTGCTACGAGGCGCCGCGCGCGGTTGCGTGATATTCATAACGCCGTAGCGTCATGGCGGCTCCTCGCATAGCACGTTATCCGCGCTATGGAACAATAGCGCGCTATGATATTGCGCTACTTGTTATTAATATAACAAGTAGCGCACCACCTCTACTACGGAGATGGGTTCCTTGTTGACAACGTAATCCTAAAAAAGATATCATAAAATTTTATACCGACTTTTCCAAGTTATTCATAGATCTGAAACAGCTAGGTGCTTTAACTTTAACCTTATCATTATAATACAGCGATAGCTGATAAGCGTATTCAAGGCAAGAAACTGCCCACGTTTCCCAGTAAAACTGTTTACGTTACCAAGTGCCTCCCTAGAGACGCGATACCTATTAACTACCTACGATGTTCTGTGATAACTATAGTACAAAGAGACCACGTAGGAAGACAAGGCTTCTCATTTGCACTGATTATAATATTAAACATCTAATTTTAAAAAATGTTTAAAAGTTACGTGTGCAAAATAAAATTTAGATTTATTCTTCACTAGATTAATTCCGTGATTTCGTCCGCGTGGATTAAGATTTTTGGAGTGAAAACTTCTTTAGCCGCGTTGAGCACTTTTGGTAGGGGGTAAACTTGTAGATTCGCGTCACCGACACCTCGCTCCGACATGCTCGCGTTGTTACAAAGACAAAAGGTCTTAAATAAAAATATACTACATTCGTAATTAAACTTTAAAACCTTCATTTTAAGGTTTATATTTTAATTAGTTTAGGTTTTTTTTTAATTATTTTAAATATGTATTCGTTTTCACTTCTATCGGCAATTTTGGCTGGCAATTTTTTTGATTCCAGCAGAAACTCCTTAATTTTCCGGGATAAAAAGTAGCCTATGTCCTTCACCGGGATGCAACCTATCTCTGTACCAAATTTCATTAAAATTCGGTTGAAAAGATGGTCTCTGAAAGCGTAGCAGACGGACTTTAGCATTTATAATATTAGTATGGATATAAAACAGATTTAAACTTTCGCCGCTTATTTGGGAACCAAATCCCAGGTATGGTTTGTTTTTCCCTAACAAGAAAGTTATAAACAATTGTTTGACCGGCAGGATCAATTTGGGAATTTATAATTTCTGAATTTTCCCAGGTCTGGCCTGGTGGGAGGCTTCGGCCGTGGCTAGTTACCACCCTACCGACAAAGACGTGCCGCCAAGCAATTTAGCGTTCCGGTACGATGCCGTGTAGAAACCGAATAGGGGTATGGGTTTAATATAACTGCCATGCCCCAACAGGTCACACAGCCCCACAGTATAACAAAGATAGGCAAAGTTGACGCGTCAGGCTCGCCCGACTTCAACATAGTGTGTAGAAATCAAAATTATTTTTTACTTTACAGTGGCTTTGGAAGTAAGTTTTTTGAAAAGAATTTTTATTTTTAGGATGCTTCTTCGAAATGTTGTAAAAAGCGTGTCCCAAGCTGGAGAACGTAATTTAAAACTAACTCAGGATTATGTAATTTTTTTTGTAGACACTAGATAGTGTCCTCTATATCATCCATCAAGAAAAAGAAGATAAAAGAGGTGAGATCCATCTTAAAAAAAATCTTAAACCTCAAATTTCTCACTACCATGACTGTCCCACTGCCTAAGTTGTTGGGAACATTATTTTTTTTCTCAAAAACTATCGATTAAAAAAAAATTAAAAAAATATATATTGTTAATAAATAATAAACCTATAAAATTGAATGAAACATGTAACAAAATAACGAAAAATGAAAAAATTACGAGATACTAAAGTCTGTCCCACGACTTTTTCCTAATTTACGTGACCCGATGCAAACACTATGATAACAATGATAATATATGTACTGCATCCATCATGATAGCATTAATACGTAAGGCTTTTGTGTTTGAAGAACTTATTGTAACAGGTTAAGCGCATGTCTAAGCGTTTTGAAGGTATTCGGAAATAATGTTGTAATTCTGCACATTGTCAACTTTCCTATCTAATTCATAAAAAAATCACCACTTTTAAAATACACGTTATATTTTCTTGTTATTTTTTCTTATGATGTAAAACGTGTTTTTAATTCACATAAATAGCCTGCAAAATTTAAAATAAATCTGTTAATTTTTAAATAATTTAAAAATGGCGAAATTAACATTACCATGATTCTAATTACCACAATTACCATGACCATTTTGAATTATTTTAAAACCAAATCAAAGATATTTCTGAAATTTCTTTATTTTTAGGAAAGCTTTTAATTATTATAAGCTTAAATAATTATTTGCAATATATTTAGACGTTAAAAAAATTAAAATGAATGAAATTTAAAAAAGTTTATAAAAATGGCATTAAGACACAACTAAAAGCATTTTATAATAAAATTAAGAATATTTTGGGCATAGTATTTATAAATAACTGGCAAATAATATACATTATACTAAAATAATTGAAAAACATAAAATTTAGGCTGAAATAACTATATAAATACAATAAAATAGAAAATTATAGATTAAAAATATAATTCTTAATTTTATAAATATTAAAAATATTTTAAAATTTGCTCTGAAGTAATACCTAGTGAATGCAATAAGTTGCATCAAAATCCATTCAGTAGTTTTTGATAAAACATCAAAAGAGTAAATAGAATAAATGGAACGTCAACAGCAGTCCACTTGGTGCATGTCATGAATCTGTTTTGACTTTTGAGATATATGGTGAAAAAACCAGACAGGGACTTATTAAGTAGTTAATATGTATCCTAGTCATCAACTGATGACGTCCACTGCTGGTCTGGCTGTCCACACATAACCCTAGCGGATCCCTGCGACTCGCTACATGTCATCCATCCATGTTGTGAGGGAGCAGTCCAGCACCTTGGGACCCCAACCTTTATTGGTTCTTCGAACTATCGAAGTCGAAAAATACATCTCCAAGCTTTTTGAACGCTGCCCAGTCCCAGTCGAGTCGGATTCAGCTGGAAACTTATTTTTCAAAATTTGACCTACATAGTTGAACCGCGTGTCCAAGGTATACAAAATATTACAAAAGGGTCTCAATGATTTCTAGGTGGACTGATACGTGAGTATTAGGCATGATTTTGTCTTTCTGATGTAAATTTTTCAGCCCTCCTCGTTGCGGTTGGATTGGTATCATAGTCTGGTCCAGTATTATGCACTGACAGGATTGCGTTGGGAACTCTGCAACGATTTTAAAAGGTTCCAGTTTCCAATCATATTGTCCAACGTAGCCTGGGTCCTACTCGGTCTTCCGTATCTTCAGCAGCGTATGGATCTTGTATCGGGTCATTCAGAATTCGACTTGTAAGTGAGATTTATAATTTCCTCTCGAGAACAACAATTTATAATAAGCATTGCTCAACGACAAGATGGGACAAGCAAGAATAAAATTCTTCAATTGAAAAATTGATAATTTTGAAGAACAGGTCCCCAATTATGTAAGAATTTTCGATCAAATCGTCTAAGTTCGGCTTTAAAGTAAAATAAACCATAAAAACATTTAATTAGAGCTCAATTTCATGTATCCATTCTCATATGTTTAGATATGTACGATACCCTAATTTGAATACGATTTGATCGGCAATCCTTATATGATTGCACCGCTAAACACGCACACTCTTGTACGTCTGGCATTATGGCCGGCGAATTTACCGGTATTTGACTAGATTTTGTCAGTTTTGGGTGATCAGGTCAATGCTGCCTATGGGACCTCTAACTATATCTTCATCAAGATTTTATACCTCATCATAGCACTTTTCCCTTCTCCCAAGATCTTAGATTTACTATGATGAAGGATACTGTCACACTCAGTTTTCAGTGGCATCAGGTAGCTTTGTTGGAGAGACAGAACTCTCGGGATCATTACTGATCTCGTATTCCGATAGATGGTATCTTTTATACGCCTGGTATGAACGTTTCATAATTATCACGTTTGTGTTTGGATCTGCCAATTAATCTTTTGCTAGGTAATTGTAAAGACTTTGTAGTTCAAGTTGAAAGTTTTAGGGGGTTTGAACGAGAAGGTTGGGGGCCTGAAGAGCACCATAAAAGGACGAGGCTGGGTCACCAGCCTCGTCCTTTTATGGTGCCAGCCAGCCAGAATTTTATGGTGAAAAGTCTTGGTCAATTCATCTTTCTCTTATTCACCCAGGTAAATTTACTGTTTGTCCACTTATTAAGCTTCTTCAAGAATTCAGCTAATTGTCATTATAGGAGGTTAGTTTTGCACGCCTCAGCCCATAAAAATAAATTCTTGTTTTATAAAGATTCTATATCTCAGCGATGATCATGATCTGAATGAATTTGTGGGTTAGTAACTTCCTAGAATGAGTGCAAAGATCTAAGATCCTCGATTTAGTTCTATGGATTTCTAGAATTTCTCATCACCATGTCTATACTAAATTACCATAACCTTAATCCTAATCACCATACACCAAACCTCATTACCAAATCATAATTTATCACTACCATGCACACCATAATTACCAAACACGCTATTTCTCCAAGAAAACTAGGTTCTGACGCGGGCCTTCCTCATCACTGTGTTACATGAAGGTACCCCTTTGTCAAAGCATACTTAAAAAATCAAAAACTCAAAAAAAAAAAAAATTTTTTCACCACTCGATTTTTACCTCATTTCACAGAAGTTCCCTTTAACTTTTTAGTGTACCTACTCTTAATCCAGTACCCTGCAGCATCAGAGTTGAGGAGTTGGGACTTGGGTTTAAGCTTGACACCTACAATATGAATTCACCATAAAAAAAATCCTACATCACTATTTTTAAGGAGTAACAGGGTACAGATACCCTGCAGCATCAGGGTTGAGGATTTGGGACTCAGAGTTGTATCGTATACACGTGACTTGATACCTACTATATGAATACACCATCAAAATTTCCTAACCCACTAGTTTTGATGATTTCATGTAGTACGGTACACCAGAATTTTTCAGAATTTTTTATGGGACCACCTTGTGAGCTTCCTCTAACCAATGAAAAAAAAATGTTCAAATCGGTTTAGAAACCACGGAGATATGCACCGACATACATTAAAAAAAAAAAAAAAGATACGCGCCGAATTGAGAACCTCCTCCTTTTTTGGAAGTCGGTTAAAAATCAACTGAGCCCGATACAAAATACTGACCTTTTGTATTTTATATCCAAAAACTGTACTTAAATAGAATTGTAATACTTGTATTTTTTTTATCCACGCTCTCTTACACTATGAAGTAGGCTAGGAGCGCGTAGGTAGCTAATGACCTAAACGGCAAGTCTCGAAGGTCAATTGTTCTATTACGTTGTTTATGTTATTATCGCAAGAGTCAATAGGGCTTCATAGGGAATTGGGGTAGAGTATAGATTATTTTTTATTCCACTACAAGGTAGTCCTTGACTGCGATCTCCCCTGGTGGTAAATGAAGATGCAATCTAACATGGTAGTGGGTTAACCTTTTAGGGGTACGGCATTTATATTTAATCTATTCCCCTAATCAGTTTCAACACGGCATCGTACCGGAACGTTAAATCGCTTGGCGGCGTCGATATATATATAGATACTAGATGGGCCCTTTCATAGAAAAAAATTGGGCGTCCAACCTTTAGAGCACGCTCCTAAACTGTATAGCCCTGTCCTTATCCCCGCCATAGCGCTGTCCCGCTTTTCAGACTAGATGGCGTTAGTAAAATAGGTCCACATTATTTGTTTGACAGGGCCCGTCTATGTAAATTGAGGTCGTTGTTTGGCGGTATGTACGTCTTTGCCGGTGGTAACTAGACACGTCCAAAGCCTTCCACCAGACCAGACCAGAGAAACTTTAGAAACTCCCAAATTGACCCTGCCGGGAAACGAACCTAGGACCTCTCGGGAGGTCCCTGTTAATTTCACAATAACTTTTATTCACGTAGATAGTAGACATTCAAGGCAAGAGTGACTATGCATCTTCTAGGCAAGCGCGCTCCAACCTAGACTTCAATCATTGCTTTGTTTTAAGTTCGATTGCCGTCAAGCGCAGATTCTTCGATTTAAAAAAATTGGCAGTCATAGGGACTGCCGATAGAAGTGAAAACTAATATTTAAAATGATTAAAAAAAACGCACTACATAAAAATCCAGAACTCAGAACGTAGTAAATTAGAACTCTGTGACCACTTGACCCATTTATGATTTAATATTATGCCAGTTGAATGAGGATAATAATAAGTATCCTCTTTCAACTCTTTAGTACCTACCGAGACGTACAGTTTTACCTTTGCAGATATTATAAACGTGATGTCGTTATTTTTTCTTGTTTTAAAGCTCAGCAGCTAGGGCTAACTATTTGTCAACTAGTCAAATCAGCAACTTTTTTCAAACGCCAAAACGCGCGTAGAATGGGATTTTGTTTGAAATTGTGACGTCATCAAAGTTCGACGCACTTTTTTAGTTTAATCGATAGTTTTAAATGGTTAAATTCGGTGGATATTATGTCTTTTGGGAGATCCTTTATTTAAACTAATAAAGATAGAAAAACATTTATTTTCCAGTAATAATAATAATTAAGTAATAAAAAATAATTATGTGGAAGGACGTGGGACCCCACTGCATTATTATCCCAAGAAAATTCCTACCATTATTTGATTAAAGGAAACGGGTTACGACTCACGATCATCAGTAATGGGGAATACGAGCAGACAGAGAGAAAAAATAATTTATTTTTGACATTGACAACGTCCCGATTATGACGAAGTAGTAAAAGTGTAAACAACAACAACAAGTGGCATGAATGGCAGCACGGAATGAATGGCAACAAGGAATGAATGGCAATACGGAATGAATGGCAACAAAGGCGATCGGCGAGCAACAATGGCGGCCCGCGTCAAAGAGCGCGCTATGCCAAGTGTGAGCAATTTGCATTGCGCTGAGCTTTTAGCTTTTATATCTTGTACTGCGAAATCTAGAAATGTAAATTATTATGGCACAATCCAACAGAATACCTAGAGCCTGTATTCAGTTTTAAGCATTAGTTGTTCATTTGATTAACTAGGTATTTTTCTCAAAACTCTAAGCTAAAAATTCTATAGCGTTGGTTTAAGAGTGAGATCGAGTAATGCTAGTTAAAAGAGAGTATTTAATTTTATTCAACTACTGAAGCCTTAAACAGTTGGCTTAGCAGAAATACTTGATGTCGTATTTTTCTTGTTTAAAAGAATGAGGTAATTGCGACGAAGCAGTAAAAGTGTAAGCAAAATGAAAATAAAATCAATGGTAGCACGGAATGAATGGCAGCCCGGAATGAATGGCAGCACGGAATGAACGGCAACAAGGAATGAATGGCAACAAAGGCAATCGGCGAGTAACAATGGCGGCCCGCGTCAAAGAGCGCGTTATACCAAATGTGAGCTATTTTCGCCGCGCTGAGCTTTAGCTTTTATATCTTTTACTGTTGAAGTAAAACGAGAATTCACCTTTGGGTGTGTGCAGTAGCAATTATTATTAAAACTTACTGTGTGCAATAGCCATTAATATTAAAACTTACTCATAAAAGCTCTAGCGATAGCAGATTTCAGTAGCTTAAAGGAGAAAGTTAATTTTGGGTATAGTTCTTGTACACTTTATCATGAATAGTTTAAAATATAAAAAAAAAAAAACTAACAAACTAAATAACGTGCATAAAATAAAAATCTACTTCAAGTTTTTCGATATGCTTCCAAGATATCAGCCATTAGAGAAGTCAGTAGGCGCGAAATGTGTCAAATGTAATGTCTGCCAAGTGACGTGAGCCAAAGCAGTGAAAGTGTTGCGGATGGTTAGGATTGGCATCGAAAAAAGAGAATAATATCTCGAGTTTCGATGGCAATCCTGGCCATTTTTGCTGTGTACCATATAATATTATGATTAGTGGTTAATGTATTTATATTATTGTATATTTAATTATTAATTCTGTTATTCTACAGAGAGGCATATTCGCTAAGCGAATAATCTCTAAAAATAAAGACTAAAAAAAAAAGTGACGTGAGTCACCGTGTTAGTTTTCTTTCATAATATTTGACACTTGACCAAAAACGTCTAAATATGAATCCGCCATTGTTATCTATTCATGTTTAGTGTTGCTATTTGTGAAAAGATTAAATAATTTCACCACTGAAATTAGGGCAAATTTTTGGATTTAAACAATCAAATCCGGTTTGATATTTTATTTTCTTTCTTTTGACCTTCACCACTGAAATTTGGACAAATTCGTGGATTTAAACAATCAAATCTGGTTTGATATTTTATTTTCTTTCTTTTGACTACTTGTACAAAGACCAGTCCCACGCGCCGTACAAATCTGGACCGTCGTGTTAAAAATCGAAAGATTTTTTATTACTAAAGTCGTAATTGGACGAATTTAAGAGTATATTTATGTCACCGACAAATAATTTCTTATTGCATTTCAGAGATTGTGAAGTGAGTTCACTTTTAAAAAAAAAATGCTTCAATAAAGAAAGATTGATTAATAAATAAGTGGGTAGAGGAAGGTACTCAATAATGGCTAATAGCCTGCCAATCAGGGGCTATACAGTATACTGCCAGCGCTTAAAGAAATACTTAAATAATACTAAAAATGACAGTTTGATGTCACGCACCTTGATGTTCCTAAAATAAGGATTATAATTCTAAAACACGAAAGTCAACAATATTGAAACAATATGGTTTTAAGCGTTGGTAGTATGGCCCTTGTGGCACGTGAATTTAAAAGTTTATAAATAAAAATAAAAATACAAAATTTCGGCAACAACTGATGCCGAAACTCTCTTAAAATCACTAAGTTATTATTTGCCACTGTTTCGACATCGTTCAAAACTGTGCGTTTTGGTGGTTTCCCGAGTTTTGATGAAAATAGATCAAAGAGGAATAATTTTGTTATGAAATATAAATAACTAGCTGATGCCCGCGACTTCATCCGCGTTGTTTAAGTTTTTAATTTCCGCACGGGATAAAGAGTAGTCTATGTCACTCTAGGTCCTCCACTATAGCCATGAAAAAAAAAAATCACGTCGATCCGTTGCTCTGTTGCGGCGTTATTGAAGGACAAACCAATAAACCAACAAACAAAAACACTTTCACATTTATAATATTATTAGGTATGAATGTATGATGTCTGACACGTGTTACAAGGCCAGGGATGTAACCATCGATATAATATACTCGTATGTAGGTACTAGATGTGCCCTTTCATAGAAATTATTTTGTCGTCCGACTTTTGGTGCATGCTCCTCACCTGTCTTAAGTTTTTTTTAGTTAACCTTGTTTTGGGTTCCAGGCTTCCAGCCCGACAGTAAATTTAGTTTAGTAAATTAAGTTCGACATTCTTTGTTTGACAGGGCCAGTCTATGTAAATTGAGGTCGTTGGATGTAACGGAATTTCCAGCATAGCCGCCACTCTAAGAAGAAGAAGAATAAGAAGAAGACCCACCTCGCCATAGTCGGGTGTACGCACGACGTTAGGGGGCGCTTTAGTGATCACACGCCCGTACGCCTCGCGAGGGATGGACGGGTACTGATATCTGAACCTGCAACAAAACACACTATATAGCCAACCATGTAGAGGGAAGTAACTATTATTTCATCTGTGGCATAGAAATTCATATTTCCATCATTTGTTTGTTTTAGTAAGTATTGCACATAGAAACGTACAAAGTAGAGGTATTCTATTCTAGTTAACCTTTTGTAGTGGGGACAGGGTTAAAAGATAGTGCATTTATAAAGAGAGGAACATAAACATACCTATTAACGTTATACTAATAGGTAGTAGCTAATAGTGAAATATGACATTATGGAGTCCCTACTCCCTATTTATTTAATTTACCAATTTTTATTTCAGTTATACGTAATTAATAACATGTAAATGTATGGCTAACTTCCTTTTTTTTAACCGAGTTCCAAAAAAGGAGGAGGTTCTCAATTCGGCGTGTATTTTTTTCATAAATATTTTTTTAAATTTTCTGACTATTTTGTTTAACACTCAAAACCTAGATTTCAATAGAAAAATAATAATACATTGCAAATAAGTCTAAAATAGCTTCCTACATGGTATTTATGAAATTCTAGGAAAGCCATTCAGTGTTCATTGAAAGCTAGGTATATTAGCCCACGTAAGTACCAGCCCGCAGCAAATGAGCCATTCAGCAAACTGTCTTGTTTCGTTCTTTATTTTTTAGGATTACCTATGTATGTAATTCTTTTGGTATTATTTTTTTATGCCTGCATGACCTATGTATCAGATTAACAATAACTAGCGGATACTCTTTAATTTTCCGGGATAAAAAGACAAAAACACAAAATCTTAACTATCTTTTCTCCATTTGAGATGTACATTGTTAAAATGTCAGTTAGACGGTTTCTCCTTTAATATAGGTACGTGATAAACTTTGGTATTGTATTTCTCCAAAATATTATTCATCGATCCGTTCATTCATTCATTCATAACAAAGGGGAAGCGACATTTTGCTGAATTGGAATAAGTTCTTAAGTTGCTTTGACGACAAAAGCTTTTAAAATACTGCCTTTGTTCACTCGCTTTGATTTTCATGTTTTTTGGGGATATTTAAGGCTAACTGCACTGGATTGTTTATTTTGATTTAAATCTACCACAAGATTTGCACTAACGGTCGAACATATTATTGAAAATTTATTATTAAAATAAAGACACCGCCGGAAAATGTTGGTGTTGCCACTTATAAAATTACTAGCTGATGCCCGCGACTACGTCCGCGTGGATTGAGGTTTTTTGGTTCCCGCAGGAACTCTTAGTTTGAGGAACTAAGAGTGAGTTCTGAGGAACTTAGTTTTACGGGATAAAAAGTAGCCTATGCGCTATTCCAGACTATAAACTATATCTGTGCCAAATTTGAGCCAGATCCGTTCAGCCGTTGGCGCGTGATTGAGTAACAAACATCCATACATTCATACATCCATCCATCCAAACTTTCACATTTATAATATTTATTTGACTATATGATGCCCGCGACTTCGTCCGCCTTTTTTTTTTTGATTCCCGTGGGAACTCTTTAAATTTCCGGAGTAAAAAGCAGCCTATGTCCTTCCCCTGTATATAACCTATGCCTGTACCTCTTCACTACGGCCTATTAACGTCCCACTGCTGGGCACAGGCCTCCACTCTCATAGGAGAGCGGGAATTAGAGCTTAGACCCACCACGCTGCTCCAGTGCGGGTTGGCGGGCTTTAACGATTATTATCATGTTAGTGATAATAACCGGGACCGACGGCTTAACGTGCTCTCCGAGGCACGGGGGTGAAACACCGCCAACTTCCAACTCCGGGCTGGCACTGAGAATTTCTTAATTGAAAAACCCAATACCTAACTTTTATGCCCGACCGGGATTCGAACCCAGGACCTCGTGATCCGCAGTCGACTATGCTAACCACTAGACCAACGAGGCAGTCACACTTTCGAATTTATAATATTACTAGATGATTTCCACGACTTTGTCCGCGTGGACGAAGTTTATTCGATTCCCGCGGGAACACTCAATTTTCCGGGATGAAAAGTAGCCTATGTCCTTCCCCGGGATATAACCTACCTCTGTACCAAATTTCAGCAAAAACGGTTAAAAAGATGGGCCGGGAAAGCGTAGCAGACAGCCAGACAGACAGACAGACACACTTTCGCATTTATAATATTAGTATGGATTATGGATAATATGGATTGCTGTCCCTTATTTTTGACCTTAAGTCTAAGGTTGTATTAACAGCCTTCCTGTTTCCATACAATACCGTTAGGTATAACGGAGATCGCCCACGTCCGCATTGTGCTTGTAATTATAGTTTTAAGATGCCAGATATTATTATACTTTAAACTAATACAAATATTTAAAAAAATGCAAAAGTTTGGATGGATGGATGGATATTTGTTACTCAATCACACCAGAACTGCTGAATGGATTCGGATTTTTGGCACGGAGCTAGGTTATAGTTTGGAATGACACATAGGCTACTTTTTATCCCAGAAAATTGAAGAGTTCCCAAAAAACCTCAATCCACGCGGACGAGGTCGCGGGCATACTATTTAACTATAGTATAACCGTAGTTACGAGTAAAAATGAGATCTGAAACAGCTATTTCCGGAGTGGGTGAATTTCAGAAGCGTTAGCTCAATAACCTTTTGTTACACGAAGGCAGGAAACTCGTAGAAATAATACACACAGATGATGCTTCGTATAGTATAATTCCACGTTCAGTTATTTCATGTGTTTAATACTTATAACGCGATTTAGTTGACTCGAAACACCAATTAAAATTACTGGTGAAAATAATGATTACACTTTCACTAACAGACAAAGAATGACTCGAGTACCGCCAAACGATCATATTTATAGAAGACGCATTTAGTATAATGACATTTTTGTCATGATATTATATTTCTTAATTCAATTTAAAGTCAAATGAGCTCTTATTATTCATAAACGCTAACACTTTGATACCATACAAACAATTGCGTCTTATTGAAAGATACATTTTCAACAGTAATATGTATTCACTATTACCACAAAAAGTTTCTATATCTTTGTATGTTCTTATTGGTTTATCCTTGTGTATAGCCCATTTTCTGAAAGTGCTGTTACCTTTAATTACCTTAATTAAATTACCTTTTTCTTCGTGGATACACGAGAACAATCAGATAGAAAGAAAGAAAGAAAGAAAATGTTTTTTTTTATTTTATCACCACTTGTAGTTTTAGACTAATTATAATAAATATTAAGTGGATAGGTGACCAAATAAAGGTTTCCATCTCAGCATTATGCTGCAGCAGACTGCAGCGCTGGTTTTGTGGATATCTTGATTATAAGTGAAGTCACAATTACAAGATAGGTATAAAGTTTTTTTGTACGGTTAAGTCTAGTCTTAGTTTGCTACTATGTACTTACTCAGGTAAGTAAGTGGTGATAGCCTAATGGGTAAGACACCGACCTCCTTTACGGCTCGTAGGTTCGATCCCCGAGCACGCACTTCAAACTTTTCGAAATTATGTGCGTTTTAAGAAATTAAATATCACTTGCTTCAAATCGTGAAGGTAAACATCGTGAGGAAACCTGCAAGCCCGAGAGTTCCTAACAATTTTCTCGAAGGTGTGTGAAGTCAACCAATCCGCACTTGGTCAGCGTGGTGGACTCATTCCAAGAGGAGACTCGTGCAGCGTGCTCAGTAGTGAGCCGAAAATGGGTTGATAAGAGAGAGAGATTTACGTAAAGTACGCGCGCGAGTTCAATGCAGTCGGGGCCTGAGGTGACACTGCATTTAACTCATGCGCGAACTATACCTACATAGGTACATCAGAGAGGCGAAAAAATGCGGTTAAAAAAAATTACCAGTCATAGGGACTACCGATAGAAGTGAAAACAATTTTTTAAAAAAAATTTTAAAATAAAATTATTAAAATATAAACCTTAACAATAAGGGATTAGAGTTTAATTTCGAACGCAGTATATTTATATGTTCACGAGCATGTCGGTCACGTGAGCAAGTCGGTCACGCGAACCTACATTTTTACCCCCTACCAAAAAGTACTCAACGCGCCTAAAGAAGTTTTCACTTCAAAAATACGTTGTAGTAAAAATTTCTTAGGAATAAGAATGTCTACACCTACGTAATAACGTTGAATATACCTATAAAACCAAAATCGAATTTCAGAGTCAAGTCCCAAAGGCGTTGCGGGCTCGCGGGCGAAAATCCCGAACATTTATAAAGCCGCATATTTTGGGCGGGGCGAAGTTAAAAATAGAATTTATCGAACATTCTAGAACATTTTGTAAGGAAGTTTTTACGTGGGAAGCGTTTTCGTATCTTTAATAAAGAGCCATACGAGCGAGTGTCGGTGGAGATACGTTCTCAAGTTGGTTCGCACTTAAGGGACCATATTTAAAACTTTGCAAACTTTGGAAGCTTTTTATTTGCAAACTATAAATAAAATAACGTTCTCATATAACCTGTAGTCAATTTCAGACGAATACGTCTTTCACGCTGAATGACATAGCAGCCCTCCTTTCAATCCTGTTAGAGTATCTTTTGTTTATTTCAACCTTTATAATTGTCATTTTAACCATCAACTAAACTGACAGATATCATATTTGTAAACAACAACCTAGCAACTAAAATAAATAAGAAATACAATTTTAATAAAACTCGCACTTTTAATTTAGGTTATATGAAAAATATAGTGTGTGCCGCGGGATGAAACACGATTTCAGACTTCGGGTGATGCGAGCCTGAGCGAATCACCCTCGTCTGAAATCGTCTTGTTTCATCCCTAGACACACAATGGGGCTGATTCTGTAGTGCACAATCTCTAAACTAAACTAAAATGAATTATTGCTAACCCTCTCATAATAGTCCCTTCGGAAAGGGACATAACTAGTTTTAAAGCTGACATTTTAGTCTAGTTTAGAGATTGTGCACTACAGAATCAGCCCCATTATACGATTACAGTTCAATAATATGTGATTTGCAGGTTGTTTCCTCAGTTTAATCCCTAACAAGCACAAAATGCGGTACATTACAAGAAAAAAATAGACAAGTGACCATGTTAGCTTCGGTAGACAAATAGAGATAACGGGTAGATATAATTTTACTCGTTGTGCGCATGCTAGCTCTACAGAAAGATGAATTCAACATGATCGGAGCGAGATCAGGCGTAGAACTGACGTCTCTTCGGTGCTCTAGGAACCGTAGCACATCGCTACGAAACCGTAGCATCGAAACCACTGAAGTTCTCACAAGCTACTGACGTAGCGGAAGTAGCTACAACTACTGAGGGAACATGAAAAAACATCAACGCGAAGCGCCCGTTTCGTATGGAAAATACGTTACGTCGTGTCAAGCGGGTGTAAGGGACAATCCAGAAGTAGGTATTTATGAGACACTTTTAATATATTTGTACTTTCATTTGGAACTTGCACGAATAAATGGTTAAACGTGTAGAGGTTCCACGAGAGATTTAATGTAATAAGATAAAAGATGGCTAAACTTACAGATAGTATTCATTTGATCCGGCCACGATTGCTATCGTTAAGCTCTAAATCATAATGCGATCTAAACACAAAAGTATTCAATAATCGCTGAGTCTGCCGGCAGGAGACTAAATTACCATCGTTCAAACACTCGTATTTATACTAACTATTTTCAATATGGCGTCCGTATCTGCAGATTAAATCGAATGACATGAAACGACTCAAATTGACAGCTATATTATACTTTCTGTTTCATGAGGTATAATGACAAACAGTAATAATGCTAACACGTGTCTGTGCCTTTCAAGCTTCAAGTAAAAGTTGCTCAATATCTAGCCCGTGTATAGTGTTACCTGGGAGCAGCGCGTGGCATTGCGGTGTAAACGGGCCACTCGTTGTACATCAGCGGGTCGCGGTATGTGTTCACCTCGTTCATGATCTCCGGGGCCCGCGCTTGCCGCTTTGAGAACCTGTGGATTAAAATTAATATTAGGATTTTTCTTATATAAAAATGCCTGGTGAATTTTGGTATATAAAAGTCCAGGGGGTATTTGATAACAGGTCAAATCAGTAACTTTTTTCAAAGGTCAAAACGCGTGCTTAGTATGGGATGTTGTTTGAAACACTAAACAGTGCCGTCATCAAAGTTCGACGCACATTTTTACTTCAATCGATAGTTTGAAATGGTTTTCGAATATAAAACTAACAGGGGACGTGGATATTACAACTTTTGGGTGATCCTTTATTTAATAATAGAAAAAAATTTAGTTTTCAGAGATAGATAGAAGCCCGTGTCACTCTCCAGATATTTAACTACATACATGAAGAAAATCAGTTGCTACATTGCAGCGTGACTAGGGATTCATCCATAATCACGCTGCAAGGTAGAAATGTTTGGTTTGTAAACCAACAAACAAACCAACTTTAAATAAATAAATAAATAAACTTTCGCGTATATAGTATTATTAGGACAGGATGGAAGAAAACAATTGAGTAAGTCGTCTAAAAATAGTACAACGAAGGCGTCCTATTCGGTAAACAATAGCATGCCACCCGAACAAAACACCAAAATATATCCATCTAGTCAAGGCTAGATTATTTTTAGAAATATTGGATAGAAGTAGGCGTTACTTTGCGGAAGTCGAAGATAATCAATGAATAGGAAGCTTAATTCGCGATAATCTTGATTACCCCTGGGCTAAAAGAAAAATAATATCATAATAGCTGATGCCCGCGACTTCATCCGCGTGGATTGAGGATTTTTGGTTCTCGCGGGAACTCTTCAATTTTCCGGGATAAGAAGTAGCCTATGTGTTATTCCAGACTATAATCTATATATCTCTGTGCATAATTTAATTCAGATTCAGCCGTTATGGCGTGATTGAGTAACAAACATCCAAACTTTCGAATTTAATTTAATATTAGTATGGATTCGTATTTAAATGAGGATCATAAAGCTGAACATGAAGCTACTCGTCTATGGAACTCCCTTCCTGAACAAATTAGGGCAAGTCAGTCAGTACGTTTATTTAAATTCAGAGTAAAACAGCATTATCTTTCAATGTTATAGTATCTATCATTGAACTTTCTTTATAAATAGAATTATATAGCAGGTATTAAATAACATATGTATACATTAAATAAAATAAAATAAATAAAAAAGCCTTTTATTTCCCATCTTAATAAGTGATATAAAATTGTTAACAATCATTGCATTTAACTAGGATGTGGTAAATTAATAGTAAAGTTGCAACAACAGTGTCTAAATTAAGATCAATAACAGTAATAATATAATTAATTATAATGTCTGAAAATTGTCAATAGTAAAATTAATAAATTGTCAATATTATATAATTGTCATGCAACACAATGATTTTTTTTTTTTTTTTTTTTTTAATTTTTTAGTAACTAGTTATGTTATTTTAATTTTGTCTTGATGGGATGAGAACCCCTTTCGGGTATAGGCCTCCCCCAGAGCTTTCCATGCTTCTCTTTGAGAAGCTTTGTTGACCCATTGATGCCCCGCTATCTTAATGATGTCTTTCGTCCATTTGGATTTGGGTCTTCCCCTTTTTCTTTTCCCTGTAGGGCCAGTCCATGTTGTAACTTTTTTAGTCCATCTTTCATCGTTTAGCCTCGCTATATGGCCGGCCCACTGCCATTTTAGCTTCAGTGCGTGTGACAGGAAGTCGATGACTTTCGTTTCTGCTCTGATATCTGTAGAGTTAAACTTTTGAATTTTTCTGACGTTCAGTAGACTGCGTTCCATTGCTCTTTGGCAGACTAACAGTTTACTTCTGGTTTTGTTGGTGTGGGTCCAGGTTTGTGCACCGTAAGTCAAGCATGGGAGTAGGCAGGAATCCATGGCCAGTTTCTTAAGCTGCAGCGGTAACCGACTCTTGAATATTTCTCGTAGAGACCAATATCTGTTCCACGTTTTTGAGACTCTCCTTTCGATTTCGTCGAGAGTGTTTTGGGCTTTAAAAGAAATCTGTTTTCCTAAGTAGATAAAAACTTCCACGTATTCTATTTCGACGTAATCTATGTATATAGCGGTGGGACTAGAGTTGGTCATGAGCTTAGTTTTTTCTAGGTTTATCTCTAGTCCTACTCCTCTGCTGGCGACTTGTAGAGTTTGTATCATATATTGCAGATCCTCGCAGTTTTCACTTAGGAGCACCACATCGTCGGCGAATCTTAGATGGTGTAGGCGTTTATCGCCGATGCGAATTCCCAGATTGTCCCATTTTAGTGTTTTGAAGACTGATTCTAGAACGGCTATAAAAATCTTAGGTGAGAGCGGGTCACCTTGTTTTGCTCCTCTTTTGATTTTAAATAGTGGGCCAAGTGTCTCTAGCTTTACTCTGCTCGCGCTTTTGTTGTAGATATCTTTGATGATGTTGACATATACACGGTGAATTCTGGTCTGTTCTAGAGCTTCCCATATTGAGGAATAAAATATTGTGTCAAAAGCTTTTTTGTAGTCGATGAACGCTACATATAGAGGTTTGTTATATTCACGATATTTTTCAACAATTTGCTCTATAGTGTGTATATGGTCTATGGTAGAGAACCCGGAGCGAAAGCCAGCTTGCTCTATCGGTTGATCGCTATCTATTTGCGGACCTATTCTGTTGAGTAGGCAGGAAGAGAATAACTTGTAGAGACAGTTCAGCAGGCTTATGGGTCTGTAGTTTCTTATATCTTTGGGATCGCCTTTCTTGTAGAGCAGGGTTATGTGAGACTCAGCCCATTGATCGGGCACTGTTTGACTAGTTTTTATGAGTTTGAAAAGATCTCTGATTGGGTGGATTAACAGGTCTATGGCTGTTTTAAGAGCTACATTTGGAATGTTGTCGGGACCGGGACTTTTATCAGGTTTTAGACGATTAATTTCTTTCATTATTTCTTTCTCGCTCCAGTCATCTATATCAGTGCTTTCAGAGGGAAAGTTGGTTTTAGATGTATAATGACTCTTATTTCGTGTGTCGTCGTCGTTGTGCTCATTGTAAAGCTCGCTGTAGAATGTCGTGGCGACTTCTAGAATGCTTGTTCTGTCTATTGACTCTTTCGTTTGTTCGGTCAGGCAAGGTATCCAGGTCTTGTGCGTTCTTAATTCTTTATAGGCGCGTTTTACGCTACCTCTTTCACTAAGGTTTTTCTCTATTATGGAATATCTATGTTTTCTGTAATCAGATTTGATTTCCCTGGGTACAGCTTTGTATAGAGCGCTTAATTCTTTCTTTAATTCCGGTGTTTTTGGTTTGGTTTTTTGTAGCATATATCGTTTTGCAATGAGCTCTTTAGTATTATCGGTAATTATACTTTTTTTAGTTTTCTTCCCATCGGTAGTGTTTGAAGCTTGTAGGCCGTGCGTTATATATCTTTCTAATTTGTTGTAGTATGTCTGTACGGTGTCGCCCACCTGTAGAGAGACTTCATGTTGGTGCTCTATGAGGTGATTTCTATACGATTCTATTTCTGCTTCGCAGTTTAATTGCAATGTTTTCTTGCAGAAGTTTACACGGCTTTTTTTCGTTTTATGTAGAGATATTGTAGCTCGAACTAGCCTGTGGTCTGATGAAAACAGTATTTTGTGGAGTATTTCTACGTTGTGGAATATTTTTCGATTGTCGGATAGTATGAAGTCGATCTCATTTAAGGTCTTGCCATCAGGTGAGCGCCAAGTCCACCTCGAGTTTGATTTCATCTTATAATATGTATTCATTATAGAAAGGTTGTTTTCGTTTGCGTATTGGACTAGTAATTCTCCTCTGTTGTTCCTTACACCTGTACCAAACTTTCCCATTATGCGATGGTCGTTGTGCGTTGGGACGCCTATTTTGGAGTTAAAGTCTCCCATTACTATGCAGTTCCTACCTGCTGTAAACTGGGCTGTCCTTAGGGTGTTATAGAAAACAGTGATTTCTTCCTCATCTGCGTCACTTGTTGGTGCATAAATTTGAATTATAGAGAGTATTTGGTTGTTGAGGAGCAATTGCAAGATGGCGACTCTATCTGATAGGCCTTGAAAGTTTATAATTTGGTGTTTGTACTTTTTCTTTATAAGGAAGCCGACGCCATGTAGCCCTTTCTTTAGGCCCGAGTAGCATAGTATGTAGTCTCCATGTTCTTCAATTTGACATCCTACTATCCTCGTTTCGGATAATCCTAATATGTCGAACTTTATTTGCTCAAGTGCGTTTAAAAGTTCCAAAAGCTTTGCGTCCGACGCTAGTGATCTGACATTGTAGGTGCCTAAGTATAATGTCGAAATTATATTAATTGATGGTTTTAGCTCTGGAGGGTTTTGGTCTGACTCTCCCGCGGGGACCAGCCGTGGTGGGAGAGTGTGAGGGGTTTCATCCTTTTGTTGCTATTCACGAGTGGTACCCGTAAAACTAGTTTGTTGTGGCAGGGGAGTGCTTGTACTTTCTCTTTGTTGTAGATAATCTTTTAGTGAGACTCTATTTTTCTTGTTAGATTGATTAGTATTTATATTTGTAGAGTCCGCTCCGGCTGTGTTATGAGTTTTGGGTGAGGGTGGCAGTGCCCTTTTCCGTGCTTTACTGGTGGACTCTGGTTTCTTGTTATGAGTGTCATTTTTGGGTGAATTTAAAATTACTAGACGGTCGTACTTAATTATCGCTCTATTGCCCTTTTGTTTTTCTTGTTCTAACTGTTTTTGTAGTTCTTTCCTTTTTTCCAAGACTTTGGGAGGATAGTCTTCTTTTATATAGAAGCCCGAATTCAATAAAAGGTTTTTGTTTCTTAAAATCTGTATTTTTTTACCCAGAGTAGTTAGAGTAACCACTATTGGTCGTGCTCTATCGCCTTTTTTTCCTATTCTGTGTAGGCTTTCGAGTTCTGTCCGATTGCAGTGTACATTTAAGGTTTGGTTTATTGTCTGTAAGACTGTGTCTTCTAGGTTTTCGTAACTTTTCTCTTCTTCCTTAATGCCGAAGAAAACTAAATTTCTTTTCCTCAAGTTTCTCTCGATGATGTCAATGCGATCGTTTTGCTCCTTTACTGCTTCTTTAAGTTGTCGATTTTCTTGCTCTAGATATTGGAACTTGTCATCAATTTTTTGGGTGATTTTGGTGGCTATTTCTTCGCCAATTATTTTTAACCCTTCCTTCTGTGCTTCTAGATCGGCTTGCATTTTAAGCATCAGGGTTTTCAGTTCTTCCATTTTGTATCGAATTTGAATTTGAATATGCGCGGTCTAAATGCGAGTGCTGGCTGTGTGGTCAAACGTGGAGTGGAAAATATAAATAAAAGTAAATTGAGTGACCTGCACAGTAGGTCGGCGAATTGCTATAAGCGCCACCTGTGGACAGATAGTGGAAAAAAAATATTATATGCCGTTTCCGCTGGGCACTAGATGGCGCTGGTTACGTATGCTCAGTCCTTGTTCGTTCTAATGGAGTATTGGTACAGCGGCTTGGTTCTGGAATAGTCCGGCAGCTGCTCGACGTTAGATGGCGTTGTATAATTTCTTCAATTTCTTAATGATTAGCTTAATTTTCTATGATGTATTATTATTGTCTACGAAGTGAGTTCTTCTACTGGTAATTTTAAAGCTTTTCTTGTTTTAATTAATTTGAGATGATAACTATCAGCAGTGTAGTAAGTCTTGTCAGAAATAACCGTTATGGTATAGGTTATGTCTAGTTTTCTTACAATGTATACATTATATTCACTTATTTATTGTGTATTTATGTTTATGTATCGTATATATGTATTTAGTTTGTTTAAGTAGTATGTCGTTTTTTATTTAAGCAATTTAGTATACCAATTTATTTATTAAGTCATAATATACTGTAGAATTTTATAATTTTATAAAATATATTATTTTTATACCCATACCGCTTCACAATTTCACCTTACCACAGAATAATAACTAGTACTAGGTACAGAAGCTTTACTTCGCAATGGTTTTCAAAGAAATATGTACTCAACTCGATAAACAATATGATTTAATTGAGCTCGCGTTCCAGTCGAGTACGTGTTCATTTACATACCTACCAAATTTTTTTTGAGGGAATATGGGCCTTAATTCACTGGACTACGGTTCATAATAAGTTATACGTGGTTATACGTATTGAAAGAGCCGCGGACTAGGGTTGCTTACTTCGAGAAACTACTTACGCCATCTAGCGCACAGCACGAGCGTTTACTCCTACTTGTGGCGGGCAACGTCATCTAAATGTCTTTTTATTGTACTTTTAAATACTTTTAGGGTATTGGAATAGTACTTTGTTCAACAAGGGGAGAAAGGGTTTGTAGTTTGAATTAATTTCATTTCAAATAGGAACATAATAATCCAATCAAAGTAGATTTTACCTGTCAGCGTCTTTAGACAACCAAAAAAAAGTTAAATTTCAATCACGATCCGTATTTAAACAATTAAATACTGCACAGTATCTTTTTGCTTTTTTTCGTTTTGTGTCCATCTTGCAATTATCGAGAAAGTTGAACGTGGTCGAACAAATAGCGCGCGCGCGTGTCTTTTTTCGCTTGCGGCAGCCTACTAGATTGGCCCTTGCGCAATGGCCGCCGCCTGTAGGTATGCTTTTAATACCTACACGCGGAGTGACACAGGCCTGACCTTACTCACTTTCAAGGAAGGCTGGAAGAAATTTCTTCTACTTTTTCTTTACCTTTGTCCACTTTTTTCTATTAATTTTAAGACGATCGTTTGTGCAAAAATAATTTTAAAAAAAAACGTCGATATCGGATCGTCTATAATATTTTTAACGGCACGGTAAACTGTGCTATCTTACTGACGGTAAGCGAGTAACGATGCTGTTCTAAGATATTGGAATCTATTCCTACATTGGCATTGCAGGCATTGTACCTACTGGACCGCAAACCGTTTGGCGGCACCTTTGTCAGTAGGGTTGTCAATAGCCACGACGCGTGTATATTGATTTAATAATCTCTTTACTAGCTTACGCCGTGAATTCACGATTGGATTGGATTCCTAGCCGGCAATCAAGTCCGAGACCTCCCATTAATAAGGCCACAGCGCTTACTACAAGTAGGCCAACAAAACATTACTTACTCATTGGAGCTTTAAGAAAAGCTAGCATGATTAACACAGAGCATGCAGGCCAAGTGTTTCTTCACGTGCACTTTCTGCATATATGTATGTATGTATGTATGTATGTATGTATGTATGTATGTATGTATGTATGTATGTATGTATGTATGTATGTATGTATGTATGTATATATGTATGTATGTATGTATGTATGTATGTATGTATGTATGTATGTATGTATGTATGTATGTATGTATGTATGTATGTATGTATGTATGTATGTATGTATGTGTATGTAACTGCCTCGTTGGTCTAGTGGGTGGCATGTTTGACTGCGGCCGACGAGGTCCCGGGTTCGAGTCCCGGGTCGGGCCATAACAAGTATTGGGTTTTTCTGGCAAAAAATTCTCAGTACAAGCCCGGAGTTAGGAAGTTGGCGGTGTTTCACCCCCGTGCCTCGGAGAGCACGTTAAGCCGTCGGTCCTGCGCCTGACCTCTCACCGGTCGTGTCGGATTTTCCGTCCCATCGGGCTATGAGAGTAAAGGAACAGAGAGTGCACCTGTGTATGCGCACACACTTGTGCACTATAATATCTCCCGCGCAGATGGCTAATCTCTCTGGACATAGGCCGCCATGGCCGAAATTCGGTCGGGAGGACATTATTATGTATGTATATATGTATGTATGTATGTATGTATGTATGTATGTATGTATGTATAATATGTATGTTTGTATGTATGCATGTATGTATATATATATTTTTTTAATCCACTACAAGTTAGCCCTTGACTGCGATCTCACCTGATGGTAAGTGATGATGCAGTCTAAGATGGTAGCGGGCTAACCTGTTAGGGGCATGGCAGTTATATTAAACCCATACCCCTATTCAGTTTCTACACGGCATCGTACCGGAACGCTAAATCGCTTGGCGGCACGTCTTTGCCGGTAGGGTGGTAACTAGCCACGGCCGAAGCCTCCCACCAGGCCAGACCAGGGAAAATTCAGAAATTATAAATTCCCAAATTGACCCTGCCGGGGATCGAACCCGGGGCCTCCGCACGTTAAGGCAACAGCGCTACACACTGCGCCACGGAGGTCGTCAAAGGTTAAAATATATACCTAATATATATATATATATATATATATATATATATATATATATATTAGGTATACATTTTAATGTTTAGTTGTTGCACTATCCCGCGCTCTTGTTTTATAATCTCCTCTCCCCAAAGGTTGTCTGGAAGAGATTGCTTTAGCAATAAGACCGCCTTTGCACCCTTCTGTCTTATATTGTAAGCTTTTGTTTATTGTTATTATTTTTAATTGTGTGCAATAAAGAGTTCATCTATCTATCTATCTATCTATCTGCACGTGTTTGTTCAGTGCGAACTTCACATATATTTGAGAATATTATGAAGAACTCTCATTCGTGCAGGTTTCTTCACAATGTTTAAATTTTTCTACTTCAAGAAAGTTATATCTTACTTATATTATAAATGCGAAAGTTTGGATGGATGTATGGATGTACTAGCGAATGCCCGCGACTTCGTCTGCGTGGTTTGAGGTTTTTTGGTTACCGCAGGAACTCTTTAATTTTCCGGGATAAAAAGTAGCCTGTGTGCTATTCCAGACTATAATGTATCTCTGTGTCAAATTTCAGCAAGATCCGTTTAGCCGTTGGGGCGTGATTGAGTAACAAACGTCCATACATCCATACATCCATCCAAACTTTCACATTTATAATATTAGTAAGATGGATGTATGGATGGATGGATGGATGTATGGATGTTTGTTACTCAATCACGCCCCAACAGCTTAAGGGATCTGGCTGAAATTTGGCACAGAGATAGATTACAACATCCATCTCTCAACAACCACAAAACCTCGATCCACGCGTACGAAGTCGCGGGCATAAGCTAGTTTAAAATAAGTTACTAATAAAGATGTCCGTGAATTCGCGTAAGTATCCGTTTTTTAATCTTAAATTTTTTTCAGGATAAAAATAGCGTTTCCTTTCGTTAAAATCGATAAAGCGATTAGCTCGCAAAAGGTACCTTACAGACAGATAAACAGCATGGGTATATATATTATTAGAATATTTCGAATATAACACAATAAATGATACAAATGTAGACCCAGCCTTGGGTAACTTGGACGTTACAATTGATAGAATTATTGCTGGTCACGAAATGAGAAAAAATCTTTTGCCAATTATTGCGGATTCTTCGCTTTATCCCCTGTTCTGTTAACTCGAGGGAAATAATGAGGTTAATAGGGGAGAAATAATCACAAGTTTTGTATGGGACCCTTTCATTTTGTTATAAAGGTGATTGAAAGTGTTCTTAACTGTATGAAGATAAACTCTTTTCCAGTTGATGAAGGGATGTGAGCAACTTTCATAGGATCGATTCGAAAGGTACCTTGTTTCTTCAATGGGTAGGGGTTGTTTTTAATTTTGGAACGAATGTGTCTTATCGCGCGTTGCGAAAGGGGGCTAGACGGAAAAAATTAAGACCAAAAGTTGTAACGACCCTCTCCAAAAGTTGTAACGACACTTTTTGCTATAGTTGTTAATATGACGTACGGTTGCATATATTCGCCGCTTTGAAGTAGATCTCCGTGGCGCATACAATATGGTAACGCGTTATCGATTCGAATCCCTCTCACGAAATAGCAGTTTTTTATATTTTTAAATTTGTTTTTTAATTTTTTCTTCGCAAAACCGACCCTGAGATAAACCGTATATCTGAGGCTAGCGCTCTCTGGTGTGGCAGGGGCCTGTTTATCAGCTATTACGAAGACCCTCCTGGCGCTCAACTGCTTGTTGCATGCTGTACCTATATATTAATAAATGTGTTGTTTTGTGTTCATTATCAACTTTTATTCAATCTACGATCTAGTCATAATATTGTAAGCCGTGCGGCGTGCACGTGTTTCTCTGTGTAAATTTTATTACAATTCCTTCACTAATCGAAAGGAACTTCGTTCCATCGGGTGTCCCTTGGCACCTCTCAAGTTTTTTGTTTATTTATTTGATCACACAAAGCTCTATCCACAGTAATAAAATGTTCATTCTCAACTCACCTATTTGTGAACATTCTAGTAATGAATTTCATTTGATTATTATCCTGCGAAGGCTAGAAAGGTCAGAAAGGAAGGTCGGAAGGGCGGAAAGGTTGGAATCCCACTCGTGAACCTAATAATGCCTATTCAATAAGCAATTCTACTTTGTGAATACATGTAAAAAGATATGTATCGGATTTTGTAATTATTATGACCTTCTGTATATTTAAAAGAGGGAAATCAACTGAGTTACTATATAAACGTATATAAGTAGCTTAAGCCGCTGGATTTATGGAAACTTTTATTTGTTTAGACTTCTCAAATTCCTTTCTTAAATTCCACAGCTGAAAACCAGCGACTTGCTTTGTACCTATGCAATTTATTGGCATACAATGCAGGGATTAACGCTGATCTGTACACCCATTCTGGGTGGTGTCATAGATGAAATTGTTACATTGATTTTTCATCGTGGGGTTTACGATATTTGGGGATGTGTGAAGTCTCAAATTTCTATTCGATTTGACAGTCGGTAAGTTGCCCTGCATGACCCAGAGTTCATCATAATGTGCTCGAAGGTGTGTGAAATCTGCCAATCCACACTTGGCCAGCTTGGTGGACTCTGGCCAACCCCTTTTCATTCTGAGGAGGACTCTTGCTCAGTAGTGGGTGCGCAATGGATTAAAAAATGATGATGAAATTTCTCATGTTACAACTGAGGCACGGAATTCGAACACAAATTAAAATTCATGTAAAGTATTTAAAAAAAACCGGCCAAGTGCGAGTCGGACTCGCGCACCGAGGGTTCCGTACTCAAGAAGTAGGTATAATTACCTTTGTTAATGAACCGCAAAACTAACTTTGTTTGTAGAGGTTTACTGTTAATATCAAAAAATTACGTTTGTTGTATGGGAGCCCCCCTTTAATATTTACTTTATTGATATTTAATTATTTATTTTGAAAGGTAATATACAAGTTAATATTCTGTGAAAATTTGAACCGTCTACCTGTTACCGTTTTTAATATCGAGCAAAAAAATACGAAAAAAACACGTTTATTGTATGGGGACCCTCCTTAATATATATATTTTTAAAATTTTTAGTATTTGTTGTTATAGCGGCAACGGAAATACATCATTTGTGAAAATTTCAGCTTTCTAGCTATCACGGTCTATGAGATACAGCCTGGAGACAGACAGACAGACAGACAGACAGACAGCGGAGTCTTCGTAATAGGGTCCCGTTTTTACCCTTTGGGTACGGAACCCTAAAAACTGGCTTAGTAACATAAAATACCTGTACAAGATTTTAAAACATAATATTAGCACAGAATACCTAAGTTTAAAACAGGAACCTCCTCAGGTTGAGATATTAGGAAGGAAAGTTGAGAAGCTACTTAGGGAGTGCAATTTACGTAATATTATTATGAATGAAGGCTTCTCTCTTAGATTACAACGCGGTACTAAAGAGTATGATACTAAAGGCATGTAAACTGTAGGATGTAAATTAAGAGGGACTCATTTACGTGCCTTTACACTCCGTTTTACCCTTTTATTTACACCTACGTAAATTCTTTAGAGAAATTAAGGTTTTTTTTAAACACGTTGAAATGCATTTGCGCAAAACACGTATCTGTCTGTCTGCTAAGCCTTAACAGCCCATCTTTTCAACCGATTTTGATGAAATTTGGTTTAAGGAGTTGCCTCGTATTTTTTTGAGGGAATCAAAAAAATCTAATCCACGCAGACGAAGTCGCGGGTATTATCTAGTAAAGTATCATAACACTAAGTAGAATTCATGTATCATAACTCTACCCCATAGCGTCAAGGTACTTAAGTTTCCCCCTTCAAACACCGACCGATGTTCCTTGTCGAATTTCAAGCCTCCATTATATTTCATAGGCTTCAAATGTTAACTATGTTGGGAACAAGGTACCTATACATTCTGTAGGTACACGTTGACATAAGGAATTTCACTTATCATCTTGAGAATTTGAAGGGTTAACTTCAGTGCAAGAATTCCTCTGAGCTAGATTGATTTGATAAGGTATTTTGCCTGTAGCTTGTTAAGGAATTGATATAGGTACCTACGGTTAGACCGTAACTTAACGGTTTATGTGTAAGTTAACATTCTGCAGAAAGTGAACTTAGTATAATGGGCCAGGTGATATTTTTTTCAATTTTTGAAAGCTTTTTATTTGTAAAATATAAATACATTTTGTGCTTTATTATTTATTAATATCGTGGGATCCCTTTGATTTTCCGGGGTAAAAAATAACCTACTTATATCACTCTTCAAAAATATCTCTATACTAGTCGATGCCCGCGACTTCGTCCGCGTGAAATAAGTTTTTTAAATTCCCACGGGAACTTGCTGATTCTTCGGGTTAATATATAGCCTATGACACTCACAAATAATGTAGCTTTCTATTGGTACCAGAATTTTCAAAACCGGTTCAGTAGGTAGATCCAGAGATTACCCCCTACAACGTCACAAACTCAAACTCACAAAATTTACCTCTTTATAATATTAGTATAGATTGATGTAAAGAATCACGTCAAAATTGAAGGACACCACAACAAAATAAAAACCGGCCAAGTGCGAGTCGGACTCGCGCACCGAGGGTTCCGTACTCAAGAAGTAGGTATAATTACCTTTGTTAATGAACCGCAAAACTAACTTTGTTTGTAGAGGTTTACTGTTAATATAAAAAAATTACGTTTGTTGTATGGGAACCCCCCTTTAATATGTACTTTATTGATATTTAATTATTTATTTTGAAAGGTAATATACAAGTTAATACCTATTCTGTGAAAATTTGAACCGTCTACCTGTTACCGTTTTTAATATTGAGCAAAAAAATACGAAAAAAACACGTTTATTGTATGGGGACCCCCCTTAATATATATATTTTTTTAATTTTTAGTATTTGTTGTTACAGCGGCAACGGAAATACATCATTTGTGAAAATTTCAGCTTTCTAGCTATCACGGTCTATGAGATACAGCCTGGAGACAGACAGACAGACAGACAGACAGCGGAGTCTTAGTAATAGGGTCCCGATTTTACCCTTTGGGTACGGAACCCTAAAAACCAAGTAGGATGTATATGTATTACATAGTCATACCCTTAATCAAAAAACTTATCATTACAACTATTGGTAGGTTTGTACCTACCAATAGTTCCACTTACCAATAACTACCTACCAATAGGTACACTATTTTTTCGTGATTATTTCGATGTTTAAAAATATGGTTTGAAATACCTATCCGGAAGGTGCCAAGAGGACTTTGTAGATTTATTTTACGATTGATGAATTCGATTAGCTAATCTATACTAATATTATAAATGCGAAAGTGTGTCTGTCTGTCTGTCTGCCTGTCTGCTACGCTTTCACGGCCCATCTGTTCAACCGATTTTGATGAAATTTGGTACAGACATAGGTTACATCCCGGGGAAGGACATAGGCTACTTTTTATCCCGGAAAATTGAAGAGTTCCCGCGGGAATCAAAAAATAAATCTGTTCAACCGATTGTGATGAAATTTGGCACAGGGATATGTTGTAGCCCGGAGAAGGACGTAGGCTACTTTAAATCCCGGAAAACTGAAGAGTTCCCGCGGGAATCAAAAAACATCAATCCACGCGGGCGAAGTCGCGGGCATCGTCTAGTATAGAATAAACAAAATCAAATACCCAATTTCAATCAAAATTCCCGATAAAACATTTTCGTTGAAGCTGTTCCATTAACTATAATCGGGTCGTGGATTTATGTAAATTCGCGGTTCAGGTGGGTAATATGAAGAGGTATTATTCATCGGGTGGTTTTATCATTTTTGACAGATTTGTCAAACAAAATTATGAATCCTTTTCATTAATATAAAACTAGAGGACGCCCGCGACTTCGTTCGCGTGGCTTAAGTTTTTTAATTCTCACAGGCACGCCTTAATTTTCCGGGCTAAAAAGAACCTGTGTCACTCTCTAAGTACCCAACTACACCCATGTAAAATACTCGTCGATCCGTTGCTCTGTTGCGGCGTGATTGAAGGATAAACTCTCTATTTGACGTCCTTGGGGATAGAAATTTCAAAAACTATAAAATCCGTATTTCATCATTAGCGGAAGCCCAAATAGCAAGTTTCATGGCTATAGAAGCTTAAAAACGACGGACTTTCATACAAACTTTCAACCCCTATTTGGTACCCCATTGAGGGTAGAATTTTGAAAAGCTATGACAAACGTACTTCTTTATTTTTTTACCGAAAGCCAAAATACCAAGTTTCGTTGATATAACTTGAAAAATATCTTGAGAAATGAAGGCTTTTCATACCAACTTTCATCCCCTATTTCACCCCTTTGAAGGTCCAATTTTCAAAAACTGTGAAACACGTCGTTCTTCATTTTTAGCCAGCAGCTCATATACCAAGTTTCATGGCTATAACTTGAAAAACGGTGGACTTTCATACAAACTCTCAACCCCTATATTACCCCTTTGGGGGTGGAATTTCGAAAAACCCTTTCTTAGTGGATACCTAGTCTTCACAAAGAACACACTCTCCAAATTCCATGTCTCTAGGACCAGCGGCTTAGGCTGTGCGTTGAAATATAAGTCAGTCAGTCACTCAGTCAGTCAGGACTTTGAATTTTATATAGTAAACTAGATGATGCCCGCGACTTCGTCCGCGTGAATTGATGTTTTTTTAAGATTTAAACTATCCTATCTCTCAAGTTGGATCGAACTGCACATGGTGTGCGAATTTTATTATAATCGGTTAAGTGGTTTAGGAGTCCATTGAGGACAAACATTGTGACACGAGATTTATATATATTAAGATATATTGATTACACGACTGTTTAAATTTACAGGTAGGTATTAATTACTATTCTCTGTCCAATCAATTATTTTACTTTTGGCAGCTCGAGTTAGTGATGTTCTAATGCGTTACTGATTCGATTTTTGATTGACACATTAATATTTATCTTTGCTCAAAATTTTTATTGTTTTATAAACAAGCATTTAAATGCCCAAGTACATTTTTTGTCTGTCTGTCTGTTCGCGCATCACGCCGTAACTTTATAATATGGATTTGATTGCAACTTGGCACACTTATAACTTGCACTTTGTGCTATTATAACTAAATTTAAAACTAATCAAAAGATACGGTCGTTTGTGTCGCATTTTTGTATATTATTGTGTGGTGTGGTGGAATTTATATTGTGTGGTGGACCGGAAACTTGTCAGTAAATCTAAAAATCTAAAAACTTGTCAGTAGTCCTAACTCCTATGCCTATATTATCATTTCCGCCGACTTGGGGCGATGAAGAGCTAATAATAAATGTTTCATTAGTGATGTTATTTATAGAACCTTTCACCGTGATTCATTACCTAATTAAAATTTGGTTCAATGAATATTGTTTTAGCATTTCATGTTATTATTTTCGGTTCCATTATAAATCTATTTGTGGCTGAATGTGGTTATTAATATAATATAATATGATATGATAGGTATAACATTGTTGTGAATTCCGATGCCCTCCATCTTCGATGGCAAGAGTAGGTAGTGGTGTACCTATTGTCGGTTCCTCTAGTACTGTAAATATCCATGGACGACAGTAATCACTTTGCATGTTGCTTCAAGGCTTTACCTGAAAGATTGATCGGAGGAGAGGAAGGATTTTTAGTCTGTTGGCCGTTGGGTAACACCCCCAATGGAGTCGGTCATACCCTATCTAACTCCTGAGGTATTCAATGAGGATTTTACTCCTTCCCAGAGGAAAACATATTCTTGATCAAATAAATATTACAAATGCGAAAGTATGGATGGATGGATCTATGGATGAATGGATGGATGTTTGTTACTCAATCACGCCCGAACGGCTGGACGGATCTGGATGAAATTTGGCACAGGAATAGATTATAGTCTGGAATAACACGTAGGCTATTTTTTATGCCGAAAAACTAAGGAGTTCCCGCAGGAACCAAAAAACCTCAATCCACACGGACGTAGTCACGGGCGTAGCTAGTATTTATATAAAAGCCAGCCCATATATTGGTCTGTACGTTGGGCTATAGAACAAACGCCTATTATCGTTCTAACCGAGAGTATATAGGGACGCAGACTAAGGGTGGAGTGCGCCGACTTCTGCTTAACCGATGTTTAGGTAATCGGCTGATTAATCTTCAACACCGTTTAAACAACCGTTTAAATATTTACTGTTCACGACGTTATTTTGAACGACGATCAATAAATCAGGCGATAACCAACCATTCACAGCAAACGGACCTGAACTGAACGAATGATAAAAGCCAACACATTTGCGTAGTCATATTGTCTTAACTATTCAACCTGACGCACTGCGACGTTTGTTTTTAATAGCGTAAAATAGAATGCTGTCAACTTGAAAAGTACAACGACGCCGTTGGGGAGGATAAACAAAGCTGTAATTCTACATTTGGGCAGGTAACAGTGGGTCGGGGTCTCCATTGTTTTGCACACTAGACAGAGAAAGAAAGAGGAATTCTCTTTCTACGTTTTGCACCGACCAGATGTTTACAATTGTGCGATACCAATAAATGGGACCAGAAAAAGTAATTATTTATGACGCAGTGAAGCAGCTGTGAATTGAGTATTGTAAATCTTGGATTTGTATGCTCAGTTTTATTAAAATTTAGTAAATATGGATGACCAAAAGAAGCGCACTCCCAATTTCACAAGCGACGAGAAGCGCAGTCTTTCAGAGTTAGTATTAAAATACAACAACATAAACAGTTTTAAAAAAAATTACTTTAATTTAAAAACAAAGACACTAGGTAGGTACTAGTTTTCTATTAATTATATAACAAATAACCTAAAAACGAGCCTAAAAATTACACTAACGCAAAAACTCAATCATTAAAATGTGATAAACGACGGTTAAACGACCCTGCCGAGCTCGGTTAAGATAATCGGGCGTTTAGGCGCTCTAACGATTGGTTAGGTTGTGATGAACACTAAAAAGTATTTAATCAGTCGTTTATCTGATAATCAGCCGTTTTAAAAGTCGGTGAACTCCACCCTAAGTACTGATTCCTGATGATGCGCTGGGCTATTGAGCATATGGCTATATACCTACGTCCTAATCGAGAGCTGGAGCAGATTCTATTTCTCACCTCCACATAGCTTTCAACTGGTCGCACGTCGGCTCGTCGGGCTTCATGTCGCGGTCGCGCACCCTCGCGGGCCGCGGACTAAGCACCGGCTCCTGGTCTATACGCTGTGCTACTGAGCAGGCGCATATGCACACTGCCACGCTCCATACTCGCCAGATTGACCACATCCTGGAACAAGAGATAGAAAGAGTTAAACTACAACAATCAGAATGAGTAGGAGTAGGAATTAGAAGGTGAGCAAGGTACAATTCGGGGTTGTCTATCAGAATTACAATCCTTGTTTTAAGGACGTCAAGGAACGTCATATGAAACGTCAATTTTAAAATAATTCTGCTGATAATAGTTACGTTGTTTTAGCTTAGTTTACTTTACGTTATTGATGTAACGACTGCCTCGTTGGTCTAGTGGTTAGCATAGTCGACTGCGGATCACGAGGTCCTGGGTTCGATTCCCGGTCGGGCATGAAAAGTTAGGTATTGGGTTTTTCAATTAAGAAATTCTCAGTGCTAGCCCGGAGTTGGAAGTTGGCGGTGTTTCACCCCCGTGCCTCGGAGAGCACGTTAAGCCGTCGGTCCCGGTTATTATCACTAACATGATAATAGTCGTTAAAGCCCGCCAACCCGCATTGGAGCAGCGTGGTGGGTCTAAGCTCTAATTCCCGCTCTCCTATGAGAGTGGAGGTCTGTGCCCAGCAGTGGGACGTTAATAGGCTGTAGTGATGATGATGATGATGATATTGATGTACAATTTCCTTTGTTGTGTACAGTAAAAGTGTATTCATTCATTCATTCATTCATTCATTCATCCATAGTAAGCTCCCTGATTTCGATCGGGCACGCAGCTATAATGTATCGCAGTTATTTGCTATTTTCTCATAATCATCATCATTTCAACTCATTGCTGGTACACTACTGAGCAGGACACTTTTCTCAGAGTGGGGAGGGTTTGGTAATAATCCACCACGCTGGCCAAGTGAGGATTGCCAGACTTAAACCTCCCTATTGATGTACCGGCAGTGATTTAGCGTTCCGGCACGATGCCGTGTAGAAACCGATTAGGGGTATGGGTTTAATGTACTGCCATACCCCTAACGGATTAGCCCGCTACCATTTTAGACTGCATCATCACTCACAGTGAAATTGCAGTCAAGGGTTCACTTGTAGTGTAATTAAAAAAAAACGGAACCATTGGTCAAGCCACGGCGCATAAAACCAATAAGTTAGTGCCAATCATAGAGGTAGTATCTTGCCTACGCCGCGCACAAGGAGTGCGGTGCGATAGTATTACTCTATATCTTATACTACCTCTGGTGGTGGTCATAGAGGTAGTATTACCTCTGGTGGTGGTGGTGCCAATACTATCGAAAAGCCTCAATAGGAAAGCAATTCCATGGAACCCGCCATTTTGGAGATATCTGACTCAGTGGAATGCGTTTGTTAACGATTGAAATCAATCAATGGTTTAATTGAATCAGTATTGTATGTTACGGTATTGTGATGATCGGATTGGATAATGAAAAAGTCCAGGTATATTGCTTCCACAAAGGGTAATTGCGATTTCCATATCGGGCAGATAGTTTTTCCGAAAATGTTCGCTTCCATATTGAACAGAAATCTGATGCCTGCGACTTCATCCGCGTGGTTTAAGTTTTTTTGATATCCGCGGGGACTCCTTAATTTTTCGGGATAAAGAGTAGCCTATGTCACTCTCCAGATCCTCAAAATATATACCCATGCCAAAAATCACGTTGATCCGTTGCGGCGTGATTGAGGGACAAACCAACAAACTAACACACTTTCGCATTTATAATATTAGTATGATATTGTATTTCTGAAAAGTTATCGCTCACAGTACACAATTTATTTGAGGCAATGTTTTTGTATGTCAAAAGAAGCCGTGAATTGATATGATTTCAAAGAAATAATAATCGGCTTATATTAGAATAAAATAAATAAGTAAATAAAAATAAAATAGCTTTTATTATTCCTTACATTAATTTGAGAACTACAGTTGAGGGACGAGTGGCCTAGTTGCGGTGGCAGTCGATTGCGGTTGTTAAGCAACGTTGACTCAAGTCGGTAACTGGATGGGTGACCGGATTTGGAAGTCCAAACTTGGCCTTTTCGTTTACCCCGTGCCTCGGAGAGCACGTTAAGCCGCCGGTCCCGGTTATTACACTACAATCCGATAGTACTACTCGCTAGTAACTTAGGAGTTGACCTGGAAACCCACCGCATTATTATCCCAAGAAAAGCCCTGCCATTATTTGATTAATGGAAAGGGTCATGATCCTCGGCAATGAGGAATACGACGCAGAGGGAGAGAGAATTCACAGTACATTTAGCGCTTATGTACCTCTCGCGTGCGTCTCGAGTCGAGTTACCAGAGACTCCTTGTTTGAGTACAGTTTGCGCGCGAACTATAAAGCGAGTGCACAAAAAGATGGACCCCAAATGTTTGCCCGTTGCACGCTCCTTCTAGACGTACGTACGTACGCGCGAAAGGCTTCGCGGCAAATTCGCCCCTTCTAGACAAGGTCTACATAAAAGCTTGTAATATTCCATTAATCCTAATATGTATTACAAATGCGAAAGTGTGTCTGACTGTCTGTCTGCTACGCTTTCACGGCCCATCTGTTCAACCTATTTGGATAAAATTCGGTTAAATCTCGGGGGAAGGACATAGGCTACTTTTTATCCCGGAAAATAAAGAGTTTCCGCGGGAATTAAAAAAATCCACGCCGACGAAGAAGAAGACGATCATCTAGTATATAATAATATATCCTATGAATGGCAGCCTTCTATATCTACGGATAGAAGGCTTTGGTATACAGGATACGTCATGCTGTTCCCATTATGTCAGGTAAACATGTCTGCACTGCCGTGCTGTATGTTGTTCAAAGTTGTTCAAACATGTTCAAAGTTCGCAACACATTCAATAAAATGGATATCACCGTCGACCGTAATCCACCGTCCAACGTTCATTTTTACTGTAGAGAACTCGAAACTTTTGCTTACCTTACTTGATAATAAGCCCACAAGACAGTATCATTATTCTTGTTAGGTACATTACGTATGTATTGTGTATTAGCTACATATTGTAGTGTACTGCTGAGTTTTTGCCGGTTCTTCTCAGTAGGAACCGGTGGTAAGATCATGACATTTCTTAAGTGGCACTTAAGTAGTCCTACGTTAAAAATTCCTGAAAAAATTTTCATGGAGGTGTGATACGAAAATTTAGGTGCGGAACCTGGTCTACAACTTGAATGGGCGTCGATCCACTATCAGAATGGAGAGATCTACACTAACTACAATTAATATTGTAACTGCAAAAGTGTCTATCTGTCTGTCTGTTACGCATTTAGCGTCCATCTAAACGATTTTGACAAATTTGCCACCGAGATAGGTTATATATCCCAGAGAAGGACAGGGTATAAATACCCTATCCTATGTCCTTCACAAAAACCTTAATCCACGTGGACGAAGTCTTTTTTTTTATTTATTTTATTCACTACAAGTTAGCCCTTGACTGCGATCTCACCTGATGGTAAGTGATGATGCAGTCTAAGATGGTAGCGGGCTAACCTGTTAGGGGCATGGCAGTTATATTAAACCCATACCCCTATTCGGTTTCTACACGGCATCGTACCGGAACGCTAAATCGCTTGGCGGCACGTCTTTGCCGGTAGGGTGGTAACTAGCCACGGCCGAAGCCTCCCACCAGGCCAGACCAGTAGAGTCGACGAAGTCGGGGACATCACCTTCTATTAAATAAACGGGATAGGATTTCGAGTGC
The DNA here is from genome assembly GCA_963932025.1 of Erebia epiphron. NCBI lineage: Eukaryota > Metazoa > Arthropoda > Insecta > Lepidoptera > Nymphalidae > Erebia > Erebia epiphron. Next base: position 26,571,303 of record OZ009947.1, on the reverse strand, counting down.
CAAGATTGTGGATAAAATAAATTCGATCTTTTGTCCGTGTTCCGTTACACGCCGGAGAATAAAAACGGCCATTTCTCAACAGTAAAAGCGGTTTGTAGCGAAGATAAAACATCGGAGCCGCCGGTCCGGGGCTGCCGCAGGCAATATCCGGATCGCAGCCGCGCACATCCGGTGGGAGATAGGCTTTATGATGGACCTAAACGAAAACGTAGGTAGTAAGCTTTTATTTTTCTTGACTCGATTTTTCGAACGCATTTTTCAAGCAGCGATAATTTTTTATTGGGGTTGTATGCGTTTCAAAATTTCCTCTTCACGTTGTCTTCATTACTGGTTAATAAGTCATTCAATGGTAGGGTTTTTTTTGGGATAATAATGCGAAGAGCTCCCAAATATTGCTACCTGTGACTTGACTCGATCACACACAACACATCACACACGTTCCCTAACAACACAGTTAATCTGGTGAAGTGTGTTGGAATGGGGAAGTTTCATGATGTTGTGAATATCATATTTAACACAACGGAAGTGAAATATGGATTAAAACTAATAAATCAGTGTTTTTTTTAAATCCATTAATAAATGACTGAGAAATGACGATTTAAAAGTTTAATTATTTAATGTACACCGATTGCTGTATCTTACTGGAGTGAGAAATTTTGTGAGTGAGTTTTAATACCTAACCGAGATTTAATACTTCAAAATTATCTTCACGTACAAATTAAGTGCTTTCAATTCAATTAAGGCACGTCCATTTATTTCTTTTATTCGGCTTTATAAAGTCGGTTGATAGGAATTATGACGTCACGTCTCCCGTCTTGCAAGCGCAACTTTAAAGTTCCATAACTTTTTCATTTGTTGAGATATTTTGATGATTCTTTCATATTTTTGTTTTATTTTGTCTTAATTTTCATAAAAAATGTGAAAAAAAATAATGGTAAAATTTCCAACACGTGCGTCTCGTAAAGGTCCGTTTATTACTCAAAAGATCATACACACTACACTGGATCGGCGATCACGATCAATGAACGTTCCAGATTGATTGTGTACAGAGTGGATTGACCGTCAATCAAGCATTGATTTCGATCTGCGGATCGTGACCTACATTGAATGTACGAAGGCACCTTTAGCATAATTTCGTCTGTCGAAAATTCGTGGCGATATTAGATGTATAGCATTCTGTTATAAAGAAATAATAGAAAAATAGATAGCAAGTCGCAGGTAACTTTTTCAATAAATAAAAAATTCGGAGCGCAGAAAACTTCTTTTCTCGCTTGAAAGAGAAAACCGGTTGTTAATTGTAAAATTTTCATTCGAAGAGGTACCTACCCTTCTTATTAAAACTTAAAAGCAAAGGAAATGAAAATTAGTGACGTAAAAAATATTAAGGCTTTTGAAAGTTTGTTAATTCCTTCCTTTTTGCAATCGCTTTCAGTATTGGAATTCTCAAAGAATTTAACTTAACTTTGTTAAAAGATTTTCCTAAAAAGCCGACTTGTCGATAACGTCATAATTGACTGCCTTGTTGGTCTAGTGGTTAGCATGTTCGACTGCGGCCGACGACGTCCCAGGTTCGAGTCGCGGGTCGGGCCATAACAAGTATATTGGGTTTTTCTGACTAGAAATTCTCAGTACTAGCCCGGAGTTAGGAAGTTAAACCGTCGGTCCTGCGCCTGACCTCTCACCGGTCGTCTCGGATTTTCCGTCCCGTCGGGCTGTGAGAGTAAGGAACAGAGAGTGCAATTGTGTTTGCGCACACACTTGTGCACTATAAAATCTCCCGCGCAGATGGCTAATCTCTCTGGAGATAGGCCGCCGTGGCCGAAATTCAGTCGAACATTATATGAACACTGTCGCTACAAGTAGACAAATAATAGCTCGCCAACCCGCATTGGAGCAGCGTGGTGGATCTAAGCTCTAATTCCCTCTCTCCTATGGGAGTGAAGGCCTGTGCCCAGCAGTGGGACGTTAATGCCTGATGGGCTGTAGTGGTAGACAAATAATAGTGTCCGACTGTATTAAATACACGGCGGCCAATCTCCTCAAAGATTAGTCATCTTAGCGGGAGATATAGTGCACAAATGTGTGCGAAAACTCTCTATTCCTTCACTCTCATAGCCCGTATTTCCCGTAACGCATAGGATAGGAAACGATTAGCTAAAGGGGCTTAAAAAATTCCGTATTGCAAATTCAAATTGTTTAAGTACAGGTATTTGTAGGTATAAACTTAATTGAAAATTCTCATTTTTACTCGAAAACATCGGCTTATTTTTTAAACATTTGAAGCGAAAAGGAATACCTAAGTAAACCATTTTAGATTTATTACACGTTGATTTTAAATAAACTCGATCCAATATCGAGCTTCTTTCTATAAATTTAATCAAGCCTTCATGTAAACATGATCACACATCTTTCATCAGTCATCATCAGTGCGCATTTCACGTGCGGTTTTAATCAAATCAAAGGGAAACAAATAGACACCCTAGATTTGTTTCAGTCTACAAGTCCTCAACCATACCCATGCAAAAATCACATCGATAAGTAGCTTTGTTGCAGCGTGATTGAACAAACCAACAAACTAACACACTTTTGCCTTTATAATACCGGAAATACATTACACGCGACTTGAAAGTTCTTGTATGAAGAGCTAAGAAGTTACATACATAGGTTTATTTTTTACGATTTCAGTGTAATGATCATAATTGAAAATGCACATGATCTCATTTTGTCACACCATCAAAAAAAAGGTAAATAAGTGCAGCCGTTCTCATTGTTTTAATATCCTTCTTCACAGTCCACATGCATACTAATATTATAAATGTGAAAGTGTGTCTGTCTGTGTACCTGCTATGCTTTCACAGCCAATCTTTCAACCAATTTTATCGAAATATGGTACGAAGATAAAGATAATCCCGGGAAACATAAAAATTTTCATCCCGGTAAATCAAAACGTTCCCACGGGATTTTTCAAAATTGAAACATGGGTAAAGTAGCGGGCATCATCTAGTATAAGACATGTTTAAAATAGTGACAAATATTATCTATGTCAAAGGTCTTGTTTATGGTACGGCACGTGCGGATACCACTTATTCTAGACTAGCGGATGCCTATGTCACTCTTCATGTCCTCAACTATACCCATGCCACAAATCACGCCGTTGCTCCGTTGCGGCGTGATTGCGTCAACAAACTAACAAACTTTTGCATTCATAATATTAAGTATGATGTCTAAGGTCTAGTTTAGTATACGGCACACGTGCGGATACTACTTATTGTAGATACGCGATCAGGTTTAATCAGGCATTAATTTAAATGGAGTATTTTATTCACGAGCCGCCGGCGTTGGATTAAAACTCGGCCATTAGCAATTCAGCAGTAAATTGGGAGTGTAATTAGTGCTGGAACACATTAGTGACATCTGGGGGGAGTAATTAGGGTACTAGGGTTCCTTCGTCTCGGGGTCTATACTCTATAAGAAACTTAACGAATTTTTTTATTTTTTTTATTGCGAGATAGGCTTGCGCTTGACGACCATCATTCTTAATACAAAGCAATGATGAGGTCTAGGTTGGATCGCATTTGCCTAGAAAATGTATTTTCAGTCTTTCTTGTTTCTTATTCACTCTTTCTTATTTTTTTATTTTGCGTTTCTAATGAATCAAACACACGATAGAATGTTGAAGATAACATAACATTAAAATTATTTCATAAATCGTATTAAGTACTACAAGATGCCTGCGACTTCGTCCGCGTGGATTAAGATTTTTTGATTGCCGGGGGACCTCCTATAATTTTCCGGGATAAAAAATGTGCATGTAAGCTATATCCTTCCCAAACTTTCGCTTTTATAATATTAGTAAGATAGGTAACATAAGATAATTAGTTTTTTAGTAAGATGAAAACACTTATTTTCTTGACAGTAAAATTAAAACTGTATTCGCCCTTAGCTGTGTGTGGTACATTAACTGTGCACGGCAGTTGGCAGAACTGACGTTTGGCGGCGCTGTCATAGCGTGCCAATTCGACTTGCTATGGTGGCAGCACTGATCCAAGAGGCACCCTCTTGAGTGAAGTGTTTTCTAGTGATCCATTTTAACTTCAGCAGAGCTTGTGGCAACAAGCTAAAGTGTTCAGTATTTGTATTATTGTATCACCTTTCAATAATTTGTGCAGATTTAAATATTCCAGATTGCTCAATTGCTGTTTAATTGATTTATATCGCTAAAGTGAATTTTACATTATATAACTTAACCACTGACCTAAATAAATTGCAATAAGTAACGGTGGATAAATTAGCAATTGTTAAGATTTAATTGAACAATAAATACTTAGGAAATGTTATTATATTATTACGTATTGGAATTAATAAATACTGCATGATTCTAGATTGTGTTTCCTTGCCTGCTTCATTAAGTCAATGGACAGATTATAAAACAAAGCGAAAATATTGAAATTACTACGAAATACTACGAGTCGTTGCTAGTTTTTTCTATGCGGAACAATCCGTGCGCAAGTTTACTCGCTCTTGCCCGATTTATATTGTGTTGAAAGGCCTTTGCTGGAATTCTCAAAGTAATTTAATTTCGTATCCTCAGTGTAGGTAGATACTGTTAATTATAATTAAATGAGCTATCTAGAGATCTTGACAGGTCATTAAAAGTTAACGAAGCATTCAAAGTTTGAGGAAATTGAGGTATTTAGGCTAAATATATATATGCTATTTTGTACGTACATTGCTTACCATCATATTCGACTGCGGCCGACGAGGTTCCGGGTTCGAGTCCTCTGTCGGGCCATAACACAAGTATTTGGTTTTTCTGACATTCTCAGAACTAGCCCGGAGTAAGGAATTTGGCGGTGTTTCACCCCCGCGCCTTGAAGAGCACGTAAAGCCGTCGGTCCTGCGCCTGCTCTCTCTCCGGTCGTGTCGGATTTTCCGTCCCATCGGGCTATGAGAGTTAAGGAACAGAGAGTGCACCTGAATATGCGTACACACTTTTGCACAATATTATATCTCGCGCAGATGGCTAGTCTCTCTGGAGATAGGCCGCCGTGGCCGAAGTTCGGCCGGTAGGACATTATTTTATTTACCATCAGGTGAGATCGCAGTCAAGGCTATTTTTCATCCCGGAAAACTAAGGATTTACCACAAAATTTAAAAAATCAATTTATAATTTTTTTTTTAAATTTTAAAAGTTCAAAATTGAGCTGTTTCGAGCCAAATAACCCCAACGGGTAAACACATTATGCAAATCGCTTGATTTCCGCCTCGCGTACGCTGTACACCGGACGTTGTTTATTTTGGCGCCAAAACGAGCTAATTTTATTTATTAGCAACATGTGGCTGTTACCACACCAAGCTAGCGGTATAATTATGTTGGAGGTTTAACTTTAAGCAGCTTATATACGTTTAAAACAGAAATAAATATTCGTAGAAGAACCAAAGCACTATTAAGTATTACGAAGCACGGACAAACCAACAAAGTATGCTTTCGCATTTATAATAGAGGGTGTCCCTGGATAACGTGCAACCCCGAAAGGGGGTGAAACTAGACCATAAATTATATTAATAATTATATAAAAAGAAAAAAATATTTTACTTATTATTAGCGAATTAAGAATTTTATTTCTCATATGTAGACTATAAGAAATTTATTTCGTATGTATCTGTAAGAAAAAAAACGATTTCTTAAAAATTAGTGGGTCGATTGCTTTGAAAAAAAAATGCCACATATTTGACGGTAAGGATTAAATAACGCAAAAAAAGTGGCATCATGACTTAAACTTTGCTTTTTGTCCATAAAAAAAATCATTTTTTATTACTGCTTTTTTCAATGATCTATCAATTTTTTCAGTTTTTTTTCCCGATAATTTATGGTCTAGTTAACCCCTTTCGGGGTTGCACTTTATCCAGGGACACCCTGTATTTACTTTACGTGCGAAGCCGAAGCCAACTAAAATTTCACAAAAGTTCTCAGTGCAATAATAGCTTTACCTATCCAGCAAGAACTGATTGCTCAAGGAAACACAGTTTCAACGAACAATACCCATTCGTCAAGTTTACGTGAAAGCTCGGATCCGTCTTACTATTCCTAGCCTTTTGTAAAGTTTTAACGAGACAGTCAAGATTTATTGTCAAAGAGCTTACTACACAGTACACCCGGTACACAGTCGAAATCAATGATCTAACCCTATCGTAGATAGTGTCTAAGAAAATCGTATTAATTTGAGAGTTCAAAACATATTATTTGATCTGTTTAAGGAGTCCATATATGCTTTTTGACATGCAGGCATCTATTAACTCCATAAACAGTTCGAACTATACGTTTTCGATTCTCACAATCGGAGGGCAGATCGATTGTGGAGCTGGTCTATGGCCTAAACCCTTCGCATTCTGAGTAGAGACCCGTACTCAATAGTGAGCCGGCGATGGGTTGAGATAGATGTGATGATAATTTTTTAATATTGATTTTTGAATTGAACACCGGACCATTTTATTGGATGTAGCATCCGTCATATCGATTTTATTAGCATAAAATGTAGCCGGACTATCATAACGAATCGATTGACACCTCGTTCTTCAAAATCGGTCCAGTAGTTTAAGCGCTACGGTGGAACATACATAAATACAAACATTACAACACAGTCTGCTAAAATCATAACCCTTCCTCTTGACTTCGGGTAAAAATAAACGTAGGCGTAGACGTATCACGAGTCTGGTTTTAAGCGGAACCAGTGGCGCGTGGGCGGCTGTCTGCGGGCGGACTTAAATCTCATTTATATAAATCCGTTTCCATTCCGGACAGATTTCCCAGCACGTTCTCGCTCGGTTATTTCAAATTATTTTATTTCCAACTTTGTTTCTTCTTTTTTCCTTTTTTTGTTTCTCGTCGCACTCAAAGTGCAAAGTAGTTTATGAATTTGTTTCGAATTTTGTAATTTTTATTATAGTGTTTTTCACACTAGGGAACTTTCTTAAGTATTCTTAAATACATATCAAAAATTGCGGAACCGGCGTCTCTCTGGGAATCGCGTCCTGTCAAAGGCATTCCGACCGCGATTCCTAGAGAGACGCAGGTTCAAATCCTGCAGGTTCCACAATTTTGATATGAAGAATAGTTTAGAAATTGTTTCGAAATGCGAGCATAATAGCAGAATCCTTTTTTTCGGACATTCAGAAGTTTTCTCAACATTCCTAATACGAGCCGCTAAAGTTTGGAGCGCCCTTCCGGCGCCTTTTCTAGGCAAGCGCGCTCCAACCTAGACCTCATCAATGCTTTTCATAAGCATGATTGTCGTCAAGCACAATCCTATCATGCACTAAATTTTTTTTTATACGTCACGTCACCGTGATGGATTCGCCAAGGAGGACATGACCACAGGTATTTTAAGGGTTCCGTACCTGTACATAATTGGAACCCTCGTATAGATCCGTTCATCGATCACGGTTTCTTATTAATGTAACTACTGACGCCTTGAAATCTGGAATAGTTTAATTAGTGTGTGGGCAACCTTATGGGGGGTCGCAGAGGAGCGGTTATCACAAATGAAATATTACAAAAATATTATTAATCTTCTACGTATCTTTGAAAATTAACTTTACAGGTAGGTATAATCAAAGAAATGAATATCGCAAATATTGAGTACATACTTATTTATAATTTACTAGCTAATGATGGCGACTTCGTCCGCGTAGATTGTGGTTTTACGGTTCCCGCGGAAACTCTTTAATTTTCCGGCATAAAAAATGTGTTTATTCCAGATTATAATTTATCTCTGTGTCAAATTTCATCCAGATCCATTATAGCGTGATTGAGTAACAAACATCCATCCATCCATCCAAACGTCCGCATTTGTAATATTAGTATAGATTTGTTACTAGCAACTATAAGAAAAATTTGTTAAACTAAGATACTTTTAAATTAGTAGACAAAATATGTGTTCATTTATTTATTATTTTAAAATTATGCAATTAAGAAAGCTTTTAAACAGAGCTATCTTTAAATACCAAAAAGACGGCAACTTTATCATTAAAACTCTTCATAGCGGTAAAAGCGAGCTATCTGGGAGATCTAGACAGCTCGTTAGAACTCCACAGAGCACTAACTGCGAGAGCTTTCAGCGCAATCTGACGAATGGTTATTGTTCGTGGAACTTCTATTTCCTGGAGCTCTGTGTTAAACTAAAGTGAATTCACGATGTTATTTCATTCAAAGGTTTATTAAGTCCTTACTTTAATTGTTACTTTAACTGACTGAAATGAAAGGAAAAGGTTCATTTTAGGCCTACTCTTGTACACTCTACCAAGAATAGAGGAAAATACATAGATTGTATTAAAAATATAATAATTTAGAACAGTAAAGAAAATAACGAGCAAAAAAATTGAAATGTATTTCAAGTTTTCGATACGTTGCCAAGATGGCAACCTTCAGCCCTAAGGAAAGTAGTAGGCGCGAAATGTATCAATTGTCATTTCTGACAGTCACTGTCAAAATAACGTGTTTTTCTATTGAAAACGTCAAAAAATATGAATCCGCCATTGTTACCTACTCATGTTTAGTGTTCCATTACTTGGAAAGATTAAATAATTTTACCACTGAAATTACGACGAATTCGTAGATTTGACCAATAAAAACTGGTCTAGTATTTTATTTTCCTTCATTTCTCTGCTTGTACAAGACTTGGCCTACGCCCCATACAAATCTGAACTGTCTCCTTTATTTGCTAAATATTGAATAAGTTAACAACGTTCTCAAAATTTTAGAAGGCCTTGCATAGTTTACTGACGATTCAGTATGCAAATATATTTTAAACTGTCACAAATATAACACAATAAAAACTTATAAATTATACAAAAAAAACTTCTATCACGGCGGTAAAGCAAGCAAGACAAGTGTGCACGTGTAAACCTTTTACAGCACATTTTTCAGAAAAAAACAGTAAAAACTGAAATATTTCCACACTAACAGCAATAAAGGTTGGACACATTTTCCAATCTCGAAAGTAAGAAGTAAGAACTACTTGGTAGGTACTATAAAATAACTCAACAAAGATGCCGGCGTCGAAACAGTTGATGTTTTGTATGTAACTTATTCGAAATTGAACAATATCGCATTTTCTTCTTTGTAGCCTATTAACTGTGCAGTAATATTTTTACTGCCCAACGGTAGAGAAAAGTTTACTTAACAGTTTTAATAGCGGCGATGTAAGGTCAACTTAATGAGCAAATGTAGTGTAAATTATAATAGTCCCTGTTGATAGATGATATCCGTATTTTATTTTTAACTCAGTTACTTTGTAATCGCTCGGAGACTTCGCTTAGCCCATTTCACAAGTCGTTGCCTACTATCAGTAACAGATGTTCACAAACTAAGTTAATATAGGTATAGCGTGTACAACATTATTTATAGTATAATGATGCCTGCGACTTCGTCCGCGTGGCTTAAGTTTTTTGTTATTCCTGCGGGAACTCCTTAATTTTCCGGGATATGAATTAGCCTATTTTCTCTCTCGGGATTCAAACTAACCTTTAAATACAAAATTTAATCAAAATCAGTTGAGCTGATGGGCCGTGAAAGCGTAGCAGACCGACAGACAGACGGGCAGATAGACAGACATACTTTCGCATTTATAATATTAGTATGGAAGTGTGGATAAAGTATGGAATCGGCTGCGAATCATGACGTCCTGGACTTTAGTCGCAGAATAGGTAAAAAAATAGGGACTTTTTGAAAAAAATTGTCAGGAGAGTTTTTTTCTATCCACTACAAGTGGTTAAGTTAGCTCTTGGCTACGATCTTATCTGCTGGTAAGCGATGATGCAGTCTAAGATGGTAGCGGGCTAACCTGTTATAGGTTATATTGAACCCCTATCCCTAATCTGTTTCTACACGGCATCGTAACGGAACGCTAAAGCTCTTGGCGGCACGTCGTCAAAGTGGACTCTTGAATTGGGTATTTGACTACTATTCAAATAAATTATTTTTTTGTGATTATTAAATAGAGGATCTCCCGAAAGTCTTAATATCCACGTCCACTGATAGTTTTATGTTGAATGACCATTTTAAACAATCGTGCATCGAACTTTAATGACGTGACATTTCAGAATTTCATATAAATCCCATACATATGACGCGTTTTGACGTTTGAAAAAAAGTTGCTGATTTGACTATTTGTCAAATACCCAATTAGTGCTTTTAGATCTAGTTTTAGACTGAAATTTGTATGTATTACTTTGTCGGAAGTTCTATGAATTGTATCAAAGCAGTTAAATGCCTTTGATACATTTCATATCTCTGCCTTTGATACAATTCAAAGCTAACAACTGCTTAATGAGTTTTCGAACTACGAGTATGACATAAATTCGAACAAGTAGATATACAACTTTGTAGTGTATATACTTTCGTATACCTATAGATTATGCCATGGGAACTCTACGATTTTCTGGGATAAAGTATATGTCTTTCCATGGTATGCATCCTATCTGGCTTTTCTCTGTCTCCGTCAAATTCGAATTAACGTTTGCGCCGTAAAAGGGTAACAGACAGCCCCATTTTCATACCCTATTTTAATATCCCCATTTTAAAATCCTGTTCTTCCTACTAGAAGACTTCCACCATTTCATATACCCCTCCTCAAAGTAGGACGTTTCGAATTTTAGTAGTTTCCGAGATATTATTTTTTTAAAATTTTGAGGTTAGGTTTTTCATAGTCATCTAGAGGAAGCTGTCGAGGTGGTCCCATAAAAAATCCTGACTCCAAATCCTCAACCCTGACACTAAAAAGTTAAAAATAAAAATTCTTTCCAAAAAACCGACTTCCAACGCCACTGTAAAGTACAAAATAATTTTGATTTCTACCCACTATGTTGAAGTTGGGCGGGTATAACAAGGATAAGCAAAGTTGACGCATCAGACTCGCCCGACTTCAACATAGTGGGTAGAAATCAAAATTATTTTGTACTTTACAGTGGCGTTGGAAGTCGGTTTTTTGGAAAGAATTTTTTAGAGTAATATTGTTTAAGTATTGATTTAAGCGTTGGGAGTATGGCCCCAGCTGTACTATTACGTAAGTATTCTGTGGTTAAACTACGCCTACGCTACCATACTTTTTAATAACTAAACAGTATGCGTAGGCGCTATATTATCAGCGAGCAACCAAGTTGGAAGCTCGTTAACAATTTACTGTGCACTTGTTCAATACTTGACAACTTTCAACTCAAATAATGTATAGACACACAGTTCTCTTTGTGGCGGGTTTCATTACATTCATTTGCCTACTTAAGTTGTTTATACACAGATAGTTCCAAGTTATTTAACTAAAATACAAGCATGTTAGATTATTATGTAGGTTTTTTATGCTACTAGAAGTTATATCTAATCAAAATCAAATAATAGTATCCACAACCGCCACCACTACAGCCCATTAACGTCCCAACAGCTGGGCACAGACCTCTCCTCTCATAGGAGAGAGGGAATTAGAGCTTATACCCACCACGCTGCTCCAATGCGGGTTGGCGGGGTTTGACGACTATTATCTTGTTATTGATAATAACCGGGACCGACCGCTTAACGTGTTTTCCGAGACACGGGGATGAAACACCGCCAATAACTAGCTTATTGGCTACTAAATCTGGCTAAAACTCTGGGAAAACAGTTTTAAATTACAGAAGCGGTATTTTAGAGAGTTAAGGCGGATTAACGGAATATCAAATATAAATTCAATAATCCTTGTAAAGAGAGCTAAATATAGACCTCTCCCGCCCACTCCGGTCCAGTGGCGGACTCAAACCGTTGGAGGCCCGGGGCGGAGTTACCTAATGGTACAACAGCCGGATACACCACGACCTTCACCGATCTGTTAACCAGATGAAACATATTTTTTTAAATTTAATAATAGATAAATACGCCTCAAATAGCTTGCCTATCAAAATCCTGACCAGGCTATTTTTAAATTGATTTTTTATTATTTTTTTGATAGCTTTATTGAGTCGTGGTGTATCCGGCACTATGACCATAATAAGATCTAAAAAAACTATACTGTGGATTTTTGTTTTTGTTTGTCGGACAAAATTCCATCCGAGAAACGTCTACGGCTCCGCATATTCTGCAATGGAGACATTTAAAGTTACTTGATACTGGCGAAGTGCATTGTGCTATTTTGGTACTAATGAAAGCCAAAAACCAATAAAAGAAAAAGGAGACATATAAGCTGCTTGTCATGCTTGTTATTTTTCAGGATAAAACTTGCATTTCCAGGTCAAAATAATATTATTGCTTGTCATCGTCGTGGTCAATCGATGGACGTTCACCCTAACATCATGTAGGTCTTGTAGGAACTAGCTTATTTCTTTTTAATATGTATTACAGAAACATCCCCCCGATTGTGTAAGAAAATCCTAATCGTTTATCAAACGTATAATTCGACTTGTTTGAGTAGTTCATAGATGCCTACACGTCAAAAAGCATGTATGAGCTCCTTAAACAACTTATACGAGTACAGTATGGCGAGTTAGCTTACGTCGAGATAACGATTTGCTTAGAAAATTGGGCATAATACTGGCTAAACATGTTCGAATCTAAATAATTTTGCACTTGAACCTGTTTGTAGCCCTTGTATAAGGCGAATGAATGATTTTATTATTACCTATATTACCATTAAAAGATTTAAAAGCCCCCTAGACTCGAGTCCCGGGGCGGGCCGCCCACTCCGCCCCGTCCGCTACTGCTCCGGACCACGGCTCGAGGGCACTCGCTGAATCGCTGAGTTTCCCATTTTTAGGCTCGTTACACACATGCGACTGTCGTTAATCCAAGTCCTGAGACAAATAAACAAGCCTATGCCAGTCTCTGGAATAAAAGCTACCAAATCATTGAGCAAGCGCAGTGCACGAGCCACTAGCTCTTAGCTAGCTCTTTTAGCTAGCTCTGTGGTGCCTTGCTAACGCTTGAAGCCATATTGTTGACTTTCTTGTTTTAGAATTATAATTCTTATTGTAGAAACCTCAAGGTACGTTACATCAAACTGTCATTTTGAGTAGGTAATATTGCTTAAGTATTACTAAGTTGGCAATACTTAAATATTTTAATTAGTGTATTATTAACTTAACTTATGTCTATCTAAGAACATTTATGTAGATAAAATTAAAATCTAAATTAAATCTAAATTAAAAACTAAATTAAAAACTAAAAACTAAACATTAAAAATATCATCCATCCCGCTGCAATGAGGCAGTGTGCCCAGAACGCTGGCTGCGTTACCCCGCTGAATAGCCAAACTTATATGTTGGCCGAGGTAACTGCCAGCCCTCCGGTCACCTGTTTAGTTTTTAGTTTTTAATTTAGTTTTTAATTTAGATTTAATTAGTGTAAATATTTAAATTATTATGTAATATTGATTTCAAATAAATTACTCATGACCTGTTTAGACCTAATTTGATACTGAATCTAGAGTGTATCGAGACTTGAGAAGCAATTCCAGAGGTAATATCGATAGGTATCTAAAAATAGTGGAGACCTATTGAATTATGTTTTACTTGTAAAATTTATAAAGCTTGACAAGGTTTTACAAATTAACAAAAGCTTACTAAATTTCAGCGAAACTACTCAAAAACTAAGTTAAGTAAAAATGTAGGTAGGTACTATTTTAGATGTAAAAATACGTTCATGTGTAGGAGGCCTTAATCGGTTTAAAGTAAAGTATTAAACAATTTGCATGTAAAGTGCTTCTATTTGAGCGATAATCCTAAACTGGGTACAATTTCAATTGTATTACTGCTCGGTTAGTTGCCATCAGTATTATAAACAAACGGTGAGTTGGAGATTAAATTAGTTTAGTTTTAGAATTGGGTGGAGTCTAGGGAATTAATTGGTTTAATCGCTGCGCACAGTAATAAATTTTTTTTCAAAGAAATAAAATGAAATAGTATTTCATGTAGGATTGCAACTGGTGCAGGACTCTATCACCGCGCCGGTTAGGAAAGAAATTCTACTAAGAAGAAACAATTGGGTATTTGAATTAAAAAAAATAATTGATTTTTTAATGTATTTTAAAACTTTAACACAAATTGTATAAATAGTCGAAAAACTCTAAATATTTTTTTTTTCAAAAACCCAAAGCCGTTTTTTTAGAACCGTTACTCTATTCGTAATTTAGTGAAAATCAGATCTCAACATTTTTTTCTATTATATATATTTTCATCTAAACTAGATGATTCCTGGCCATTAAATATGTACTTATTTCTTGGATATTTTACTGAAAACTTTAATACTGATACCAAATTGAGTCCAAAATAATATTTTTATAATATTGAACGTGAACTCACCTGGAGGTAAGTGATGACGCAAACTTAGATGGTAGCAGGCTAACCTGTGTGTATATTAAATACTAGCTGATGCCCGCCACTTCATAGGCATGGTAAAAGTATTTTTATTCCCGCGGGAAATCTTTAATTATGCAGCGTAATTGAAGGAAAAACCAACAAACATTCAAACACTTTCGCATTCATAATATTACTATGATTAGTACTGTGCGGAGCCGGGGCAGGTAAGCTAGTGAAGAATAAATGGTGAACTGAGCATCAACGTTTATATTTATAAGTAGAGCCCGAATCAAAGTGCTTTTGGTAAGCATTTAGTACCGACAAAGCGAAGCAGAATATTCTGCATTCGAATTTCTACTGAAATCTAAATCAATTATTCGGAATCCAAATCCGTGCTAAGCGTTTACAATGTATGTTCCTTTGCCCGCATATGCGTGGGCGGCATACATGCGGAGATTCTGGGACTATTGTGATATGATTTAACTCTCTCTCTCTCGAGTTTTCTCTCGGAACGGAATGAGAAGGGTTTGGCCATAGGCCACCACGCTTGTCAAGTGCGGATTGACAGACTTCACACACCTTCAAGGACATTATGAAAAACTCTCAAGCATGCAGGTTTCCGCGCGATGTATTTCTACAACGTTTGAAGCTGAATATTAAATTTTTTTAAACGCACATAACTTCTAAAAGAGGCTCGGGGATTGAACCCGCGACCTCGTACTGCCTCGAGGTCGGGTGTCTTACTCTTAACCACTAGGCTGTTACCACTTCTTCTACTTTTAACTTATTTATAGAGAATTCCATTATCGTGTATTGTTATAGGTACGCGTAACGTACTTAGCGAAGATAATTTACTCCGTACGCTCGAACAATGAAATTTTCACGGCTAAGTGCATTTTCATTGAGTTTCAAAGTTAATAGTATTTTGTATCGCTGTATTATAATTATATGTATAAATTTATTATACCCACTTGCTTTGTATGGAATTATAAGAATGGGTAGATAAGAGTAGGTAATAAAATAAATAATAGTATTTATTTTGAACTTGCTGATTTCCGTACCTTCGACTGCGTTAATAGTTTGACTAGCCATCCCACAGGCACCGTATACATTTTACAGGGATATAATGTAGCCTATATCATTCTCGTGGGGAAATAGACCACCACCCTCCACATCCCTTAAGCAAGTCTTTGAAAAGAACTAAGAGAACAGGGATATATGTTGCAACATTAAATGTGCTAACGCTAAGAACCAATGAACACTTAGCAGAGTTTGAAAAAGCATTGGAAAAGATTAAATGGGACGTCGTTGGACTTAGCGAAATAAGAAGATTAGGAGATGAAATTGAAGAGTATGACAATTATATACTATATTACAAAGGGGAGAAACAAGGACTATACGGCGTAGGATTTATAGTTAGAAAACAACTAAAAACCAACATAGAAAGTTTCAATGGCATATCAGATCGTGTCGCAACATTGAATATAAAACTAGCAGGTTATGATGAACCTTGGACTATAATACAGGTCTACGGTCCTACTGAAACATCGGACGAAAGTTCAAAAGACCAGTTCTATGAAGATCTTAATTCTGCACTACAACAAACATACAAGAACATAATTGTTATGGGTGATTTTAACAGCCAAATAGGAAAGCGAAGACAAGGTGAAGAAAATGTCATTGGAAGCTATAGCATTGGGAAGAGGAATAAAAATGGACATCGTCTGATTAATTTCGCACTAGAAAACAATTTCAACATATTAAATACTGCATATAAGAAAAAGCTAAAAAACAGATGGACCTGGATCTCACCATGTGGGAAATACAGAAACGAAATAGATTATATCTTGACAAACAAACCAAAATATTTTTCAAATACAGAAATACTTAGTGTCAACTACAATACAAACCACCGAGTGGTTAGAGCAACCCTATATGACAAGAAACCAAAGCAAGGACGGAAACATATAAGGCAACCAATGCAGATTATAAACTTACCAATAGCGATGGATAAATTAGAGGAGTTAAAAACTGCCTTGGCTAAGGTTCACGACCAAAAGTCTGTACAAGATAAATATGATAAGCTCGTGTATGAATTACAACATATAAACAGCGAATTATCGACCTCCAGCAAAATAAAAGATAATTTAGGTAAAAAAGCCGTAATTCTGATAGAAGAACGTAGGAATATGTTACTTGATAGAAAAAGTAAAGAAAAAGATATAGTAGAAATAAGCAAAAATATAAGAGATGAGATAAAAGAACACAAAAACAAGAGCATGACGGAAACTTTTAAGTATCATATTGAAAAAACAGGCGGTATTAAAAAAGGACTAAGAGAACTGAGAGAAAAAATGACTTGGATACCAAATATTGCAGATAAGAATCTCAAAAGGACAGCAGAGAGACCGAAAATAATGAAAGTTG
Organism: Erebia epiphron; assembly: GCA_963932025.1. Classification (NCBI taxonomy): domain Eukaryota; kingdom Metazoa; phylum Arthropoda; class Insecta; order Lepidoptera; family Nymphalidae; genus Erebia; species Erebia epiphron. Next base: position 26,554,560 of record OZ009947.1, on the reverse strand, counting down.
CTACTAAGTTTTATCGTGACCTATATTCAGAAGAAGATGACACCACTGAATCTGATAATGAGCTGCAACAATACACATGCAAAGAAGAAAGTGCACCGGAAATATTAGAAAGTGAAATAAGATATGCTATAAAAACCCAAAAAAATGATAAAGCTCCAGGTGAAGACGGCATTAAAAATGAATTGTTGAAAGGTACTTTGGAAGCTATCATTGAAATATTAGTACACCTTTTTAACCTAATATTAAAAAGAGAAACAATACCAGTTCAATGGACCCAATCAACCATCATTCTTTTACACAAAAAAGGGGACAAATCACAAATTGAAAATTATAGACCTATAAGTTTACTGTCCAACCTGTATAAAGTATTTGCCAAAGTTATCTTAAACAGAATTTCATTAGATCTGGAAGAGAACCAACCACGAGAACAGGCTGGTTTTCGCAGCAACTTCTCGACTGTAGACCACATACACGTTGTCAAGCAGCTTCTAGAGAAATGCAAAGAATATAATAAAAGCTATTACATAGGTTTCGTCGATTACAATAAAGCATTTGATTCCTTAAAACACAAAGCAATCTGGGAGACACTCAAGAACCAAGGCGTACACTGCAAATACATCAACTTGATTAAGAACATTTACAAGAACAGTACCTCGAGAGTACGTCTAGAGAGTACAGGAGAATGGTTCAAAATAAAAAAAGGCGTGAGGCAGGGTGACCCACTCTCGCCGAAACTATTTGCAGCTACACTAGAAAGTGTCTTCAAAAACTTGCAATGGGAACCTTTTGGCATCAATATAAATGGCGTGAAACTCAATCATTTAAGATTTGCCGACGATTTAGTCATTTTCGCGGAGGATGCTAAAACTTTAGAATTAATGTTACAGCAATTAGCAGTCCAAAGTAAGAAAGTTGGTTTAACCATGAACACAAGTAAAACAAAAATTATGAGCAACACAAATAAGGAAAAAATCTGTGTAAACCAATTAGAAATTGAATATGTTAACGAATATGTATATCTAGGCCAAATCATATCACCAAATGATCAAACTAACAAAGAAGTGGACAGACGGGTTTGTAACACGTGGAAAAGATTTTGGTCCCTTAAGGATATAATGAAAAACAGGGACATCCCAATGACTGCCAAGAGTAAACTACACGATACCTGTATATTGCCATGTAAGACTTACGGATGCCAAACGTGGGCTTTGACAAATAGGAATATGGAAAAACTAGAAACATGCCAACACGGAATAGAAAGAAGTATGCTGCACGTTAAGAGGCGAGATAGATAGCGATTAGTCACCATTAGAGCAAAAACAAAAATATATGATGTGAAAAGGAAAATTAGAGAACAGAAATGGCGATGGACCGGTCACATGGCAAGAAACAAGTTTCGGAAATGGACCAATGATATCACGGATTGGTGCCCCCGTGACGGAAAAAGGAAAAGAGGACGGCAACATCTCAGATGGGTAGATGATAATATTAAGTCTGTAGCAGGGATTACATGCCAGAGAAAGGCTTTAGATAGAAAGCAATGGAAGGGAATGGAGGAGGCCTATGTCAGAAGACACACTGGGGATTAAGAACGGATACCGACGGGTGCTTGTAATATAATAGAAATCAAGTATCAACAATGTAAACCTCAGTCAATAAAGGCTTTATTTATTTATTTTATATCATTCTCCGGCTCATAAACTCTAAGCAAAAAATCACGTCAAAACGTTACAACTTGAGATGCACAGAGCGGCGCGGCACGTAGCGGCAAATATTACTTGTATGAGTATGTACGGGACCGCATCGCGCAGTGCATCTCCATGCCGCGTCGCTTGGACCCAGCTCCATACAACCTCATACAAAGGATACTTGCCGCTACGTGCCGCGCCGCCGCGCTCCCCTTTAGTGGGACTAGACCTTTAGCGAGTCGCTGGAAGCCGCTGGAAGCAAGCGGCACAAGATCGTGTTCTGTGGAGTTCCATGCAAAAGACCTTCGTCCAGCAGTGGACGTCTATCAGTTGAGATGACGACGATAATGTACCTACCTACCTAACGTATGTATAATAGTAGGTACATACTTTAATGTATAGTGGAATTATCGCAGTGATTTCCTAAAGCCTTGTTGTAAAACGAGCGTCAGATATTCATACGTAGTACGTACCTACTTACTGCTAAGCTGAAAGGTTTATAAAGGTCACCTAAAGGTTTTTTTATCCATTTACCTTTTTCTTCACATTGTTACCCCTCATTTTCCAATAGACCGGTCTTCTATTGGATTAAGTAGGCACTGCTTGCGACTGTCGATGATCTTCGAGGATCGACTATGTCCTTTGCGATGAATTACCTACAGTAAACCATTTTCAACTAGTTGACATGCGTGAGCTTACCCTATATACAGTACTAGAGGTCACCTGCGACTTCGTCCGCGTACAATTTCTGATTTCGTATGAAATTTTCCCACTGCAAAAAGCCTATCTATTGAGGCTTTATGTAGCTTATGCAGGTTTTTATTATTTAAAACTAAGAACCTAAATGCTGATTTTCATGTCTAGGTAGGTATACTTAAAAATCATAGAACTTTTATGTAAACTTGCAACCCCCATTTCACCCCTTTTTTTGATTTTGGTAAAATTGCTTACATAGGTTTTTATCATACTAATATTATAAATGCGAAAGTCAGTTTGTTTGTTGGTTTGTCCCTCAATCACGCCGCAACGGAGCAACGGATCGACGTGATTTTGGCATGGTTATAGTTGAGGACCTGGAGAGTGACATAGGCTACTTTTCATGCCAGAAAATTAAGGAGTTCCTACGGGAATCAAAAAAACTTATACCACGCGGACGGAGTCGCGGGCATCAGCTAGTTATTTATAACTAATAACTTCAATGCCAGTTTTCATGACTCTAACTTCAATAACAATGGACTTTCATACAAACTTCCAACCCCCATTTCGACCACTAAGGGGTGAATTTTCCCAAAACCGTTTCTTAGTTGATGTCTACACCTTAGAACCTACCTTCAAGTCTGTATTCTTTATAGTTTCTGAGATATTGTGATTAGTCAGTCAGTGAGTGAGTAAGTGAGTGATTGAGTGGTATTTCGCTTTCATCTAAAACAAAAACCGACTTCAAAACTATAAGTACCGACTTATAATAAAAAGTAAAAAACATTATCTGGGTATATACTTTGTTTTTTGTTGATTTTCTCAAAAATCACCAAATCAATTTCGATAAAATTTATATGGGACCACCTCTAAGTATGATCTACCAAACAAAAAAAGAATCATCAAAACTGATAATTGGCGGAATGATCGCGTAACATGCAAAAAAAAGATACAGTCGAATTGAGAACCTATTCCTTTTTTTGAAGTCGCTTAAAAATATAAGCACACTTTTAGAGCGTGAGAGGAGAAAATCTATTTTGTGATTTAATTGTTGAAGCAGAACTAATACTAATATATCGCTTGCTTGTTAGTAACAAAGAACTTATAATAAATTATGTAGGTACTAGATCTCGTATTTGTGGGTGAAAAGCGCGGCCTTTATCTCGGAGTTCGCCGACAAAGTAAATAGTGCGAGAAGAGGGAATTGATTGAGCGGAAAATAACGATACGAAGAAGAAGTATATACCTAGTGCTAATACCTACGTCTTACCCAGTTCTATTTAGCTTTTGTCCATACAAAGGTAGTGTTTTCTATGAAAACAGGGATAATACCTATATCTCGTCCAACGATTTATTTTACCTTTGGCATATGCACGTCTATGAAGTGTCATAATTACTGACAGGCAACCATCGACAAAAAAATGCAATACTCCATAGACGCATATCGTTTTTTCCAATAGTGAAGCGACATGTCCTTTTATCCGTAATATTTCGTAACTCGTATACTTATCCAGTTGTTACAAGTACATACTTTAATTTTCAAAATAGTCACGGAGCTTCAACTTTCCTTTTGTCGCTTAAGCACCATACATCTTTGGCGATGGATGGGTTCTATGACCTGACGGATTCATGTACTGTATGTCATGTATTCATGTACATATTTAGTGTACTGTTGTATATAAATGATTTATTTCAATATGTACATACTTTAATGTACTTAGTCATTTGAACACTTGGGTATGTTTATAAAACAATAAAAAAATGTTGAGCAAAGGTAAATATCAAATGTGTCAAATCGATTAAAACTTCTTCACAAAGAAAGTCGATAGTTATCAATCAGTATCGAATCAGTAACGCGTTAGAACATCATTGACTCCATCTGCCAGAAGTAAAATAAATGAGTCTGTCCAAGAGAATAATTTCAGAAATAATTTTATTTATTACTGTTTATTAAATAGAGGGACTTACAAAGGACACCATTTCAAACTTACGATTAAAGAAAAAAGTGCGTTGAAATTTGTAGACCTACCAGAACTATGTATTTGATTCAAACTGTCATGCGTTTTTAAGTTTGATTATTCATGCAAACTTCCATACTAGAAGTGCGTTTTTAAGTTTGATAAAGAGTTGCTTAATTAGGTCCGCTATAAACTTTATTATCTCAGCATTTTAAAGCTATTGCATAGCTTCTATCGCGGGCCTTGAGCGTGGAGACCGAATCCAGAAATTCTGTAACGAAAAAAACCTAACACTTTGGTTGCTATGACTACTTGTGTTGTTGACTTCAAGTTGTTGAAAATAAAGGGTTTTCCAATAGGGACGGGTCAATTTTTACAGTCTGTGGCGGCCATGTTGTTATGGCGGCGCCTGTCAAATCTTTTGTTTATTATTGAGTCACTGATGCCAAATCACCATGGCAAGTTACACAATCCAGCAGCACGTCCAAATGATAAAATTATACTATCAAAATGAGTGTTCGTTAGTGAAACGTTGCGCGCGTTGCGTCCATTTTACGGCAGACGCGGTGGCCCTTCCAAGTAGAGTCTCCAACGTTTGGTGGCTAAATTTGAAACAACTGGTTCAGTTAACAATCAGCCAACACCTGTACGTAAAAGGAACGCCAGATCAGCCGAGAACATCACCGCTGTCCGTGAAAGTGTGCAGGAGAACCGGAGGCAGTCAATTCCTCGCCGGGCACAAGAACTCGGCCTTTCGCAGACTTCAACTTGGCGAATTATGCGTCGGGACTTGGGCCTGCATCCGTATAAAATTCAACTCACCCAGGAGCTTAAAGTTAATGACCATAGACAACGCCGTTTGTTCGCTGACTGGGTTTCGGATCTTTTGGAAGAGGATCCCAATTTTGGACGAAAAATCATCTTCAGCGACGAGGCGCATTTTTGGATGAATGGCTTTGTGAACAAGCAAAATTGCCGTATATCGGACGATACCAACCCACATGAAGTTCACCAGGTGGCAATGCATCCCAAAAAAGTTACCGTTTGGTGCGGATTTTGGGCCGGCGGCGTCATTGGTCCGTACTTTTTTGAAAACGACGTTGGTGAGGCTACCACCGTCAACGGCGAGCGCTACAGGTCAATGATAACCAATTTCTTTTGGCCCAATTTGAATGATATGGACATGGAAGACATGTGGTTCCAGCAGGACGGAGCTACGTGCCACACAGCGAACGCCACAATGGAAATTCTCCAGGAACGATTTCAGGGTATGATTATCTCTCGCGGAGGTGACGTGAATTGGCCACCAAGATCGTGCGATTTGTCCCCGCTAGACTTTTTTTTGTGGGGTTTTCTGAAATCGCAGGTCTATGCCAACAAGTCACAATCAAACCATGATCTCAAAGTCAACATAACCCAAGCCATCGCTCAAATTCAGCCGGATCTATGCGGCAGAGTCATTAAAAATTGGACCTCTCGAATCCGTGCCACAGTACGAAGCCGTGGCGGACATTTGAACGATGTTATATTCGCTACATAATGGCATTGACGAGCCTTTCAAATAATATAAGAATTTAGTTAATACCTCAGACACAGCTCGTTTTATTCCATTTCAACATCGACCCGCCCTTTATAAAGGCGAAATAATTTTAAAGAATTATGTTTTCAATAGTCCGGGTGTCCAAGGGGAATCAAAAAACCTCTTGTTTGAGTTTTATTGTTTTTTTTTATACTGAGTTTATATTTTCAACAACTTGAAGTCAACAACACAAGTAGTCATAGCAAGTTGATAAAAAATGCTATGCAATAGCTTTACCGCGGCAGTCTCCGAGTGCCACACGTCTTTTTTTTTATTCCACTACAAGTTAGCCCTTGACTAAGATCTCACCTGGTGCGATAAACCCACACCACCTATGGGTTTCTACACGGCATCGTACCGGACGTAAAATCGCTTGGCTGCACATCTTTGTCAGTAGAGTGGTAACCAGCCACAGACGAAGCCTACCACCAGTTCAGAGAAGAGAAAATTTAGAAAATATACCTCCTCCGGCTTAAATTTTCTCTGAACTGGGCAGGTACGGGCTTCAGCCGTGGCGAGTTACCACTTTACCGACAAAGACGTACCTACCGCTAAGTTATGTAGCGTTCTGGTACGATACAGGATTGAAGCCGATTATGGTTATGGCTTTAATATAACTGCTATACCTCTACCAAGTTAGTCCGGAGTATCATTAAGACACGCATTATCGTTACTCGTATCTAGGCACGATTGCAGTCAAGGGCTAACTTGTAGTGGAATAAAAAACAAAAAAAAAACATGTTACAACACCACGTTATGCTCTTTTACGCGTCTGATTCAGAAGAGGAATTCATACTGTATCGTGTCATACTAATATTATAAATTCAAGTGTGTTTGTTTGTTGGTTGGTTTTTGGTTTGTTGGTTTGTACTTCAATCACGCTGCAACAGAGCAACAGATCGACGTGATTTTTTGCACGGGTATAGTCGAGGTATCCCGGAAAATTAAGGATTTCTCGTGGGAATAAAATAAAACCTATTCCACGCGAACGAAGTAGCGGGCATCAGCTAGTTGGACATAATACGAGTACATATTATGTCAGTGTAGCATTATAACATACTCAGTGGAGTGGAGTATTCCCGGGTAGGCATTGGTTACGTAGATACCTATCTACTTTCAGGCATGGAATGATGAAAATTATGCATTGAGCTTTTTTAACTAGGGTAAGAAGTACCTTTATGCCTCTATGTTGTGCACGCCACTGAACATACTCTACATTAACATTTCCGTAAAACTTTTATTAAAGAAAGCTGCCAAAGTTTCGTTTACATCCGGGCCAGGTGGTTGCAAAGTTTCCCAACTCGAACAGTATGGAAGTTTGAAACTACTTCCAAGTTATAAGTTGTAAAGCCACGAAAATGTCTACGATCTGCGTCATTCTCCAAGTGATAAGCTATTTTTCACCACGCTGGCCAAGTGCGGTTGGCAGACTTGACACTCCTAGAATATTATGAAACTTAGGCATGCAGGATTCCTCCCCAGTGATATATTTTAATTTCTTAAAAACTCTCAGATGTAATGGGTGTAATCTAGTGTAACGGTGTAATAAAATAGTAAGTCTAGATAAATCTATACTTCTATACTAATATCATAAATGAGAAAGTTTGGATGGATGTTTGTAACTCAATCACGCCAGAACGGCTGAACGGATCTGGATGAATTAAAGTTTCAATTATAGTTTGGAATAACACATATTAGGCTACTTTTATCCCGGAATATTAAAGACTTCGCACGGGAACCGAAAACCGTCAATCCCAAAAAAAACAGAATTATGATCCTTATTTTAAAAACGTCAAGTTACAGCAAATTAAATGTCAATTTAAAAATAACACTGCTATAAGTGACGATAGTAAGCCCCTGAACTAGGTTAAAAAATAACGAGGGAAAGATACAAGATGGTGACATTTATCTTGAAAGGCGAGCGTCATCTTTCAACCCTCGGGTCACTTGTAATACTGTCAGGGTTATTGCGGTAAAATGATTGCTACATTGTAACTATCGCAATCTATCGATCTATTGCCCAAAATTGACTGTCGCAGCAAAAACACCATAACCTCAGCTAATCACAATATTGGAATGTTTGATATATAAAAGTATATACAAAAAATTGTGAAAGACGTAAAATCTACGTCCACTGTTAGTTATAACTTTGATTTAAAAAAAAATTAGGTATCGAATATCGATTCGAGTTAAAAAGTGCGTTGACTGTTGATGAAGTCACAATGCAGTATTTCATTCAAAATCCTAAACTAAGTGCGTATTTTGAATTTTGAAATTTATTTGACTTGTTGCCACATACCCAATTGCCTCGATATTGAACTTAAGTATTTTTAAATCTCTAATTCTTTGTTTATCCTTGATAAAAAGTACCCTTTGTCCGTCTATAAAGTATCCGGTGTAAAGCCTATCCCAGTACCATGTTTCGTCAGAATCGGTTAAGCGGATAGTGTGCAATTAAGTAACAGACAGACGGAAATTACTTGTCGAAGTTTTTTTGGATAATTTTAGAAATGACACTTTTATGTCACGAACCTTGACATCCCTAAAATAAGGATTATAGGTAATTATTCTTAAACACGAACGTCAACAATATTAAAACAATACGGATTTAAGCGATGCTGGTATGCCCCCAGACAGTATCTATAAATAGGATCGTAAAACAAAAGTTAATATTATCAATACCGTTTTACTCTATTACAGACAAATTGATCAAAGTCCTTTCCAAATAAGAAACTATTGTAACAATATTAAAGAAAAACTGGCCAAGTGTGAGTCTGACTCGCACACGTAGGGGTCCGTACCATTGATTAGAATTGACACAATGTGGCCAGTTCTGTTTATAACAATCTCCATACTAAACTAAAGAGACAGCTTTAAATCTAGTGCTGTCCAATTCCGCAGGGAGTATTAATGAAAAGAAATGAAGTTTATTTGCTAAATATGGGTGGTTAACAAAGTTCTTAAATTTAAAGAGGCCCTGCATATTTTACTGACACTTCAGCATGCAAATATTTAGAGGGATAACAATAAAAATACTCGTATAGCTGTCATTTTAGTTTAGTTTAGAGATTGTGATAAACAGAATTGGCCCCAACGTACTTTTTCGATTGTTAAGGACAAGCAGGAAACGCCAAAGCATCACGTTTCTTATATGGTGCCACCTTTTTTTTGTTATAATGGCAGTGAAAGAAATTTGTGAAAATTTCAACTGTCTTCCTAATACCTACTATGGTTCATGAGATACAGCCCAGACAGACGGACAGAGGGACTGTGAAGGTTAGTAATAAGGTTCCGTTGGCACCCTTTGGGTACGGAACCCTGTAACAATATTAAAGAATAAGATGAACTACTTAGGTACGCTTTGAAGCTGACATTCGTTGTGGGAGGCGAGAGAAGCGTGGGCACAGAATATAATATATTATATAGGGGCATAAGGCACAAAGGCATAGTTGAAATAGGATAGGGGGGTTACTACGAGTACCATCGCTTATTGTAAAGCAGTATTACTTCAAAATGGCAGTTTTGATCATAAGTAATTGGTATGTAATGTGAGATATCCTTACTAATATTATTATAAATGCTCGTAGCTTTAGTTTAAGATACCGTGCTTAATTAACACCATACCGTAGGTACTATGTGGGTACCAATTTTGAATACATATAATTTGAGTTTGAATTTGAATGCGAAAGTGTGTCTGTCTGTCTGCTAGTCTGCTAGTCTGCTAGCACGCGAGCAAAAAATAAAATTATGCCTACCCGTTATCTCTATTTGTCCACCGTAGCTAACATGGAACTACTTGTTACGTCTAAAGTAGAGATAAAAGTTTAATATTTCTCATCTGTGGTATTTTTTCCCTACGAACCCTTAACGACTTTTTTTTTCTTGTAATATACCGCATTTTTTTTTGTCAGGGTAAACGAAAAATTTGCCGGCAACGACAAAATTTCTCTCTCGTCGCGAGATATCTCTTTGTGCGCATGCTAAGCTGCAGGCCCCACGTTACAAATTTTAGTGGGTAGCACTGCGAAAAACTACGTAGGTTTAAATTGCGTGCATATTCGTCAACATATTTTCAGTTTGTTAAACTACATATAGCTAGCAAATTATTATTAGTTTCGCCGTATGATATTGTGTTGTTATAGTGATCGACTTTTTCATGCACTAGTGTCAATAAATGGGCAGAAAAATGACAAGGCACTCTCCCCTCGCCCCGCAAAAGTCAGTCGAACGTGATTTCATACATTTTTCTTATACGTTTCCTATCCCGTGTTTATTTATTTCATCCAAGGCAACGTCCCAGTTGCTAAGTGATGTGACATATTATGTACCTATATGTGCTAAATTTATATCCACCTGTTCCTATTATATGCTGGTCGGATATTAACGGAGCTATTAATAGAACATGCTAGCTATAATACGATCGGATTAACATGTCTGTCTAGGCTTCGAATTATCTAGTTATGAATAGTAGAGCGCTGATAGCTAGATAGATGGTACTACTTTTACTGTAGATAGATATAAGATAGTACTGTTAGGATAGTCTAGTGGTTAGCAGGTTCAATTGCGGCTTACAAGGTTACCGGTTCGAGTCCTGGGGCGGGGGGCCATAATCAAAAATTGGATTTTTCTGACAAGAAATTCTTAGTACTAGCCCGGAGTAAGGAAGTTGGCGGTGTTCCACCCCGGTGCCTGGGAGAGCACGTAAAGCCGTCGGTCCAACGCTTGATCTCTCTCCGGTCGTGTCGGATTTTCCGTCCCATCCGGCTATGAGAGTAAAACAACAGAGAGTGCACCTGTATTTGAGCACACACTTGTACACTAGATGACTAGTTATCTCCCATGCAGATGGCTAATATCTGATGATAGGCCGCCGTGACCGGAATTCGGTCGAAAGGGAGGACTACTTCTTTGTTTTACGTTGTTTTCCGTATTTGTTGTCGTATAATATAGTTCTAATGTATGTGTGGCAATCAAGTATGAGATCTTCAAAGCGAACTTTGACTTAGCTCAGACTAAAGACATGGTTAAAACGTGACAGATTTATGTCACTAACTGAGTCAAACCCGAGAAAAGTCAAAGTACGTTCTATATATAATCTCAGCATAAGACTTCATCTATCTACTTTTTCGGTAGCGCTTACACCCTGTATATACAGATATTCACAGTGGAATCTTAACAGCGTGGATTCCACCTAACCTTCGCATTTATTGCTCCCTACTTGCTATTCCAAGGTCTTGATTACTATGGATCGCGTCCATTAGGCCTAACCTTTATGGAAATGTCTACATTTTCTACCCTGAGTGACCATGTTGAAAGCGACTGACATTTATAGACTACCCGCGATACCCGCGAATTTGTCCGCGTGGATTGAGGTTTTTAATTCGCGGGTGTACTATACAGGGTGTATGGAGACCGCTCCCGAAAACAAAGACAGGTGATAGTACTCGTGACTACTGAACCGCTGGGTACTTTATGCGAGCGGCGAGAGCGCAACCGCCCGCATAAAATAGTCCGCCACGATCAGCTGATGCGCTGCGCTGCGGGCGACCGACGGACGTTGACCTACACTGAGAGTTTTTGGCAAATAAGTGATTTTTGATTTCTTTTATGCAAAAACTGTTCTAATATTATTTTAGTCCCCGATGCTAGTGCAGCATATTTATTTTTTGTAAAACCAAATTTTTTTTTGCGTTTTTATGTATGGTATCTTATCAGTAGTCACGAGTATACTATCACTTGTCTTTGTTTTCGGGAGCGGTCTCCATACACCCTGTATATGTCCTTCTTCGGGATGTAACCTACCCTTATATCAAATTCCATCAAAATCGGCTGAAAAGATGGGCGACTGAAAAAAGGGCAGACACATTTTCGCATTTATAATATAAAGTATGTAAGAATGAACTAGTTAGTTACTTAGTAGTAGTATAGGACGCGTGGTTTAAGTTTTAGTTAATTCCCACGGGAACTCTTTATTCTTTCTTTATTTAATAATAATTACATGCGGCCCCATCAGGGCATTGTAATGCTGCAAATGCTCCTTAATTTTCCGGCGAAAATATGGTTAAAAAATCGGCCAAACAGATGGGTTGTGTAAGTGTAGTAGACAGACATACACACTTTTGAATTTTTAATACTGCTAGAATTATTTACCATGACAATAGGGCATTCAGGGCCGTTAAGGCATTTGCATAATGTATTCTAATTCAAGGTAAGTTCTGATGTATGTTTCCTAAGGTCTATATTCTATAATATGTACGACCCTTGTAATGAAGACCCCTGGCGACGTTATCTGGAATTAATGAAGGTCTACTTTGTGAAGGTTATGTTTAAATGGAATATATTCGGGGACAAGCCTCAGGAGTGATTATTTATAAACCTTCTCTCCTCTCTCTTCTCGGTAGGAATGTCATTCCGAACCAGTAGTAGATTCACTCAGCGATTCGAAAGATAAAAACCATTGAATTTAAATTTAAACCCATACTCCTAATGTAACCTCCAATAATAACCACAAACCCCTTTAGACGACCTCAAAGAAATTTTAAATTTCAGAATTTTCCATGGTCTGGTCTGGTGGGAGGCTGCGCTGTGGCTAGTTACCAGCTAGTTATCACTGGCAAGACGTGCCGCCAAGTGAGTTAGCGTTCCGGTACGATGCCGTGTAGAACCCAACTAGGGGTATGGGTTTAATATAACTGCCATACCCCTAACAGGTTAGCCCGCTACCATCTTAGACTGCATCATCACTTACCATCAGGTGAGATCGCAATCAAGGGCTTACTTGTAGAGGGATAAAAAAAATGTTCATCATAATGTTCTGAAATGTGTGTGAAGCCAAGCCTCGCTTGGCCAGAGTGGTGGACTAAAGGCCAAACCCTTCTCACTCGTGCTCAGTAGAGAGCCGGCAATGGTTTGAAATAATGATACTCCTAATGGCTTTTTACATGACGTCGTACCGGAACGCTACATCGTTTGGCGGTACGTCTTTGCCGGTAAAGTAACTAGAAACGGCCTAAGCCTCCCACTAGACCAGACCCGAAAATATTTAGATATTCCAAATTGACGCCGCCTCGAACCCGGGACGTCCCGCTAAAAGACCGCTCACCAGTCACCAATGCGCCAGGGGACCTCCCTCTTCAAACATCATTACCGTGTCTTAGAGATTGCTTTAATCAAAATTCAAAACTTACAAACTTTGCCAAAAGGGTATCTAAAACATAACTCAAACCTCGGCTAAGATCGTTTGCGGGTGCACTGATTTCTCTCTGAAAAAATACTTAAATCCAGTAAAATTTGCCAAGCTAAATTACTCATAATTTTCCAGTAAGCAAAACTGTACTCTATTCTGATGGAAATAAAGGTCAATGTGGGAGAACTTGTTTTTATAGTGTAGGAGTAGGTCGGGTGAACTCGTCAGCAATAATTATGTCTGTGCTATCGCTTAGATGCAGGCGTTAATCGAGTGCCGTGAAGCGGGCTAGGGTTGACTCCTTGTACAAAATAATTTTATTCTTCAGTTGTATCGTCCTACGTAAAATTACTAAAGAAAACCCGTTCATTTCAAACATTTTCTCTGTTGAGAAATTTTCTCATTTTCTTTGAGTTTGTGATGGGATTTAGATTAACGAATATTTAATAAGTACGCATATTATTATTTTCAATGAAGAATATCCCAAAGTATCTCTGAAATATATTAATTAGTATTTCACCTCATTAGGAATACGTACCAATACCAATTTTTACGAAATTTAGTACGAGGACAGACTGCATCCCGGGGAAAGACACATCTACTTTTTATCTCGGAATATTAACAAGTTCCCATGGGATAAAAACGAAAACTTAATTCCATGAGGACGAAGTCGCGAGCATCATCTAGTATGTTGCTTAATAAAAGTATCACAACGATTGCTATTCGTTTGACGAGACACGGTTTGAAAAAGTCAAGCATACCGACTTACCATTAAAACATGTGGGCGAAACCGCGAACATAATCTGGTATGTTATTTAATAACGTATCACAACGATCGCTATTCGTTTGAAGATACACGATTTGAAAACTACCAAAGTACCATTAAAAGTTTCCAAGACGCGACAACCCTATTGTTAACAGGTTTCAACATCGTCTGTCGAATCCCAGCGGATGTTCGAGCCTTCAACACAAGGTGCTAACATAATGGAAGGCTTTCGCTAATAAGCCCCTTGCCTTGGAACAGTTATCTCTGGGAATAAATAGGTAAGTAATTAATTAACTCAGTAGACGAGATACTCCTCACCTATCATGCGCTCGGTATTTTAATTGCAACATTCATTGACAAGGACGAGGAGGAGTTATAATATTATGGTAGTATAGTTTTCTCCCACAGCGCAGGTAGCGAAATTTTGACTAACGAACCATATCGCGGTGGTATGGAGTATAGACACCCTCGCCGTAATTACCACCATCGATAAATCCACCCACTAAGCCTCATAGACATCATTAGAGGTTCTTTCAAAAGAAAATTAAGGTTTTTTCAAAAGAAGACTCGGGAGAGTCCTTCAACACAAGGTGCTGGTAAGTACAGAAGAGCCCTTCAATACAAGGTGCTGACATAACAGAAGGTTTCGTTAAAATAAGCCCCCTGCCTTGGAACAATAATTACTGGGTATACCTACGTAACTAACTGAACTTGGTAGATCAGTAGGTATGTACTCCTTACCTATCATGTGCTCCTAGTATTTAACTAGAGTTTAAGACTACCACACTGTTGTACCTTGTATTCTTCATCACCTAAAAATAGAAGATATTTTCTTAAATGATAAGCTAAGAAAACTCTAACAAGTCGCCTTTCAGACGAAAAAAAGTTTATCCGTTTAGGAGTTACGATGCCACAGAAAGGTACACATATTCACAAATACACACGATAAACCTGTAACACCCCTCCTTTGAGGCTAATAAACTAATTCAAAAAAGAAGAAAGAAATTCACCATTTCTTAATGACGAAGTTACATGAAAAAAATCGGCCAAGTGCGAGGCGGACTCGCGCACCGAGGGTTCCGTACTCAAGAAGTAGGTATAATTACCTTTGTAAATGAACCGCAAAACTAACTTTGTTTGTAGAGGTTTACTGTTAATATCAAAAAATTACGTTTGTTGTATGGGAGCCCCCCTTTAATATTTACTTAATTGATATTTAATTATTTATTTTGACAGGTAATATACAAGTTAATATTCTGTGAAAATTTGAACCGTCTACCTGTTACCGTTTTTAATATTGAGCAAAAAAATACGAAAAAAACACGTTTATTGTATGGGCACCCCTTTATAATTATATTTTTTTAATTTTTAGTATTTGTTGTTATAGCGGCAACGGAAATACATCATTTGTGAAAATTTCAGCTTTCTAGCTATCACGGTCTATGAGATACAGCCTGGAGACAGACAGACAGACAGACAGACAGCGGAGTCTTAGTAATAGGGTCCCGTTTTTACCCTTTGGGTACGGAACCCTAAAAATTGACTTTTTTTTTCTATCCACTACAAGTTAGCCCTTGACTGCGATCTCACCTGATGGTAAGTGACGATGCAGTCTAAGATGGTAGCGGGCTAACCTGTTAGGGGCATGGCAGTTATATTAAACCCATACCCCTATTCGGTTTCTACACGGCATCGTACCGGAACGCTAAATCGTTTGGCGGCATGTCTTTGCTGGTAGGGTGGTAACTAGCCACGGCCGAAGCCTCCCACCAGGCCAAACCAGGGAAAATTCAGAAATTATAAATTCCCAAATTGACCCTGCCGGAGATCGAACCCGGGACCTCCGCACGTTAAGGCAACAGCGCTACACACTGCGCCACGGAGGTCGGTCGTGACTGCGCATTAGCTACATATTAAAACATTATTTTTCTTTTTATTTTTCTTTTTACAAAAAGTACAACTGCTGAGTTTCTTGCCGGTTCGTAGTAGTAAAACCAGTAGAATTTGCTTTCCGAACCAGTAGTAGAGTCTTGACATATCATAAGTGACACTTAAATAGGACCACTTTCCTACGGGAGATAAATCATTTAAAATTTTCCTCAATTGTGTCAGGTGTTTTATATAAAAAAAATATTTTTAAACAACCGACTTCAAACTCCCGCGCCAACTTTACAACAACAAGCACACGCTATACAAAGTACTTATTTTATTGTTGATATTTTAAAAACCGCTCGACCGATTTTGATAAAATTTATATGGGACTACTTGGGAAGTATGCCCTTTCAAATAAAAAAAGAATCATCCAAATCGGTCCACCCAGTCAAAAGTTCTGAGGTAACAAAAAAAAATACAGTCGAATTGAGAACCTCCTCCTTTTTTTGAATTCGGTTGAAAAAAACTAGATGATGCCCGCGACTTCAATCGCGCGGATTTTTTAATTCCTTAATTTTTCGGAATAAAAAGTATGTTTATGCCTATGGTGTATGCCCCGGGACGTAACCTCTATACAGAATTTCATCAAAATCAGTTGAAAAGATGGGCCGTTAAAGCGTATACAGACAGACACTGACTGACATGAAAAACGTAACTGATTTTAACTTTTTAAGTTAATCGTAGTATTTAGGCTACGTAAAAATAAAATGGCTACGTACGTACGCGTACGTATTAAATAAACTGGATTCATGAAGAAAAGTGCCCGTATAAGTTAGTTACAAAGCTTTTGGCACGGTTTAACAACACAATGCAGTGTTTCACGAGCTGTCCCGGAATGTTATTTTATTAGAGCGTTGAAAATGTAAAGCACGAAGCAAACGGCTAACTGAAATTATTTAACAACTAGCTGATGCCCGCGACTACGTCCGCGTGGATTGAGGTTTCTTGGTTCCCGCGGGAACTCCTTAGTGTTCCGGGATATAATAGCCTATGTGTTATTCCAGACTATAATCTACCTCTGTGCCAAATTTCAGCCAGATCCGTTCAGCCGTTGGCGCGTGATTGAGTAACAAACATCCATACATCCATCCATCCATCCAAACGCGTGTAACACGCGTTACAAATATATTATAACCACTTTAACGCTTAATTATAACTTCTTTGTTACTGCACTTGTGTGGCGACAGACGGCACCAGTGCGTCTTTATTTTATTTTATTTTATTTTATTTTATATAGTATTTAATGAGGTATTATGTAAATAAACTATGCAGGTAGAAAGTAATAAGTGATTCTAATAATGGCACTTAGCTTAATAGTATATTTCAAGTAATCTTATTTATAGTTAAATTGTATAGTAATTAATTTGTTTTAGTGCTAAGATCGGAAACACGTCTATGAACACTTTAAGGCTCCTCCTGAAAACCAGCGCTGCAGCTTGCTGCGGCTTTATGCTGAGCGAGGAACCTTATTTGTTCACGAACGATTGTAAAAGGCAATAAGTAATCAATAATTGACTTACTTCTGTAAGCACAAATTGTGAATTGTTTTCGTGAACAAATAAATCATCTATCTATCTATCTATCTATCTATTCCACGCAACGCGACTTCTCCGCGTGGAATATCTTTTTTCAATTCCCACGGAACTCCTTGATTTCCCGGGATAAAAATTAGCCTTTGTCACTCTCCAGGTCCTTGATTATGCCCACCAAAATCACGTCGATCCGTTGCTCCGTTGCGGCGTGATTGAAGGACAAACCAACAAACCAACAACAAACACACTTTCGCATTTATAATTTTAGTATAGTTATTGATCATACTGACTTTCATGCAGCATAGTACCTACCTAATTGAACTGGTCAGAATTCAGCAACTTTGTTAAGGACCGATTTCACCAACTCCGGGCAACGTTAAACCTGCGAATACATTACACGTTTTGAGACATTTTAGAAATCCTTTAAAAACGTCTTTATTCGTAGGTTAAACGCTACTCTGAGGTGGAAAACTCGGCCCTAAAACTCCCGCACCTTAATGTGAATAAAAAACTTTTTTATTCACATTAAGGTGCGGGAAAGAAGGTGTTTCCCCTACAAAGCGGGCATTTTGCGCGGACATTATTTTTTACACGACCGCCAAAAAAAGGAGTGCAAGGAGTTTCTTTAATAAATGCGAAAGTGTGTCTGTCTGTCTGTCTGCTACGCTTTCACGGCCCATCTGTTTAACCGATTTTGATGAAATTTGGTACAGAGATAGGTTGTATCCCGGGGGAGGCTACTTTTTATCCCGGAAAATTCTAGAGTTCCCACGGGAATCAAAAATATTTATCTTCAGCCGATTTTGATGAAATTTGGTATAGGGATAGACTGTATCCTGGGGAAGGAATCCTTAATCCAACCTTAATCCACGCGGACGAAATCGCGGACATCATCTAGTCCCTAAATAATCCCGAGAGACTCTTGGCTATTCATTTTTTGAAAATAAAATAAAATTCAATACAACAATGCAGTCGTATAATTTTTAAATTATGTCCACTTGTATCCTGCTATGTCTGTACTCTGTAGTGTGCCTTCGCCTTAAGTTGATCTTATCTTTTCATATGATATTAATTCAACTGGTCAGGATTTAGCAATTTAAACTGCATCCGAACTGTATTTTGGTGCGTAGCATTGCGGTTATTTTACTGCAGATAAGTAAATCAAAGTACTTAAATGATAAAAATTTTCTTGCCGCATTATCTTTTTCATATTCTGTATATCCTTACTAATATTATAAATGCGAATGTGTGTTGGTTTATTTGTTACGAATTATTCTTTTTTTTTTTTTTTCAACTGATTTGAAAACCGAGGGAGTCTCCCGGGAATTAAAAAAAACTTAAACCACGCGGAAGTCGTGGGCATCAACAATATGTTAATATCTGTACTTCAAGTTTTGTGTTTGTTCAAGTTGATAAATATATATGTTTTCAATCGATTAAGGTTTATCAGAATAATATGATGTCCGCGAACTCTTCTCAGCAGAACCTGATTTCTGAACCAGTGGTAGAGTCAAAACATGACGTAACATAAGAGACACCTGTATGTCCTACGTGTTATAAACAAATAGAGTTTGAGTATGAGTTTGAGCGATTCGTACGCATGGATTTAAATTTTGAAATCTCCGTGGGAACTCTTTGGACCGGGATAATATGTAGCCCCGGGATGCATCTTCCCACAATCAGTTGAACAGTACATTTAGTCTAAGTTTTTACATTGCAAATTCGATTGATCGTATTGAGCGTTCGATCACATTAGCGTCAAAGTGAAATGAACTTTAAGAGCATTTTATTAAACCTTAATTTCGTGTAGGTATGCATTCTGTCAGCGCTCCAAACGAGGCGTTTCGAAAATAAAATCGGTTGTACTGAATTTATGACTTAAATCAACAGCCTTTGGGTTCATTTTACTTTGACGCTAATGTAATCGAACGCTCAATACGACCAATCGAACGTGAAAGCATAGCATATAGACACATACACTTTAGCATTTAAAACTATTATTAGTATAGATTGGGCGGCCATGTCTATCACTAATGACACCCAAAAAGTAGGTAGTTAAGTGAGTATTAAGCAAAATACCACACTATTAATACTTTTTCTTATCAGTCCTAAAGTATCTAGTTCACAGACACAAATAAACGGAGCATTGATTTGACCTGGTGCCATACTGCCATCGCTTAAAAAAGTATTATTTTAAAATGTCAAATCTGTATGACATACCTTGACGTCCCTAAAATAACGACGAATTTTGACGACTTCCGTGGCGCAGTGATGAGCGCTGTTATCTTAACGTGCGGAGGTTCCGGGTTCGATCCCCGGAAGGGTCAATTTGGGAATTTATAATTTCTGAATTTTCCCTGGTCTGGCCTGGTGGGAGGCTTCGGCCGTGGCTAGTTACCACCCTACCGGCAAAGATGTGCCGCCGAGCGATTTAGCGTTCCAGTAGGTACGATGCCGTGTAGAAACCGAGTAGGGAGGTATGGGTTTAATATGACTGCCATGCCCCTAACAGGTTAGCCCGCTACCATCTTAGACTGCATCTTCACTTACCATCAGGTGAGATCGCAGTCAAGGGCAAGGGTTGTAGTGGATAAAAATAAATAAATAAGGAATAAATTTCTGAAACAAGAGCGTCAACAATATTAAAATAATATTGTTTTAAGCGATTATAGTAGGCCCTCAAGCTACATGATTAAAATTGTTTCAATGATTGATGTTGGTATTGCGTGCGAACGATTACAGAGAAATTGATTTCGGTTAGATTGATCGTACTACCTAATGTAATTAAAAAAAAAAGTATGTGTTATTCTAGACTTTAATCTTTCTCTACATACTACATATTATATCATCATACGAATATTATAAATGCGTGAATGTGTTTGATTGGTGGTTTGTCCTACAATCATGCCGCAACAGAGCAATGGATTGACGTGATTTTTTGCATGGGTATAGTTGAGAACCCGGAGTGACATATGCTACTTTTCATCCCGAATATAAATAAGGAGTTCCCGTGGGAATTAAAAAAAACGTATGCCATTCGCACGAAGTCGCGGGCATCAGCTAGTAATAAAACTTGAGAAGGTGTCAAGAGACACCCGGTGGAACGAAGTACCAAAAGTTGTAACGACACTTTTTGCTATAGTGGTAAGCCGTGCGGCGTGCGCGTGTTTCTCTGTGTAAATTTTATTACAATTCCTTCACTAATGAACCGAAAGGAACTTCGTTCGATTCCTTCGTTATTCGTTCCACCGGGTGTCCCTTGGACACCCGGATGGAACGAATAACTAGGCTATGTAACTATTGAAAACATAATTTTTTTAAATTATTTCGCCTTTTATATTTAACAACTTGAAGTCAACAGCACATGTAGTCATAGCAACCAAAATTGAAAACATAATTCTTTAAAATTATTTCGCCTTTTTATTTTCAACAACTTGAAGTCAACAACACTAGTAGTCATAGCAACCAAAATCATCTTTTCATAAAAATTGTCGTTACAACTTTTGGTCTTAATTATTTCCATCTAGCCCCCTTTCGTAACGCGCGATAAGGAACTTCGTTCCAATAATACTTGCATGCACATTAATTTATTTCTTTTGGTGATTAGTATGAGAAGGGGAAAGCACTGATGCCTATAACACGAGTTTTAAACTTATCGTGGGCATCACACACTAAACCTATAAATGCGATTGTAATATTTTTTCTAGACAATAAATGATTTATTTATTATTATTAATATATCTCTGTGCCAAATGTCATCCAGCCCCCAGATTGTGTAAGGAAATAGTAATCGTAATCGTTTGTCAAACGTATAATTCGACCGGTTTAAGGAGTTCATAAATGCCTGCACGTCAAAAAGCATGTATGAACTCCTTAAACAGTTCGAGTAATATGTTTAAAGCTGTCAAATGAATACGATTTGCTCAGACAATTGGACTTTTCAGCCGTTCTGTGTTATTGAGTAACAAACATCCAAACTTTCGCATTTATAAAATTAATAAGAAGTAAGAATATGATAATATACTCAGTAGTGGAATAGCGTTAGGCTGAAGTGATGATGTTTATTTAGTAATTACGTAGTACCCACCCACTGTAGGTACCCATATTCATTATTCATGTAGACCCTAGGGAACCCAGTTCAAATATCCAACTAAATTACAGCTCCCACGAAACATTTTCTTTATTCAAAGTGTTTTAACGCGAATTACGCGTGGGCTGCAAATTATGAACCTACATTTTTGACCCCCAGTCGCCTGTCTAGGGCTACCAGATTTTAATAAGAGAATTCCTGACATGATGACCTCCCTGGCGTAGAGGATCGGTATCATACTAATATTATAAATTCGAAAGTGTGTAAGTTTGTTGGTTTGTCCTTCAATCACGCCGCAACTTAGCAACAGATCGACGTGATGTTTTGCATGTGCATAATTGAGGACCTGGGGAGTGACATAGGCTACTTTTTATCCCGGAAAATTAAGGAGTTTCTGAGGGAATTTAGTAAAACAACTGGATGCTCAATTTTTTTATTTGGTAACTAGCTGATGACTTCGTCCGCGTGGTTTAAGTTTTTTTTCATTCCTGCGGGAAATATTTAATTTTCCGGGATAAAAAGTAGCCCATGTCACTCTCCAGGCCCTCAACTATACCCATCCCAATAATCACATCGATCCGTGATCGATCGGTATATTCATATAGGTATACTAGCTGATGCCCGCGACTTCGTCCGCGTGGTTTAAGTTTTTTAAAATCCTCCGGGAACTCCTTAATTTTCCGGGATAAAAAGCAGCCTATGTCACTCTCCAGGTCCTCAACTATACCCATGCCAAAATCACGTCGATTCGTTGCTCCGTTGCGGCGTGATTGAAGGACAAACCAACAAACCAACAAACAATCACATTTTCGCATTTATAATATTAGTATGATACTCGTACATGTGTTATACTAATATTTTGTTTCTTTCCCGGAAAATTTTCATCGCCTGTC
The DNA here is from genome assembly GCA_963932025.1 of Erebia epiphron. NCBI lineage: Eukaryota > Metazoa > Arthropoda > Insecta > Lepidoptera > Nymphalidae > Erebia > Erebia epiphron. The sequence continues at coordinate 26,532,240 of OZ009947.1, read as the reverse complement.
AACCCTAGCCCGTTGGACCGACGCGACGTCGAAACTAAGCTCAAAATACATTCCACTGATTTATGTAATATCTACTTTAAAATTGTTCGTGGGCGAGCCTTGGGGGTTATTAAATTTGTTTAAGCAAACGCTAAGGGAGAGACTAGTTGAAAACAAAATTCTGTTAGAATTTTACTTTTAAAAGAAAAAAATGGGGTGTGGCTGTGTTATGGACACGGCCGTTTGTTGTACGTGAATACGTCTCGTAACGGGTAATAGTTTCTACATAAAATATTATTCTTTAACGCGGTGTGTTACAGTCCTTACTTAGCGTGATAAATCTTCTTCTAATAATTCTTTGACTCTTTAGTTATCCAGTGGTGTAATTGAAATTGCCTCGTTGGTCTAGTGGGTGGCATGTTCGACTGCGGCCGACGAGGTCCCGGGTTCGAGTCCCGGGTCGGGCCATAATTTGAGTATTGGGTTTTTCTGACTAGAAATTCTCAGTACTAGCCCGGAGTCAGGAAGTTGGCGGTGTTTCACCCCCGTGCCTCGGAGAGCACGTTAAGCCGTCGGTCCCGGTTATTATCACTAACATGATAATAGTCGTTAAGGCCCGCACACCCGCATTGGAGCAGCGTGGTGGGTCTAAGCTCTAATTCTCTCCTATGAGAGTGGAGGCCTGTGGTCTGCATGGAGACGTTATTGAGCTGTAGTAGTGGTGGTGATGGTAGATTTCAACCGAGTTCATGTTTTCATCCCAGAAAATTAAAGAGTTACCTCGGGAATCAAAAATAATTAATCCACCCGGACGAAGGCACGGGCATCATCTTGTTTTAAATAAAATGGCTTTGTACGATGTTAAGTAACTAAAATAAATAATCGTTAAAGCCCGCCAACCCGCATTGGAGCAGCGTGGTGGGTCTAAGCTCTATTTCCCACTCTCCTATGAGAGTGGAGGCCTGTGCCCAGCAGTGGGACGTTAATGGGCTGTAGTGGTGGTGGTGGTAATTGAAATTTGGATGGGAGTGATAGATATGTAGCTGCAACACTAAACTGTATCCCCCGATTTTGTTATCAATAGTTTTTTGAATTGCATCCCTATGAAAGCAATTTTAAAGACGTATTCACGTCGAAAAAACCTCGGCCTAGTGGGGGATTTACCTCCCATTCGATCGTGATGACGTTAACTACGATGTGTATGTGTCACCGTAAGATTGTAAAAACCGTAAGATTGTAATCTAACGCTTTTTTTATTGATAGATTGCAAACAGTCGAAAGATTGTGAACCGTTCAATGTTCTGAGTGTCAATTTTTGAAATATTCATTGAATTTACGTTTTCTTGTCTCTTTCTTGTAGGTTAGGTTAGGGTTCGACATAATTAATCAAGTACAAGTCACTTAGGTTCTATCGGGTTAATAAACCTAACAGATTACAATCTACCGAAAAATAATCCGTTATATTGTAATCATTCGACAGTTTACAATTTCGCGAGTTAGATTATAATCCAACTTTTTGTACAATCTTACGGTGACATATGGAATTGTCAAGCGCTTGACAGCTGGCCCTCGATCATGTGTATAGTACCTACGCGCGCGAGTTGAATGCAGTCGGAGCCTCAGGTGACACAAGTTCTGCATTCAACTCGCGCGCGAACTGTACTTCCATACTAATCTTATAAATGCGAACGTTTGTATGGATGGATGTTTGTTACTCAATTACGCCCGAACGAACTGAAAATTTACTCATCAGGCTTTTAATACACGTGTCAAAAGTTAACAATACATGTCTAATAATATACTGATAAAGTCTAATTAATTAACAATATGTTATTTTGGTATAATGCCTCATTAAAATTTAGGCGCCTATTTTTGTTTATGGCTTAATTTTACTTTGCATAATATCACTCATCCTGCTAATTGGGAGTCCTGTATTTACTCGCACGATACTAAAAACACAATTTGTTTACTTTTTAATTAAATTCAATATTATGGCGGACGATAAGAGTTTAAAAATATGTTTTTGAAGTAAAACTTCTTTAGAATCGTTGTGATTTGAAAATTCGATGTAACGAAAAATCGACGCCAAAAAGAGACAAACATATTCATAACAGGATTTAGCCTTAGAGAATGCGATTACAAGTTAATTTTATCTCATTCTCTCGTAGGCTACTTTTCTGAACTTTCACTTCACCACTTTTTTTAAACTGATTTATTACTTATTAGATGACATTTTATTAGAATTAAAACCTGCTTGTAGAGTACGAACCAAGGATAAAGGATTCAGTAATAAATGTGATGTGATGAGATTACCCGGCTCACAGACTGGAAAATATGGCGACGGGTTAGGGTTGCCAACTCAGTACATTTTTATTAATCGATGTTAACGCCTCACGAGCCTCGACTTTTAAGTTAGGTATTATAGTATTTTAGTTAAATCGTCTCGACTCGTTATTTTGGCTCATTATAAACCATTAAAAATATAAACCCAAAAAATTTACGGTAGGTACTTTGCTAAGTTTAATTTAAGGCGTTTTTATTTACAGTCAACGTTAGCATTTGTGTAAACTCAAAGTGGTACGAACATTAAAATTAAATCAAAAATTGTAATAAGAACTATTTGGCTCGCCAACCCTAATCAAACCACGTAGGTATTATCTGCCGTCTGCGTTGTGGTCTAGTGTGCGGGATACAGTTTGACTTGCAATGCCTCGAGCGATATTAAATTCAAAGTCCTACGACAATATACCGTGTTAGATATTTTATTGCTCTACTAGATGATCTGGGATATAAAATATCGAGTAGGTATTGAGTTTTCAGACAAGAAATTCTCAGTTCTAGGGTATGTAGTTATGAAGTTAGCGGTTAGAAGTTCCACCCCCGTGATTTGGAGAGCTAGTTAAGTACGCTTAATGCCATCGGTTCGCACCTGATCTCTCTCCTGTCGTTTCGGATTTTGCGTCCCATCGGGATATGAGAGTAAGGGAATAAAGAGTTTGCATGCACACTTGTGCCATGCACGTAGTTCTCCCGCGCAGATGGTTAATTTCAGTGGAGAATTTCAGTCCGGAGAACATATTATTAGGTGGATGATTCGATATACCCGAGATGAAAATCTCTATAAAAAAATCCTTTAAATTTGGGTAGAAGATAGATAGACAGACACACGTTCGCATTTATAATTATACTTCATATGATTGTGAGCGTTATGCCTTGTAGCGGAATTCCAAAAACAAGTTTTTTTTGCATTGCATTACAATTTTCCATTGTTATTTTCCTGTTTCACGCACTAATTAGACGATTACGTGAAAGATGTTTGGCTAAAATCGTGCGTCATCTCGGCTTAGCCCGGCTTAGCCAGGATTAGAGCGCACACAAACGGGCCGAATTTAGCTGAATAGCCGCTTTCATCGCTGACTCTGCATTACCACATCCGTCGCTAATTTAGTCTACTGTGCAGCCATTTTGAAACTAGATGATGCCCGCGACTTCGCCCGCGTGGATTAGTTTTTCTTTATTCCCGGGAGAACTATTTAATTTTCCGGGATAAAAAGTATATAAGCCTATATCCTTCCTCGGGATATAACCTGTCTCTGTACTGTACCAAATTTCATCAAAATCGGTTGAATAGTTGGGCCGTGAAAACGTAGCAGACAGACTGACAGAAAGACAGATAGACAGACAGACAGATACACTTTCGCATTTATAATATTAGTATGGATGTTTGATGACCTCCCTAGCGCAGTGTTGAGCGCTGGCATGTCTTACCTAACGTGGGAGATCACGGGTTCGGCAGGGTTAAACTGGGAATTTATTTATGTGGTTATAGTCTGGTGGGAGGCTTCGGCCGTGGCTAGTTAGCACTCTACCAGCACAGACGTACCACTAATTTAGCGTTCCAGTACGATGCTGAATAGGAGTATGGGTTTAATATAACTTTCATGCCCTTACAACAGGTTAGCCCGCTACTATCATAGAATCCATCATCACTTACCATCAGTTGAGATCGCAGTCAAAGGCTAACTTTTATCGGATAAAAAAAGCAAATAATCACAATGCAACGCACCATAATGCAGCTCGCATGAACTTTAAGGCCCGATCGCAGAACGACAGGGTTATCCTTTTAACCCAGAGTTAGCTGCTACTTTGACAGAATTCCTATAAAACCTTTGTCAAAATTTCAATTGGATACTGCCAACCCTTTAAGCCATATTGTTTCATTATTGTTGATTTTCGTGCTTTAGAATTATAATCCTTATTTTATGAATGTCAAGGTGCGTGACATCAAACTGTCAATTTGAGTAATATTGCTTTAAGTGTTGGCAGTATTGCCCCTGGGTTAAACGTAGCCCGGCGTCTCTGCAAGCGGGCCTTTGTGGCTTAATTCTAACCGGTTGAATTACTACTGCATAAAATTCAGTGTATGACCAAGTTAAATAATTGCAGTTAACCATTTAGCGCTTTACATTTTCAACGCTCTAATAAAACAACGTTCCGGGAAAACTCGTGCAAAACACTGAAGCTGTGTTTTTAAACCGTGCCAAAAGCTTTTTAACTATTAGTTACTTTATAACTAAAGTTACACGGGCACTAATAAGGTTAACAATTCATTTTAGTTACTTAATATCGTACAAAGCCATTTTATTTAAAACTAGTGGGCCCGGCAGACGTTGTCCTGCCCTGAACCTTAAACCCGATTTCAGCGCCCCCTACTGGGTCCAATTATGAATATAAACCATCCCTGGACCCACTCAAACACACACAAAAAAATCTATCTAAATTATTGGTCAACCGAATTGGAGACCGAGTCGAGTCGAGCTCGAGTTTTAAAGAGACAAACGAACAGCAATTAATTTTTATATTTATAGAGACTAGATGATGCCCGTGACGTCGTCCGCGTGGATTCATTATTTTTGATTCCTGGGGTAACTATCCTTAATTTTCTGGGATGAAAACATGAACTCGGTTGAAATCTACCACACCACCACTACAGCCTATTAACGTCTCCATGCAGGCCACAGGCCTCCACTCTCATAGGAGAGAATTAGATCTTAGACCCACCACGCTGCTCCAATGCGGGTGTGCGGGCTTTAACGACTATTATCATGTTAGTGATAATAACCGGGCCGACGGCTTAATGTGCTCTCCGAGGCACGGGGGTGAAACACCGCCAACTTCCTAACTCCGGGCTAGTATTGAGAATTTCTAGTCGGAAAAACCCAATTGGTTACTTAATTATGGCCCGACCCGGGACTCGAAAACGGAATCTTCTCGTCGCCCGTAGTCGAACATGCTAACCATTAGACCAATGAGGTAGCACATTATGTCAACTGCCTCTTGGTAGGTTGGTCTAACCTACCAAGAGGCAGATGACATCATGTGCCGTTAAAGCATAGCAGATAGACAGACAGACAAACTTCGAATGACGTTTAACGTATGAATAAGTTCCTATAACGTAGGAATGCCTATAAAACATCGGTAAAAACATCAAAATCCTTTATCCTGCAGGGCGACCGCGTATCTTTTGCATCAATCATTGATGCATCGCAATCACCTCCGATTGGCTGAATTTATGGTATTCTTGCTGCGTCAATGGATTTCTTCAAATAGTGGAAGAGTGTTAACCAATCAGAGGTGATTGCGATGTATCTGTCGCAGTCATCTGGTTTAATCTGCTATTTGATTGAATGACTAGCGCGTTCACTGAATGACAACATTCAATTGAATGACTAAAGGACAACTCGTCAAGTTGTTTAATGTAACGTTCAACGTCTTGATTGAACGTCATCTAGCATATTCGTTGAATGGGATATAGCCGACTTTGTAATGTTTGGTTATTGTAATCTGTTAGGTATATTAAAAGGTTAATATACCTGATTATTTATGTAGAACCCTAACCTAACCTTCGAAGCCCTTCCGGCTTCTCCCCCGATATATATATGTCACCGTAAGTTTGCAAAGGCCGTTGGATTATAATCTAACTAGCAATGTTGTAAACTGTCGACAGATTACAATTTAACGCATTATTTTTCGGTAGATTGTAATATGGTAGGTATATTAACCCGATAAAACCTAACTACCTGATTATTTATGTAGAACCCTAACCTAACCTACAAGAAAGAGACAAGAAAACTAATTTCAATCACCTGATTGATTTTACGTCCGCTCTGTTCAAAGGGCTATGTTACAATCCGCTAACTAGTTGGACGTTGAGTGACAAGACGTTCGGCCTAGTCATTCAATTGAATGTTGTCATTCAATGAACGCGCTAGTCATTCAATCAAATAGCAGATTAAACCAGAAGACTGCGATATATCAATGATTGATGCAAAAGATACGCGGTCGCCCAGCAGGTTATCGTTATTCGGAGTTGGTGAAATCGGTACTTAGACAACATAGCAATTGCCGCGCGAATTCTCTCGTGAAAAGCACTCTTCACTGAAAGCTTGCTGAAAGCTATAACCCACAGGCCACAGAGTAAAGTAAAACAATAGAGTGCAAAGTTTAATTTTGTTGTTGTTTAAAACTAAAACCATTCGCATAGTTAGTTTGGTAGAATGAGCATAGTTCGTTTTGTATATGTTATGTTGCCGACAATGATTAATATAAAAGAACAAACACACAAACATTCAAGATACGAATTTTGTAAATTTTTTGCCACACACTTTAAACGGATTGTATGGTAGTGTACCGAAGGATTCAAACCAAAGTTGGTAAAGTCCAACTTTATGAACACCGTAGGCGGATTTACGGGTATAAAAGTTAAAGCAATAGAAAACTCTTTTTCATCCCACCATCTCGGAAAGAGTATTTTTAAGCTTCGATATCTGATTGCAAAAGCCGTTATTATCCTCTTGAGGATAAAGTAAATTGAATTTAGAACATCGTGTGCACGTTAGTAAATATCACTCGTCTATGAAGTTTGTAAATTCAAAACATCATTAAAACCTATATACTTCTACCTCTATGGTGCCGAATTTCCATACAACCGTTTTTAATTTGTTAAAACCTCACACTCTTAACCTCTTTGGTATACTTTTTTGTAATTTTTTTATTTGCTTTGCGCGCACCATTTTCTTTTACGTCATATTGTTTAAAATTAAAACCTTCGATTAAAAACAAGAAAATTGAAAATAAGTTAAAAACTGAGCCGATTGAGATGCGGTTTTTTGCATTAGATGTGTATAGCTTGTGAGAAGGTTCTTAGATATATTTTAGGACCATAGACAACAAAGCTGAGCTGTAGTCTATGATCTTAATTTTTCTATGTGTTAAAAATTTTCACAAAAAGTACTGGGCCGATTGAGATGCGGTTTTTTGCATTAGATATGTTTAGCTTGTGAGAAGGTTCTTAGATATATTTTAAGACCATAGACAACAAAGCTGAGCTGTAGTCTATGATTTTATTTTTTCAATATGTTACCATTTTTCACAAAAAGTACTGGGCCGATTGAGATGCGGTTTTTTGCATTAGATGTGTATAGCTTGTGAGAAGGTTCTTAAATATATTTTAGGACCATAGACAACAAAGCTGAGCTGTAGTCTATGATCTTAATTTTTCAAACACTGTTACCATTTTTCACAAAAAGTACTGGGCCGATTGAGATGCGGTTTATTGCATTTAGGACTTCGTGCGATTACAAAATCAGCGCCATTTTGAAATTCTTTGTTAATTGACCGATTTCGTTCAAAATCGATATTTAGGGCTCCCTGGGGTCACAAAACAGGAAACTGGTACCAACATTTTAAAAAATCAGCGCCATTTTGAAATTATGTGTTAATTGACCGATTTCGTTCAAAATCGATATTTAGGGCTCCCTGGGGTCACAAAACAGGAAACTGTTACCAAAATTTTAGAAAATCAGCGCCATTTTGAAATTCTTTGTTAATAGACCGATTTCGTTCAAAATCTATATTTAGGGCTCCCTGGGGTCACAAAACAGGAAACTGGTACCAAAATTTAAAAAAATCAGCGCCATTTTGAAATTCTGTGTTAATTGACCGATTTCGTTCAAAATCGATATTTAGGGCTCCCTGGGGTCACAAAACAGGAAACTGTTACCAAAATTTTAGAAAATCAGCGCCATTTTGAAATTCTTTGTTAATTGACCAATTTCGTTCAAAATCGATATTTAGGACTCCCTGGGGTTACGAAACAGGAAACTGTTACCAAAGTTTTAAAAAATCAGCGCCATTTTTATTTATTTTGTTATCAGTATAATAAATGAATTCAGTTTAGTACAGTAAAATCTGTACTACTTGTTAGTCTAACCACAACCCGTGAGCTGCTTTAGCAGCTCGCGCACAGGGCGAAATACTAGTTAGATATATATAGCTTGAGAGAAGGTTCTTAGATATATTTTAGGACCATAGACAACCAAGCTGAGCTGTCTCTATGATTTTAATATTTCGATATGTTACCATTTTTTACAAAAAGTACTGGGCCGATTGAAATGCGGTTTTTTTCATTAGATGTGTATAGCTTGTGAGAAGGTTCTTAGATATATTTTAGGACCATAGACAACAAAGCTGAGCTGTAGTCTATGATTTTATTTTTTCAATATGTTACCATTTTTCTCAAAAACTACTGTGCTGATTTAGATGCGGGCTTTTTGTTTTAGATATATTTAGCTTGTACTTAGATGCTGCCCAGGGTATCATGATGGAGTCAGGAGGCGATCATGGGAACTCCTTAAATTCTCATCGTATACCCGTCGCGTTTGGACTCTTTTGATTTGTCCATTTGAAAAGGGTTTGGCCATAGTCCACCACACTGGTCAAAAAAACTACTGAGCTGTCAAAGATGCAGTTTTGTGTTTTAGATATTATGTAATATATACGTTTGCTACGTTCTAATTGTTGTTTCAAAGTTATAAAGGTCAAAGGTATAATGGAGCTCTGCATTTCATCGTGGGTTTTTTTTAAATTTTTAATTTTATTACTTGTTTCAATTATATTCAACGTCCTTTCAAATGAAAAATTTCTTTTACTTAACTTACTATTCAGCTAGAAAACGTTTCTGGAAATTTTTATTTATTTACCAATAAATTTTTATTGAATAGGGCGATAGGGCTATGATTCCAGGAATAGTATTCATTATCAAATTAAAAGAACTAAAATAGCCAGTTATCTCGACGTGTTTCGACGCTGAAGTGGCAATGGGCGATTCATAGATTGAAAAACCGATAGATTTTAGGGTTCTAAGGTGATAGAATGGCGACCACATACTTAAAAGCACTATATATATCCTACCTATTCACCATACTTGATACTACCTATTATATTCACTAATTACCTACTACCTAAATATGTTTCTTCTTTCCCCAACTTTTTATATTATATTGTCGTTCAACCCCGTCACCACTACCAAAAGTTAGTGGTCATACCATTCTTCGATACCACTAACTTTTGGTAGTGGTGAGGAAGAGAATTATACCTCTAGGGATTAAGTTCGCCTTTGTACATTGTATTTATGTGCAATAAAGACTTTAAAACAAATAAAAAAACTTACTAGGTTAAAAAAGATGACATCAAGCGAGTCGCAAGGAGACGCTGAATTCAGGTGCAAGGCCAGTAGTGGCCGACGGTTTTTTTATAGACTTTTATTTATTTATATTCAATGACAAAATTGTCCTTGACTGCAACCTGGTAGTAAGTGGTGATTTGGAAATTTAAACTGTATTTAAAACTTAGCGATTCGGCATTTGGATAGGTTATCATTCAAACCACTTTTCATGTCATCGTAAAATCGCTTGGTTACTACTTACTAGCCACGAGTAAACCAGCAGGGCGACCGCGTATCTTTCGCATCAATCATTGATGCATCTCAATCACCTCCGATTGGCTGAATTTATGGTATTCTTGCTGCGTCAATGGATTTCGTCCAATAGTGGAAGAGTATTAACCAATCGGAGGTGATTGCGATGTATCAATGATTGATGCAAAAGATACGCGGTCGCCCTGCTGATTAGAAATTCAAAATTCAAAATTCAAATGATTTTTATTCAAATAGATTTTTTACAAGTGCTTATGAATAGAATAGTCAAATGAATCTACCATACATAACACAGGTAGAGTTGATCATAACACAGGTAGCCTGCACTCAAAGCGTACCACCAGACAAGACCAAAGACAATATAGTAATTTTCTATTCTCAAACTACACCTACTGAGAATCGATCCCTGAACTCGGTTTTAAGACCACAACGCTTATTCCAGCGCCAGGGAGGCTTTGCCATCTCGGTTTTCAAGTAAATTCCATTTTCTTACTCCAAATAATATTAAAATTATATATGAAAGTAAATAGATAATTAGCGAGGGTACAATGCAATAATGGAACCCCGCTGGGTCACAGTAGGTAATTGGGCTAGCGGCGAGGCGGGCGCCGTATAATTCGTTCAAATAATTTATTTTTCTTGTGAGTACACAATTTATTTCTTCGATTTTCTTATTTTTGTCCATTACTTACATACGCTCGATGTACTCTGAAAGAAAACTATTTCGATTTATTTGAAAAGAATAAAGGTAATTTCATTCCTAATATTACCATAGAATTAGTCAGTATAGTGTTAATAGACTGATAGTAAAAGGTCCCACATTAAGGTCCCAGTTCCCAGGTCCACCTGAGAACTGGGACCTCAATGTGGGATGCATGCAACCATAGAATTTAATATTCCTACATCTATGGATGTAACGTGCTTTTTTGACACATTGGCCCGTGTCATCACGCAGAGACAACCAGGAGCCGCAGTAGGAATGGCCACAGGGAATGGCTGAAACCGGTGATTGAGGCAAGTATGCCTACTTTCTCTCTCTCTGTGTTACTATATTTTTATAAATTTCCCACTAGACCATACCAGAGACAATATAAAAAAAATTGAAAACTTGCAAATTGGGCAACATATTTAATGGTTATAACCGACAAAGTCGGGAATCAAAGCCGAGACGGCTTATAAGACAACAGCGCTGACCACTACCCGAGGGAGGTCATCCAAAATGACGTCGTAACTTAAATCGCGAGGCCTTTTGCATATAAATTCCATTTATATATAATAAAATCTGCCTCGTTTGTCTAGTGGTTAGCATGTTTGACTGCGGCCGACGAGGTCCCCAGTTCGAGTCCGGGTTGAGCCATTATAAAGTGCTGGGTTTTCCTGACTATAAATTGTTAGTACTAGCCCGGAGTTAGGAAGTTGGTGGTGTTACACTCCCGTGCCTCGGAGAGCACGTTAAGCCATCGGTCCCGGTTATTATTACTAACATGATAGTAATCGTTAAAGCCCGCAAACACGCATTGGTGCAGCGTGGTGGGTCTAAGCTCTAATTCCCTCTCTCCTATGAGAGTGGGAATTAGAGCTTTATTACTAGATTGGGATGACGTCTGTAAAGCTAGAAAGGTCAAGTCGGCAGAATCACTCGTTTTATATCTCAAAATTTAGTGCTCATTTAGTGCTAATTTAGTGCTGATAACAAATATTTGGTGCTCTGATAGGTGGACTAAAAATCAGAACACTGCTAACTTTTAATTAAGCTAGCAATGTACTGTTCGTGACCGCGCTATGATACAGTTGGAGCGAGAGGCACATCAGCTAAAAATTTAGTGCTCAATTAGTGCTAATTTAGTGCTGATAACAGATATTCGGTGCTCTGATAGGTGGACTAAAAATGAGAACACTGCTAACTTTTAATTAAGCTAGCAGTGTACTGTTCGTGACCGCGTTATGATACAGTTGGAGCGAGAGGCACATCAGCTAATAATTTAGTGCTCAATTAGTGCTAATTTAGTGCTGATAACAGATATTCGGTGCTCTGATAGGTGGACTAAAAATGAGAACACTGCTAACTTTTAATTAAGCTAGCAGTGTACTGTTCGTGACCGCGTTATGATACAGTTGGAGCGAGAGGCACATCAGCTAATAATTTAGTGCTCAATTAGTGCTGCCTATACAAGCAAACAGATTTTTCGAAAAAAAAAATATTCAGTTTTTAAGTATAGATTACTGCTGACTTAACGACACGAGCAATCATAGAGCTAAAAGATGACTTTAAAATCGGTATTGGTGAAATTGAAAAGAGTTACTAATTAGTGCTCAATTAGTGCTGCCAGTACAGCAAAAGATAGATAGATAGATAGATAAATTCTTTATTGCCACACATAACAAAGAAATAACTTAAAAATAAACAAAAACAGAAATTATTACGTGCGCAAGGGCGGCCTTATCACTAAAAGTGATCTCCTCCAGACAACCCATTTCTAAAGGAACTTTAAAAAGGAGCGGGAAAGTGCAACAATAATAATAACATGCAATAATAATATACTACTTAAACTATACATACTATTAATACATAATTATATAACTAAACATAAATAAAAAATATATACATATATTTAAATAATATAGGTAGGTACATAAATAAATTTTATATATTTATATATATATATATATAAGTACAGTACATAAACTTACATACAAAAGAAAATACTTAAAATATATTCTATAGCATATTAGAAAGGTAATATTCCTTTAAACGACTCTTAAAGATATTTAAAGACTTTGACTGCCTAATGTCGCTCGGCAATTCATTCCAAAGCAGTACAGCCTTAACTGTGTATGAATTCCCATAAGCCCCTGTACGACTTGGAGGGACCTTTAACTTATTGTCGCTTTTCGACCGCAAACAAAAAGGTACATCATAGCTGCCAAGAAAGTTGAATCGCTCTTTTAGATAAGGTGGCGTCTGAGGAAAATATAAAATGGTGTATAAGAGAGAAAGAGCGTGTAAATTTCTACGAGATCTGATTGGCAGCCATTTCAACTGAGTACGAAATTCGGACACATGATCATATTTCCGTAACCCATATATGAAACGTATACATAAATTTTGCAATCTATCAAGCTTGTTGAGCATGGTCTCTGATAAATCCAGATAACAAACATCAGCGTAATCTAAAATAGGTAACAGCAAAGTATTAGCCAAAAGGATTTTAGTTTTTACAGGTAAAAAATTCTTCCAACGTCTTAAGCACCCAACAGCAGCAAAAATCTTACGACTCAACTCCGAAATTTGAGGAACCCAGGACATAGTATTATCAAGGATGAGACCAAGATCTTTGACTGCACTACTCAGGGGAATAACTGTACCATCCAAGAGAACAGGTGGTATAGAATCATTTGAAAGTAAAGATATGTAATAATTGCTACCTATAATAGTCACCTGGGACTTACCTGGATTTATCGAGAGACCATACGACCGACACCAAGCACTAATTCTATTTAAATCAGCATTGAGGGAATCAATAGCAACAACAAGGTCGTTAATGGCTGCAGAAGCATAGATCTGCAAGTCATCAGCATACAAATGGTAAGATGATGAAATTATTGAGGAAATGGAATTAATGTAAACGGAAAAGAGAAGAGGAGAGAGAACACCGCCCTGCGGTACCCCAGAATGAAGAGCTGTAAAAGTTGAAAATTTATCATCCAACCGAACACACTGCTTACGATGAAATAGATAAGACCGGAACCAGCTGATGACAATTGGAGATACTTTCATAGATCTCAAAATAGCCAAAAGTAAGTCAAAGTCAACAGTGTTGAAAGCGTTACTGAAGTCTAATAATACAATAACAGTAAGGAGTTTATTATCAATAGCGCTACGAATATCATCACAGACTTTGATTAGAGCTGTTGCAGTACTATGTCCCCGCCGAAATCCTGATTGTAAATTAGTTAAGAGATCATTTCTGTTTAAATATACACTAAGTTGCTGATGCACAATGCGCTCAAGCACTTTGGATAAGAAGGGAAGAATAGAGATTGGACGAAAATGAGAAGGGGATGAAGGGTTAGAAACTTTAGGAATAGGTATAATATAAGCTTTAACCCAGGCAGAGGGAAATGAACCAGAAGAAAGGGAAAAATTAAAAATATGACATAACACTGGGAGGATAACATCAAGTGCCATAACTATCATCTTCCTACTTACACCGTCGCTACCAATAGCATCAGATTTAACAGCTAGAATATGTTTCCTAACCTCAGTGGGAGTAGAAGCAGTAAACTGTAACTCAGAGCCACCATGCAGCGTAATGGAGCTTAGATGATTAAGAGTTCCTTGCTTAATTAATGCATCAAAAGGACGCGAGTTTGCGAAATGCTTGTTGAGACCATCCAAATCATCAAAATGTGAAAGAAGTTGACGCTGACGACCAATACCCAGTGAGGCCAGGAATTGCCAGGTTTTACCAGAATCCTTTTGATCAACCGAGGAATGAATATACTTACGCTGGGCATCCCGACAAATCCTGCTGCAACAGTTGCGAAGTTTCTTATACTTCAGAAGGTTAGCATCAGTAGGATACAATTTATATTTACATTTGGCTGCATTCCGCTTAACCATAAGCGCTCTGATGTCATTGGTAAGCCAAGGCGCAGGGAGATGCTTAATTTTGATAGGTCGCAAGGGCGCATGAATGTCAAAAAGGTCAGTCAGTAATGTATTAAAGATATTCAGTTTGTCATCTATAGAGGGGGCATCAAAAACAGCAAGCCAGTCAATGTTATTCAGATCTTCCATGAATTTATCATTATCAAAATTTCGAAAGCTTCGGCGCATCACAATACTAGGTTTGACTTTAGGTGGACGAATTTTAAAGGACATATAAACTAAATCGTGATACGAAAAGGCTTCGGCTGGCAACTGACCATGAGCTTCAACAAGACTAGGAGTAGAAACAAACATTAGATCTAATTGAGAAGGAAGACAGTTAGGGAAAAAGTGCGTAGCGTGAGTTGGTAATAATGTTAGGTTTGAGCTATCAATAATGTTCATTAAACGCCCAGCACGATGGTCATTTTTGATAAGACATGTATTGAAATCACCCATGATTATAGTATGATCAACTGACGAAGAATGTTGTTCAAGTAGATTTTCGAATGTTTCAAAATAATTAATATGGAGAGATGGGCTATAAAAAACTCCAAGAAGGACTTTTTTGTGACCAAAGAGCACCTCAATAAGTAAGTATTCTGAGGATTCCGAGTATAAAGATGGGGATTTATCCAGGATACGGAAAGGAATCTGACTCCGTAGGT
This sequence comes from Erebia epiphron, assembly GCA_963932025.1. Taxonomy (NCBI): domain Eukaryota; kingdom Metazoa; phylum Arthropoda; class Insecta; order Lepidoptera; family Nymphalidae; genus Erebia; species Erebia epiphron. The sequence continues at coordinate 26,517,167 of OZ009947.1, read as the reverse complement.
AAATTGCCACACCACCACCCCCTTTACCTGTTCGATCATTCCTAATAAGATGATAGCCAGGTAAACAATAAGAAGTAGAAGGAAGAGAAGGTTTTAGAAATGACTCTGACACTAGGATCGCATGTATATTTTTGCACTCAAACGAAGTCAAGAGATCTGAATAATGGGAAGGAATGCTTTGAGCATTAATATGCACTATGTTAAAATTTTTAGGAAATAACGAGAACGTACTATCAAGTGCACAGTTAAGCGGTAAGGCAGTACTATGGAAGCTATCATGCTGCCTATACAAGCAAACAGATTTTTCGAAACAAATATTTTTTTTTTAAATCTTTTGCTGTACTGGCAGCGCTAATTGAGCACTAATTAGTAACTCTTTTCAATTTCACCAATACCGATTTTAAAGTCATCTTTTAGCTCTATGATTGCTCGTGTCGTTAAGTCGGCAGTAATCTATACTTAAAAACTGAATTACTTTTTTTCGAAAAATCTGTTTGCTTGTATAGGCAGCACTAATTGAGCACAAAATTATTAGCTGATGTGTCTCTCGCTCCAACTGTATCATAGCGCGGTCACGAACAGTACACTGCTAGCTTAATTAAAAGTTAGCAGTGTTCTGATTTTTAGTCCACCTATCAGAGCACCAAATATCTGTTATCAGCACTAAATTAGCACTAATTGAGCACTAAATTATTAGCTGATGTGCCTCTCGCTCCAACTGTATCATAGCGCGGTCACGAACAGTACACTGCTAGCTTAGTTAAAGTTAGCAGTGTTCTCGTTTTTAGTCCACCTATCACAGCACCAAATATCTGTTATGAGCACTAAATTAGCACTAATTGAGCACTAAATGGTGACGTCTTTTAAATCCATTAGTTTCCGTTTTAAAGTCTTCTTTTAGCTCTTACGACTGCTGGCGTCGTTATACTAGCAGTAGTTGATTTGAGAAAAAAATAATAATATTTTTTTAAAAATCTTTTGCTGTACTGGCAGCACTAATTGAGCACTAATTAGTAACTCTTTTCAATTTTACCAATACCGATTTTAAAGTCATCTTTTAGCTCTATGATTGCTCGTGTCGTTAAGTCAGCAGTAATCTATACTTAAAAACTGAATTTTTTTTTTCGAAAAATCTGTTTGCTTGTATAGGCAGCACTAATTGAGCACTAAATTATTAGCTGATGTGCCTCTCGCTCCAACTGTATCATAACGCGGTCACGAACAGTACACTGCTAGCTTAATTAAAAGTTAGCAGTGTTCTCATTTTTAGTCCACCTATCAGAGCACCGAATATCTGTTATCAGCACTAAATTAGCACTAATTGAGCACTAAATTATTAGCTGATGTGCCTCTCGCTCCAACTGTATCATAGCGCGGTCACGAACAGTACATTGCTAGCTTAATTAAAAGTTAGCAGTGTTCTCATTTTTAGTCCACCTATCAGAGCACCAAATATTTGTTATCAGCACTAAATTAGCACTAAATGAGCACTAAATTTTGAGATATAAAACGAGTGATTCTGCCGACTTGACCTTTCTAGCTTTACAGACGTATTGGGATGTTAATGGGCTGTAGTAAATATTTTCAGTGATCCGAGTGAAGCCAGCTATTTTTATTATTATTATAGCTTCAATCACACAGTAAGTAATTTCATTCCTATTATTACATTTGTGGGTTTATTAAGAGGCTTATATTATGTTATACGAGTTTCGGTAAGTTTGTACATGGTTAGTATGAAATTGTACATTTCACATACGCTGATAGAATTTGAATGTCGAAATACAATAACAAAATGGATGCAAAGTCAACAATCGCCGATTTATTCGCTTTTAGCGCTGGCTGTAGGATTCAGATAAATGTACGAATATGAGATTTAAAACAAATTTTTACTTAAATGTTTCGACGATCGAATTCTATTGACAGTGAGATATTCAATCTTGGACTACCCTAGCCAATTGTCAATTATTTTCGTCATGTTTTACCACATATACACGCGTAGGCGGAACATACTCAAATAATGTAGGTAGTATTGCTATTTATAGAATGTTTTCTACATTCTATATAAAGCAATTCTTTTTATAGAAACTACATAAATATACACGGATACAAATACTCACAGTACATACCTAAATCAACGGAAATAATAACATTAACTTTTTATAGAATCTATTTTTAGGAAGTAAGTATGTTTATTCCAAAACCTACGTTATAGGTTTGTGGAAAACTGGAAATTAAAATGTATTATTTTCAATAATATAACATTCAAATAAAAAAAGTATCCAAATAAATCGATTATGTCTATTTTCAATTAATAATATATTGGCGATCCAACATTTTAAAATAATATGGATATTTTTTATCAGACTGTAGTATTATTTTTTATTAGAGTGTAATTTCAAACATGTAAGTACATTTTAAGGTTAATTAAATTACACTTTGAGGTTAAACTTTCAGTTAAAGTTTTTATCAGTTTCTAAAGCGGTGCTTAACGTTAAATGCTTCCGTGTGTTTTCAAGGCAAAGGCGATCGTGTGCTCGCACATCATAAGATAATTAATTATTATTTTATTTACCCTCAAAATTAAGCCTCTTTGCAAAGATGAGAGGGGTAGGGAAAGATTCTTACTAATATAATAAACGAGAAAGTTTGGGTGTTTGTTACTCCTTCACTCCGGAATGCCAACCGACCGGCCCGACCTCCCAAAAAGGAAGCAGGACGTCCAAACTACTAAGCTATCACATCAAATAGGTACTATCTAACCATCACAGCTATCACAGTTTGACTGTCTCGTTGGTCTAGTGGTTAGCATGTTCGACTGCGACCGACGAGATTCCGAGTTCGAGTCCCGGGTCGGGCCCGATAAATATTGGATTTTTCTGGTCAGAAGTTCTCAGTACTAGCCGGGAGTTATAAAGTTGGCGGTGTTTCACCCCCGTGCCTCAGAGAGCACGTAAAGCCGTCGGTCCTGCGCCTGACTGCAGTCGAATTTTCCGTCTCATCGGGCTATGAGAGTAAAGGAACAAAGACTGCACCTGTGTATGCGCACATACTTGTGCACTATAATATCTCCCGCGCAGATGGCTTATCTCTCTGGAGAAAGGCCACCGCCGTGGCCGAAATTTTAATTTTTAGGGTTCCGTACCAAAATGGTAAAATGGAACCATGAATGGTGAATGGATGGTATGGTGCGACTTTCTCCGTATGTCTGTCCATCTGTCCGTCTGTCCGTCTGTCCGTCCGTCACACTCGATTATTTCAGTAACTACCAAAGCTATCGACATGAAATTTGGAATAGTTGTGTATATTAGTGGCCCAAAGACACTGAAATTAAAAAAATTGGAAATTATTTTTGTTCTTATTTAAAAAGGGGGGAAAATCTGAGGGTTGAAATTTAAAAGTGAGATAACTGTACTGTGTGGGGTATCATATGAAAGGGTTTACTTTGTACATTCTAAAACAGATTTTTAATTATTTTTAATTATGATAGTTTTTGATTTATCGGGGAAAATGTCTAAAAAAATACCGTTCCCCCCCCCTTATCTCCGGAGTTTACCAATCTAAAAATTTGAAATAATTATGGTCAATAGGAATTTACGTATATTTTACAGGAAAACTATAGCCAATGCTCTAACTAGCATAGTTTTTTTGATATTAACAATAAACCTCTACAAACAAAGTTAGTCTTGCGGTTCATTGACAAAGGTAATTATTTATTAATAATGGTACGGAACCCTTCGTGCGCGAGTCCGACTCGCACTTGCCCGGTTTTTTATTATTATCACAGCTTAATTAAAAGCGATTATAAACATAAAATACTTCCGTGTGTTTCAAGGTAAACACCGTCGTGCGCTCGCACATCATTAGAGAACTATACCGTCCACCCTTATCCCGGACATAAACGAGAATTTAAACCCCCGGATAAGATAAGTGTGACCTCAGGGATTGGAAAATGTAGAGTTAAATAGGAAGAAAGGCTTTAGAGTGGGTAAGATTCCGTAAATAAATTGAACTAGCAGACACCCTCTGGGGTTCGGTTTTATTTAATTCCCTTGGGAGATCTTTGATTCGCTACAGAAAGCTCTGGAAGACAACTATGTCTTAAGTCTTGAGTCAACTTTCATTTCATTTCATTTGTTAATTGCATTCATGTATATACCACAGACATCATCATCATCATCATCACTACAGCCTATTAACGTCCCACTGCTGGGCACAGGCCTCCACTCTCATAGGAGAGCGGGAATTAGAGCTTAGACCCACCACGCTGCTCCAATGCGGGTTGGCGGGCTTTAACGACTATTATCATGTTAGTGATAATAACCAGGACCGACGGCTTAACGTGCTCTCCGAGGCACGGGGCACACACCGCCAACTTCCAACTCCGCGCTGGCACTGAGAATTTCTTAATTGAAAACCCAATACCTAACAATTTTTATGCCCGACCGGGAATCGAACCCAGGACCTCGTGATCCGCAGTCGACTACGCTAACCGCTAGACCAACGAGGCAGTTATAATAGACACAGACATATTATTTATAAATCTGTGGTATATACATAATATTATAATCAGATAAGGTAGTTTTGTTCGGCCCTATGACTTTAACAATAAAATTAACAATATTATCAACAACTAGCTGATGCTCGCGACTTCGTCCGCGTGGTTTAAGTTTTTTTGATTTCCGCGGGAACTCCTTAATTTTCCGGGATAAAAAGTAGCCTATGTCACTCTCCAGGTCCTCAAATATACCCATGCCAAAAATCACGTGGATCCGTTGCTCTGTTACGGCGTGATTGAAGGACAAACCAACAAACAAACACACTGTCGCATTTATAATATTAGTATGATATAAAAAATGTCTTGGTTAACTTCATAGTGAGCTATCAAATCGACATACACACACTTTTTGCACAGCTTGACGTGGTTTTGATTTACCGGGGGGTAAAAAGTGGTCTCACTCTATGTGTCTGTCTGTCTGATACGCTTTCACGGCCCATCGTTTCAAAAATTATCAATGTAACCGATTTTGATGAAATTGAGTATAGAGATAGGTTGTAATCTCGGGGAAGGTATTCAGGTTGTCTCTAGGAGAAGGAAGGCTACACGGGATTTTATCCCGGAAAATTTAGGAGTTCCTGCGGGAATAAAAAACGTCTCCCACGTAGACGAAGTCATAGGCATTATCTATTGATCTAATATAATATACCTACTTGAAAGAATACCGGCGCTGAACAATGTGTCAAATAATAGCCGGACACATAATGTCCCACTTTTCGCGTTAAAAAAATGGTCCAAGTCACCCTAGGCGAGTGATTTTTCTATTTATAGGAAGGCAGGTTTACGCTTGACATAATTCACACTCTCCTAGATTAGAACTCTAAGAGCCAGTGGAAATATTTGAGGGCACCCAATGTAAGTGTGGGTACAGGTTTTTGAAATTTCCTCCGTAATTGCGATTTTCCGAGATAAAAAGTAGCCGATGAAGACATCGGCTACTTACTTTACTTAGCCGATGAAGACCCCTGGGATGCAAGGTGCAACCTATCACCGCGTCGTCCAAACTTACCCACTTCCGGGTTCAGTGGGTTTGACGACCTCCGCGGCGCAGTGCGTAGCGCTGTTGCCTTAACGTGCGGAGGTCCTGGGTTCGATCCCCGGCAGGGTCAATTTGGGAATTTATAATTTCTGAATTTTCCCTGGTCTGGCTTGGTGGAAGGCTTCGGCCGTGGCTAGTTACCAGTAGTTACCTACCGGCAAAGACGTGCCGCCAAGCGATTTAGCGTTCCGGTACGATGCCGTGTAGAAACCGAATAGGGGTATGGGTTTAATATAACTGCCATGCCCCTAACAGGTTAGCCCGCTACCAACTTAGACTGCATCATCACTTACCACCTGGTGAGATCGCAGTCAAGGGCTAACTTGTAGTGGATAAAAAAAAACATCCAAACTGGTTGAACTGATAGGCCGTGAAAGCGTTACGGACAGACACACTTTCGCATTTAAAAAATTACTTAGTGTCATACTAAATATTATAATATAATTGTGTTTGTTGTTGGTTTGTAAGTTTGTCTTTAATCACGTTGCAACAGAGCAACGGATAGACGCGTTTTTTTACATGGGTATAGTTGGACCTGGACAGTGAGACCTACCTACTTTTTATCCCGGAAACTTAAAGAGTTAGTTTAGGAACCAACTAGGGGTATGGGTTGAATATAACTGCCATACCCCTAACAGGTTAGCCCGCTACCTTCTTAGACTGCATCATCACTTACCATCTAGTGGGATGGCAGTCAAGTGTTAACTAGTAGTGGCGTAAAAAAAAAGTTTCTGTGGGAATTAAAAAGACTTATTCCACAAGGAAGAAGTCGCAGGCATCAGCTAGTGGATTAATAAATGCGACAGTGTTAAGTCTCGGCTGTCTTCCGAGTTTTGCTCTGAATAGTTGCCAGCTCTCGGATACTTGTTGCAAAAGTGTTTGGTTTGTTTCTATATCAGTACAGTTTTATATGTATATGTCACCGTAAGATTGCAAAAACCGTTAGATTGTAATCCAACTAGCGATATTGTAAACTGTCGACAGATTGTGAACCGTTCAATGTTTCGAGTGTCAATTTTTGAAATATTCATTGTATTTATGTTTTCTTGTCCCTTTCTTGTAGGGCTAGGGTCCGACATAAATAATCAGGTAGTTAGGTTTTATCGGGTTAATATACCTAACATATTACAATCTACCGAAAGATAATGCGTTAAATTGTAATCTGTCGACAGTTTACAACACCGCTAGTTAGATTACAATCCAACGGCCTTTGCAATCTTACGGTGACATATACAATGTGGCCTTCTGTACTTCTGTTTAACACTTTAGAAGTTAATTATAATGATCTATAGCTCTAAATATTATGCTACGCCTTTCTGCATGAAATATTTTGAAACGTCCACTAAGTACCACCCATCGTATGTACATTTCATAACACAAAATGTAACGAAAAGAAACCGTCTGCAACTTTTTTCAACTTTTCACGTTTCATCAGCGCTTTCTTTCGTAACCCATTGTTTTGGAATTACGGAAGAAAAAACTCTTACGAAATTAAACGTTACGTTATGAAATTTAATTAAACTCTTGAAGACTTTTTGTTGTTGTTGTTGTTTGATATTAAGTAAGTTTTTTTTGTTTTCATTACGCATGCATTCACACTGGGAACAAAAGAAGCATATAATGAAGGAACTTAGAAGTTTAGTTCGCTATAATCCACGACAAATTGTAAAGACTCTCCTTCTATATGCTGTTTATAATCGAGCATTGTTGAGTCAACATCTCCTGAAGATGCTCCGGTGTCGGAGTGAAACGTACGTTGAGAGTTGTTTAGAAGATTTCTGTGGTGTGGTGAATATCGCGGGCTATAAGTGCGGGATACACACTGTACCACATATAGATTTACCTATTATCGCAGATTATAGTGAATTAAACTTCTAGTTCCTTCACTATGATGGACTTCCGAAAGTAACGCCTGCTTCTCTATCCAATATTTAAAAAAAAAAGCATAACCGAACAAGGGGGCAGATGATTTGTCTACCGAGGTGTCTCTCGTTTTAGAATTTATCACATCCGATCTTTACTCTGTATCGCAACTGGAGATGTGTTTTTGTAACGCATGACGTAAATCCTGACGTATGCGTACGAGATCCACTGGTATTATTGGAAATGACGTCAAACAGCGCAGATACGTTTCGTAAACATGTATATTTAAACCGAGTTTCATTCATAAAGTTGAGAAGACTCGAGGTTTTATCTGTTTGATGGAAACCGCGCGCGGCTTTGATCAGGTGACGGGATTTAGAACATCTTGATACTTTCATCATAAATGCCTATCATATGATATCATAAATGCCGCTAGGGTGGCGACTAGCCATGGCCGAAGCCTGCCACCAGAAATTATTTTCTCATCACTTTTTTATTTATTAAAAACAATAACAAAGCTAGCTAGCCAAACTAACTTAACTACTACTACTTAACTAAATTAACTACTCGTTTTTGACGACCTCCATAGCGCTGTAGTCTTGAAGTGCGGAGGTCCCGGGTTCAATCCCCGGCAGGGTCAATTTGGGAATTTATAATTTCTGAATTTTCCCTAGTCTTATCTGGTGGGAGGCTACGGCCGTGGCTAGTTACCACCCTGCCGGAAAAGACGTGCCGCCAAGCGATTTAGCGTTCCGGTACGATGCCTCGCAAAACATTTTTTGGCACTAAGACTCCACGGCAAACGGAACAAATATGTTACTCTCTATGAGAGATGCATATTATGTCCGCCGCTTGCCGGTTTCAACCTTTTCTAAGACATTATTGATACTTGACTTTGATTCTCAAAGTCTAGCTACCCACTCAACCAATCTCATTGAACTTGGGATAGCTTGAATTCTGAAAACGGATAAAGGATACTTTAATCCCGAGAAAAGCGACGGACGTGACTTGTCCTCAACAAAAGCTCGCTTCAAATAGAAATGACGCTACAAAGAAAGAACTTTCAAAGTAGATTCACTTGACTATTCAAAAGAGCTTTGTAATTGTTTACTTGAATATAAAACTTTTTTGTCTATCTATTCTTATAATAAAACTGTAACTGGACGAATCCTGTAGCTTGGTACACTTAATACGAGTATTTCGCTTGGTACACCCAGCCTAATGGAAAATCCACTTATAGGCCTAATGGTACCCTTGTGATGTGAATGCTGCCAAGCGAAGACATGTGGAGTCGGTACAGCCCAGCTCATAGAGTCGGTAGCTCAGGGCTATAATGACGAGGAGAGAAGATAAAGAAAAGGAAGAAAATATGAAGATAGATAACTAAAGAAGGACAGCGCGAAGTAATGCCAAGCAGTTCCGTGCTGACCTTGAAGACAGGGGGAGGTTATATATACGTATGGGGTATCGTTAGAATCCTAAGGCACCACCTCCACGGATGAGAGATTCGCGGCGGTAGTCTCGTCGTGCCACTAAATTTGATACAACTCATAAGCGCCAATCTCCACAGGGCGATACTATTGCGGTGATACGACGAGTTCTACTGCGGCGATACTGCACCACTAGGCGTGCTAAGTTCTTGCCGCAAGTCCGTCGAAGTACGCGACGGAGACAACCGCGAGATTTTACTGAAGCCTACAGGCTACAACAAACTGATCTCTTCCAACAGAGACCGCGGCGATACGTTACGTTCCCGTGGCATTCCGTGGTGTTGGCGTCTAGCTTATAGTGTTGTCTGAATTCGGAAAATAAATAGAAACAAAGACCCATAGTTATTTACTAGAGAGTAAAAAGTTGTTTATCTTCGCTGTGGTTCGAGTGGCAGGCGTTACGCCGTTTTAGAATTTTTACAAGTGGCCATAGGCACCCGGCAACGATAATAAGTAGGATTAGGTCTAAAAAGGTCTTCGGTCAACAGCTAAGTAGATTTAAGATTTAAGAATACTTAAGTAGGTCAATGGTTTGTGGCAAGTTTTGTTTTAGAAATTAATTAGGCGCTAGAAATTTAAAGTTCCGAAATAAAGGGGTTGCGAAATCAGTGATCGGAGTTCGGGAATATTCCGATTGCATCACGATTTTACTGGTATAAATAATCCCGTCGGACCGAACAGCAGACCAGTCAACCCAGAACATTACTACGGGAAATATCTCGTTTATTCCCTCATACCTCTACCTCTTCGTACTACCACGTACCTATTCTGTGGTACTACTACTACTCTACTATCACGGTAGAGGTGCACGACCGGGGTGCACAGGACGGGACGCCTACCAGTGCAAGATCGGCGAATACTAGCGGACGCGTCCCGATATCTGTCCGCCCGCTCAATGCGTGGCCCGCGTTTCCTTCAACTATTGCGGGACTAGAGACAACTATTCCCTGGAGTCGTCAAAGGTTTATACAACCGACGCGCCGCAACACGCCGCTCCGTGCATCTCAAGTGGGACTAGACCTCTACCCGCCGGATAACTCCAGAATCCCAGCAGGTTGACAAAAATAAAAGAGTAACACGTATCGTAACACGTATCCTGACCACGCACCTCCAACTTTTTCGAAGTAACGTGCGTTTTAAGAAATTAAATATCACTTGCTTTAAACGGTGAAAGAAAACAACGTGACGTAACCTGCAAGCCCGAGAGTTCTTCATAATGTGTCGAGGGTGTTTGAAGTGTGTAAACTTGGCCGACGTGGTGGACTATGACTAAACCATTCCGAGAGCAGACTCGAGCTCAGTAGTGAGCCGGCAATGTGTTGATAAAAGAGATGTATCGGCAATCAACCGAATGTCGTCCACATGGTAATATGTTTCAGTAGCGAGTCCCGACGATACGCTGGGAGGATTAGCATTGTATCGTGGAGATAATCCGACGATAGTGGGTCGGGCGCGTTGGAGGTGCTGCCTAACATTATCCAGTGTGACCACGGACCATACAGTGAGTGTGACACTGGCTATATTTTTTTTTGAAGAAATTCAATATGCCAGGTCAGTCGTGTTTTTAATTTTGTTTTTATTTCAAACTTTTTATTGAAGTGAAACTTCTTTAGAATCGTTGTGATTTGAAAATTCGACGAAACGAAAAAGCGACATTAAAAAGAGACAAACATTAATAATAGGATGTTGCCTGCGAGTAAATGAGATATAATACAAATTATATTTTCATCCCACCATCTCGGAAAGAGTATTTTTAATCTTCGATATCTGAATGCAAAAGCCGTTATTATCCTCTTGAGGATAAAGTAAATTGAATTTAGAACATCGTGTGCACGTTAGTAAATATCACTCGTCTATCAAGTTTGTGAATTAATTTAAACATCATTAAAACCTATTTACTTCTACCTCTATGGTGCCGAATTTCCATACAACCTTTTTTAATTTGTTAAAAACTCACACCCGTAACCTTCTTAGTGTACTTTTTTAATTTGCTTTGCGCGCACCATTTTCTTTCACGTCATGTCATTTCCTCGCTGAGGTGGGATGAAAAATTACGTGTTGCACTCGAGTGAAAAGATTTTACACCTCGTGCTCAATTTTGACGAGCAAGCGAAGGATTCTAAAATTGAATCACGAGCGCAGCGAGTGGTTCAAAAATTAGAATCCTGAGCGTCAGCGAGGGAATCAAAAAAAAACTTTAAACTAAAAGGGTTAAAAAAAAACTTTTCACTCTTGTATAACAAATAACTATCATCTCATTGTGTTGTAGGCTACTTTTCTGAAGTTTCACTTCTGCCGTGTGTGATTTTCACACACACACACTTTTTTTTGAAGAAATTTAATATGGCAGGATAGTCGAGTAATTTTTATATAATGTTCAATTGTTTTTATTTCTAAGTTTTTACCTATAAGTATTAAATATCTAAGAGTAACTTTGTCACCCGGGCTTTAAAATAACGAATTGAATGATTTAATATTATTATTTTATTATTTCCAATCTAATAATATCTCTATCTATTTAATCCATGCTATTACTTACTAATATTATAAATTCGAAAGTGTGTCTGTCTGTATGTCTGCTACGCTTTCATTTGTCATCTTTTCAACCGATTTTGATAAAATTTGGTACAGCGGTAGGTAACATCCCGGGGAAGGACATACTACTACTACTAGGCTACTTTTTATCCAGGAAAATTAAGGAGTTCCCCCGGGAAAATAAAAACTTTATCTACGCGGACGAAGTCGCGGGCATCATCTAGTTTCTCAATAATTTCTGATTCTGATTTAATTTCTCCGTTTATAAAAGATTTTATACTTTATTTTGTTGTCTATTAAAAACCCCGCAGTAGGGTATTTTAAGGTATTACGTAGTATATTGAAAGAATGGCTGTTTGTCGTTCATTCGGTGTCGTGGGTTTCGTCAAAAGAATATGTAGGTCTAAAGGTTAAATAAATGTATACGGAAAGGAAATGCGGCCCTTTTGAGAATATTGTCGACTTTTCGGGTACATAATCTTCTTGTATCTTTTTACGTCATCATAGTCTTTTTTCATTTCATTTTAAAGAAATGGGTTTTTGACTACAATTCAAATAATACAAGTCAAGTGATTATTAAATAGAGGGTCTCCTAAAAAGTCGTAATATCCACGTCCCCTGATAGTTTTATGTTGAATAACCATTTAAAACAATCGATTGAAGTATAAAAGTGCGTCGCACTTTAATGACGTCACATTTCAGAATTTCATATAAATCCCATAGGTACTTTTGAAGTTTGAAAAAAGTTGCTGATTTGACTTTTTGTCAAATACCTACCCAATTATGTATTTTTATGTTCATTTTATACCATTTTTAACTGACTTCCAAAAAAGGAGGAGGTTCTCAATTCGGCGCGTATTTTATTTTTTTAATGTATGTCGGTGCATATCTCCGTGGTTTGAAGTGAACCGATTTGAAAAACTTTTCCCAAATGGGTCCCATAAAAAATTCTGACTCCAAATTCTCAACCCTGATACTAAAAAATTAAAAATAAAAATTATTTCCAAAAAACCGACTCCCAACGCCACTGTAAAGTATAAAATAATTTTGATTTCTACCCACTATGTTGAAGTCGGGCGAGTCTGATGCGTCAACTTTGCTTATCCGTGTTATACCCGCCCGACTTCAACATAGTGGGTAGAAATCAAAATTATTTTATACTTTACAGTGGCGTTGGAAGTCGGTTTTTTGGAAAGAATTTTTATTCATTAATATCTATACATGCCGCTGTAGAGCGACAGCATACAGATTGCTGACGGCTTTGACCGGCCTACCACCACGACTACTACGGATTCCCGTGTACTGTACGTGTACACGGACTCCCCATCTTTGAATATTAAACTTAACTGCCTCGTTGGTGTAATGTTTAGCACGTTCGACTGCGGTTGACGAGGTCCTGGATTCCCGGGTCAGGCCGTAAAAATATATCAGCAAAGACCGCCCCCGAGCGATCTAGCGTTCCGGTACGAAGACGCATAGGAACCGATTAGGGGTATGGGTTTAACATAACTGCCATACCCTTAACGGGTTAGCCTGCTACCATCTTTGACTGTATTATCACTTACCATCAGGTGAGATCGCAGTCAAGGGCTAACTTGTCCCTTTACAGGTTAGCCCGCTACCATCTTATAGACTGCATCATTACTTACTAACTCAAGACAAAACTAACTTGTAGTGGCATTTAAAAAAAAAAAAGTTTATACCGCGTGTCGTGTGGCGCACTTAATTCCAGGATAAGATGTAGCCTCTATGTTATTCCAGACTATAATCTATCTCTGTGCCAAATTTTATCCAGATCTGGTCAGCCGTTAGGGCGTGATTGAGTAACAAATATCCATCCATACATCCATCCATTCATACTTTCGATTTTATAATATTTGTAAGATACGTGGGTGTTTTGGTGGATATATCACCATTCCATACGACGAGAACCTTGTTACAGCTGAGACGGTGAAGAAACGTATCTTGATCAAGAGGTTTCCGCCATGTGGCATGTGGAGTCCACTGAAACCATCCCAATCGTCATATCTGCGAATGGGTTAATCCCAGTCAGCCTCGCTCACCATCTGAGGCGACTGGGGTTCCGTGACAGTTCGCTCGCAGCCAGGATGCAGAAAGCGATGTTGCTAGACTCGGCTAGGATAGCCCACCGATTTCTCAACCTGTCGTTTGGTTTCCCCCTGCCGGGGTGTAATCCTCCGCCCGCTGCAACTGTTTATTTGTGTATGTTTAAGTTTATTCATTTCAATTTATTTACTTAAGTTTTTTTGCCCTTATATGTATTTAGCCTTTTCTCTAAGGCTCTTTTGGCCTTACTCGTATATGTATTTAGTTTGTATATAGTGTGAGAGTTAAATTTATTGATATCATATTATGATCAACACGTCATTGTCACGGCTGAACGGATCTGGCTGAAATTTGGCACAGAGATAGATTATAGTTTGGAATAGCACATAGGCTACTTTATATCCCGGAAAATCAAAGAGTTCCCGCGGGAACTAAAAATCCTCAATCCACGTGGACGAAGTCGCGGGCATCAGCTAGTATCATAATAATAATATCATAAATGCGAAAGTGTATCCGTCTGTCTGTCTGCTACGCTTTGACGGCGCATCTTTTCAAACGATTTCTGTGAATTTTGGCATAAAGTGATAGGTTGCATCCCGGGGAATGACACTCGGACGATGTCACGCGTTTTCTAGTGCCTTTATAAAAATGTTATAAATAAAGGTTATTTTTTTGGTTTGAAAGTAATAGTCATAAACACTAATACTACTATATAAGATTGATTAATTAATTATGTATCACGTATCCCTTTGTAAAGGACCAGTATTTTTAGGAAATTAATTCTTTTAGGGTTAATTTTCTTCGTACCACTTCCAAAACCATTCGTAAAAAGTTTTAATTAAGTGTTAAATAAAAAAGCATTTTCCCCATGAACCAATATTAGTTAAACAAATTTCTTTACTAAACGACATTATTTTATAAGTATTTCCATAGTTTAAAAAGAAACCATGTTATTAAAAACATCGAAGAAAATCATTGAAGATCGATCGCGTCGCGCTACCTAAAAAAATATTCGCACGAAAACGGAATGCTGAAAATACTGAATGAAAGCTCTCACCTGTTGGTTCCCACTAGCGCCACCTCGTGCCACAAAACCTCTAAAAAATTCAAAAAATCTTAAGTCCAAATTTACGCGAAAAAATTAGTTAACCACGGAAGATAAATTTATTGTCAAAAGTCCTTTTAAACGGCTTCAAATCGACATGCCCGATTAAAATTCGATCCGATTCAATTTATTGTCGGTTTTGAGCGCATGACGTCCGTCCGGCACCACAGCTAGGCCGATACTGTGGGCTGAATCGGGGCTGAAGCGATTTCACGTAGGAGTGAGCTTGAGTGGGAGTCTTACTAAAAGAGATAGAAACATACAATTACTTGTAGAGTGATAGAGAGGAAAAGCTGAGAGGTAAGGGAGTTCGCTCACGTAGTAGGCTCTTGGAGGGAATTTGTAGGCCTTGGTGGTCTCTACGTCACTATTTAAGAGATAACACTGTTAATGTTATAACAGGCAATTAGGTTTTCCACGAAACTGAATAGGCTTTGTTGAATGGGGCATCTCCATTAACACTTTTATACGTGTTTTTTTTTAAATTCCACTACTGTGCTCTCACCCAAGGTAATGAAATCTATGATCCATGTTAATAAACCGACATCAGCTGGAAGTAGATTCTCAAAGTATCGGTCATTTATTGCTTATGACCGATCAAAGTCAAACTCAAATATTTTACCTAGCTACTGAGAAAAACCAGCGTGAGACTTGGTGGTTGCTCTTTTGGAAAAGAAAAATATCTTATACATAAATCTGTAGATATATAAGTACCTATTAAGTAACCGCAGTCCCAAATTCAACTCAGATCAGCCAGGGATCAAACTCAGGGCGTCCCATTTAGAGGACCATAGCGCTCGCTACTGCACCAAGGAGAACCTTTACCACCAGGTTGAGATGGCATTTAAGGGCTAACTTGTAGTGGAATAAAATAAAATTATAAATTATGTCACGTAGAGGTACGTAGGTCTCTACATTTCTCGTAGGCTCGTAGGCGAAAAATCTCGTAGCACGAAAATTCGTTATTTGCGTTTTTACGATCACCTCAGCCTACCTTGTGAAATGAATATGTGAAAACTTCGTATTTCTGCGTTGCTATTCGGAAAATGAAAACTAATATATCCATACCAATATTATAAATGCGAAAGTGTGCCTATCTGTCCGTCTTTCTGTCTGTCTGCTATGCTTGAACGGCCTATCTTTTTTTAAACCGATTTGAATGAAATTTAGTATAAAGATAGGTTGCAAGGAACTCCTAAATTTTCCCGGATAAAAGTAGGGTTCCTATCCCGATAAAATCGATTGAAAAGATGGGCTGGGAGAGCGTTCCTATGCTTCAGACAGACAGACACATTTTCACATTTATAATATTAGTATGGATTTACCTAAGACTAACATGCACATATCAATCAATATTTAATTAGCTTATTATTTAATTATTTATTTTGAATGGAGTATGGATGGATGTTTGTTACTCAATACCGCCAGAACGGCTGAACGGATCTGGATGAAAAAAAACTGTTACAAAAAAACGGATCCGTTACAAAAAAAAACTGTTACACACATCATACGGCCCTACAAGTTTCATTTCACCCTTTTATCAGTGGATTTCATCTACGAAATGTTTATTAGGACTCCGAAACGCGTGGGTAAAGGTCAAACCTGTAGGCAGTCATCCAATTTACATTCGGAATCAACAAACAATAACGCCCGTCAAACACACGACAGGTTTATTAATAAAACCTTCTAAACAGAGGGATGGTTTGAAAAAGAAATTAAAAGTGAGGGCCCAGTGGGAGTCATTTACTTACTCGATTGCGTTAAAGTTAACTATCATTTGTATGAAGTTGATCGAGCATCAGCTGTCATCTGTCATCAAGCGCTTGACAATTCCAGATAAATCGTAGATAACGTTGAGGCGATCAAATGGGAAGAAAAGGTTAAGTATGGTAAGACTGGAGTAATCGCGTCGTCGAATCGAATCGAGTCGCATTTGTTTTGTATGTGTGAAGACTCGACACGGCGCACTTCCGATGTAGTTTCTTAATAAACATTACATAGATGGCGAATTATTGCGATTCGAATCGACTTGACTCAGTGAACTTTGTGCTGTGCCCTTTCTGCATGTTACAGATTAACTAACTTTTTGGAGGTTTAATCAATTAAAAAATTGTAGGTTCACTCGACGGTTCAAAGGCACTTCTAAAAGTATACTTATTTGTATAAAATACATTTGTATTTTGAATTTTCGAATTTAAATCAACCTCCTCCATCATCAGACCCTTGTTTTATCACAATAATATTATGTTACCAAAGGACATATTATTATGTTAAAGGAAATATTATGATAACAAATCAGTCAAACGAGCCCAGTAATTATGTGGCGTTTTTATAAGGCGGAGATACGATGTAAGGTCTAGCTCCACTACAGAGGCGCGGTATGGCGCGGCACGTCTCTCTCTCTCTCTCTCTCTCTCGGGCAAGATAGAGCAGCAAGTAATCCTTGTACAATTATGTCGCAGTGCATTTCCGTCCCGCGTCGCAGCGGGCCCTTCGTACAAACTCATACAAATAATTGGCCCCTATGTGGCGCGCCGCGCCGTGTATCTGTAGTGGGGCTAAATCTTTAGCCTAGCCCTAGTGGTTAAGTCGTTTGGGTGGTCGGGATTTCTATCCACGGGCGCCCTTTTCTAAATTCTTACATGCGTTTTAAGCAATTTAATATCACTTGCAGTAATCAATGCGATTAAGGTTCATTTTACTTTGACGCTGTGGCGGTCTTCGCAGTCCGCACATAATCCGATAGATGGCATTACTAGTACGATGCACACGACCACGAAGAGTCCAACTCACGCTTACGAAGTTTTCTCTGAATTTCGCTATACTATACTACCTCCAAAGATGAACGGTCGGACCAGTGGTCCCCGAGCACAACACCCGCTCGGAGGATGATCATCCTATTGTTACGGTCGAGCCATATCACCTGCTCCCGTACAACGCTAATGTCATCGAACGCTTATACGATCAATCGAATTAAAACTTAGATTAAGCGTCTGGAAGAGATCGCTTCAATAGATATGGCCGCCTACGTGTCCCGATTTTTCATATTTTTGTTGTTATGTATACTTTCTTGTTTTTGATTTACAGTAGATAATATTTCATTTACTATGACTGTTAATTTTACTATGACTGTATGGCGTTTCCAACCAGCCATACAAACCGTGTACTAAGGGCTGTTTCCCGATTTTATTTGGTAGGAAACGTGTTAAGAAAATAAATTCCCTTTATAGCAGCCATAAAGTTCTTTGAAGGGTCTACTCGTTCCGTTTAGTCCATTTCTGTACTTCATTAGTAGTTGTTCAACAAAAAAAAAAGACAAAAACAAAGTCTGTTAGCTGCTGGATCTGCGCAGACTACCGCGACACGACGAAACGTGTTCCTTACGACGCGGGCGTTCCACGCTGATTTTACCATTGAAAACGGTTATCAGATGCAAATCGCCTGAGACGTATTTGTGGCCATAGCTCCGAGGATTTTGGGAGGATCGAGATGGGAACAGTACCAAAAGTTGAAGAATTTATCAGCACACACGTGAGCGTTTGAATTTTGGAAATCGGCTTGTAACTTTATTTTGAATTTTGAAAAATGTAAAAAAGTCTTGCCTTATCCTAAGGGGCACAAGTCGTCCTACGCGAAATAAATAAATAAATAATCATATACTAATATAATAAATGCGAAAGTGTGTTTGTTCGTTTGTTTGTTGGTTTGTAGGTTTGTTGGTTTGTCCTTCAATCACGCCTCAACGGAGCAACGGGTCGACGTGATTTTTGGCATGGGTATAGTTGAGGAGAGTGACATAGGCTACTTTTTATCCCGGAAAATTAAGGAGTTCCCGCGGGAATTAAAAAAACTTAAACCACGCGGACGAAGTCGCGGGCATCAGCTAATTTATCGTATTTTAAATCGCAGCTGAAAACTACGTTGGTAACTTTTTCAGTAGAAAACTTTACCAAAGAGGCCTTAATACATAGAGGTATAATATACTACCTCTGTGCCTTAATAGCAGCTATAATAGTAGATTATTCACCACGGGGGTAATGCGATGTATTATGTCACGGGCGCCGGGATAAATCCCAAGCGGAACGAGGGATTTTAGAGTAACTCCCGAGCGTAGCGAGGGTGTTGCATCTAGAATCCTGAGAGTAGCGCGGGAATTAGGGGCGCCCAAGATTAATACAGCATTACCCCTACGGTGAATACTCTACTTTTTACACCTCGCGATACAACCACTTCTTTCAGCTGGCGTGGCCTACTCGATTTGACAAACAAATGTCGTCAGTGCGAATCTAGTGGGCCACGGCTTCGGTTTTCGAAAATCGAGTTGGCCGCGCCTGCTGAGAACACATTCTGTTTACCGAAATTAGACTTTATGGTTATAGCAATAATAATTATGAATAAAACCTCTTTGGAATGAATAGAATTTCCTTCAGATCTTGCTTCAGATGCGCGATAATTCTAAATTCAAATCACATTATAACCCTAGGGAATAATGGATTTCAGTACAACATTATAACCTTAGGGATTTAATGTCTTACTTTAACCTTAGATAATTGGGCGTTGTTGAGCGAGTGGTGTGAAAAGTTATTTAAAGGGTCCACTCGTTCCGTTTCTGTACAGTTTTCTACATTAGCAGTCCCGGCGCGTTCGCTGATAAGAAGCTATTTCCACTCCTTAGCGTTTACTGAACATTTATTATTGTTCAGAAAGAGTTTTTTCTTCCATTTTGTTCAACTATTTTATTATTATTCAAGAGGATACCCTTTCTATTCTGTTCTATATCATCTTATGTGTATAACGTACGTGGTCTAAGATGGTAGCGGGCTTATGTGTTAGGGGTATTGCAGTTGTATTTAATCCCTAAATCCCTAATCGGTTTCTTCACGATATTGTACCGAAACGCTAAATCGCGTGGCAACACGTCTTTGTCGGGAGGTTGGTAACTAGCCACGGCCGAAGCTTCTTACCAGGCCAGACCAGAGAAAATTAAGAAATTAAAAATCGCGAACCCAGTACCTCCTCACAGTCCTGACCACTGCGCCATAGAGGTCGTCAAATTTCTTTTTTAAAAATAAATATAAATTAATAGATAATTTCCGCGACTTCGTTCGCATGGATTAAGGTTTTTCTCTTTAATTTTCGGGGATGAAAAGTGGCATATTATGTCCTTCTCAGTTCTTCTTTACCAAATTTCATCAAAATCGGTTAAAGTGATGGGCCGTGAAAGCGTAGCAGACAGACAAACGGACAGACGGATAGACAGACACTCTTTCGCATTTATAATATTAGCATAGATATAGATAAATATTTTCTTACATGCGCGGCTTATTGTAAGCCCTAATTGAAATTCTGCCGACCTTTGCGTCTTCTGGTAAAAGGGAAGTAGGCTGAGAACTTTATGGGCATGGAGACCAAAGTTTATGAAACTTCCCCCTAAATTAATTCTACTATGTCGCAGTGTTGACCTTTGGAGCACGTTTATCAACAGAAATATATCAACAAAGTATATAGGTGCGAATTTCCTCTGTGCAAACATAAAACTAGGGAGAGGTAGTCTCTAAAAATGAACGCGTCAGCATTGAACTTTAATTGGGTAGGTATTGGCTAGGTAACTTCATTTTAAACTTCAAAACGCGCCCTTAGTATAGGATTTTGGATGAAATACGAAATGGATGACTTGTGACGTCATTAAATTGAATAACAGGAGACGTTAACAGGAGACGTGGCCATTACGTGTTTTGGGTGGTCCTCTATTTAATAATTGAAATCTAGTTATTAAAAACAATACAAATTAGGTACAATAAAACTTAAAGCTAGCTATCCTTACCTAATAACTGCATATAACATGCCCGCATGCTGGCTGCATTTCCGTGCTGGATATAGGTTGTATACTAGGAAAGCGCATAGGCTACTTTTTATCCCGGAAAATTAACTACTTATATAACTCACACCCGGAAATAACACGATACTATATGTACCTACTTAAAATCATGCCTATATTCTATTCTATATTCAAAGTAGTTTTAGGCAAGCGCGTTCCAACCTAGACCTCATCATTGCTTTGCACTAAGCATGAATGTCGTCAAGCGCAAGCCTATTTCACAAAAAAAAGAATAGAAAAACTTAAAACACGCGGATGAAGTCGCGGGCATCATCCAGTCATACTAATATCATAAATGCGAAAGTGTGTTTGTTTTTTGGTTTGTTGGTTTATTGGTTGTTGGTTTGTCCTTCAATCACGCCGCAACGGAGAAACGGATCGACGTGATTTTTGGCATGGGTATAGTTGAGGAGAGTGACATAGGCTACTTTTTATCCCGGAAAATTAAGGAGTTCCCGCGGGAATTAAAAAAACTTAAACCACGCGTGCCAAAAAGTTGTTGTTGAGGATCTGGAGAGTGACATAGGCTACTTTTTATCCCGGAAAATTAAGGAGTTCCAGAGGGAATCAAAAAAATTAAATCTAGTAGTTAGCTAGTATTTTATAAATGCAACGCCTAAACTCCTAACTATAAACTAGGTTAACTAAATTATTAGTCAGTTAGCGTCGCATGGCATTAATTTAACAACAAACTCAGATGTACTCATTTGACGAAGTTCTAGATGGTTTCGTGTCCTACTTATTTGAGTTTTATTGAGTTTAGGATGGCAATACCACAGTTTAACAATAATGCAGTTAGATACCGAGCAACAGGCATGATGAGAAGTAGTGAGGTGTTGCTCAAAATATTCGTTTCTGGCATAAAATAATACAAAAAACTATGATATTCAAAGTAAAATATCAAAGGTATATAGTAGGTATATCTAAGGCGCCTCGCGTTATTCACCGCCTGTCCAACCGCCGCTTTACAAACCTATACGAATAGTGAATATTGTAAGATTTGATTCATTATATTGTAAGCACATTTTTAACCGACTTCAAAAAAGGAGGAGGTTCTCAATTCGTTGGAATCTTTTTTTTATGTATGTTCCCCGATTACTCGAAGACGCCTAGACCGATTTTGAAAATTCTTTTTTTGTTTGAAAGGGTATACTTCAAAGGTGGTCCCATATAAATTTTATCGAAATCGGTAGAGCGAATTTCGTAAGTATGAGTAAGTATATATTATGTATCCATATCAACAATAAAATAAATACTTTGTATAGCGTGTGCTTGTTGTTGTAAAGTTGGCGCGGGAGTTTGAAGTCGTTTGTTTAAAAAGAATTTTTTATATTAAATTATTTATTGAAGTGAAACTCTTTAGAATCGTTGATTTGGAAATTGAACGAAACGAAAAAGCGACACCAAAAAGAAACAAACATAATATTATCTAAAATTAAGCCTGCTAGAGAATGAGATAGAATACAAGTTATATTTATCTCAGTCTCGCGTAGGCTGCTTTTCTAAAGTTTCACTTCCGCCGTGTGTGAATTTCACACACACTTTTAATTTTTTTTTAATGAAATAAACACTATATAGCAAAAAATATAGATGTGACCAAATATAGTATATGTAAAATGCTTAAAAACCATTGTTTAATTATTATATTTTAACAAAGCAATCTCTCTCTGCGTCGTACCCCTTTACATTAATCAAATAGTGGTAGGAGATTAATTGGGATAATAATGCGGTGGGTTCACTTCCCACTTCCTTCCGCATACGACTCCAATAAGAGTTTTTAACCTTTTATTTTTTTGTAACGATTATTATCAGATGTTAGTGATAATAACCGAGGACTCCGTGCCTCGGAGAGCACGTTGAAGGTCAAATTTGAACCTCCAAATTCGGTCACCATCCAGTTACCGACCTGAGTCTACGTTGTAACATTCGCAATCGACTGATACGCGTTGCCAAAACTAGGCCACTCGTCCCTTGTCGGACAGACGCAATAAGTCGTATCATTTTGTACACCACATTAAATCAGCACGAAAAACAGAAACATCACAAAACTAATGATTTTAAGCTTATTTCGTGGTTTAACGACGTTGTCCCGTCGTGACCACGACCCGTGCAATTGGGTTGAAATATCGACAAATAAAAACAAAAATTAATCGTCGTATGTACCCGTTATATACATTAAAAAAACATCCCAAAAGTATCAACAAAAAAAAAAATTATCTTTGTGTAAATTCCTCAACTGTACTATTGCTAAGCAACGGCAGAAGCTATTGTTCAATTAATTTAAAGCCCTTAGTTTATCGTCCAGTTTACTTGCGTTGGCGTTCCCCGTATCGTCGGCTAATTTTAGATCTACAAACTTTGTTAATAATACAATTAATCTCCTTGGTAGCTGGATTTCCAATAACAAGGATGCCTTTCCAAATTCCACTATAGCCATGCTTGGTTGCTGTGCTACGAGTACCTATGTACTTGTATGTGCTTAATGATTTTCTAACAATTTCTGAATGTAAATAAGTGTGTGTAATGTAATGTAAGTTTTTTAGTTAGTATCGAGTCCAACATAACTTTGGTGCCACCCTGGGAACGGCATACATAAAAAACTAGCCGATGTCCGCGACTTCGTGTCGCGGAAATCGGCTAGTTTTGTGTCCATGTCTTTAACTGTATTCATGCAAAAATCGCGTTAGTACGTTGCTCTGTTGCGGCGTGAATTGAAAGACAAACCGACTTATTAACACACTTCCGCAGTTTATGGCTTCCTCATGAAAAGAATGTTTTCTATTCTTTACTTACTTGTTCTGTAATTACTTCCTGCCTTTTGTGTATTACATGTGTTGTACTTTGTTGGTAATTCACTGCCTCGTTGGTCTAGCTAGTGGTTACGCAAAGGCACGTGGCACGTGGCACGTCCCACTGTGGCTGTCGAGGGTTCGATTTTAAGAGCTTTAAATTCTTTATTGGCGGTGTAACACCACATGTACGTCTTACGGCTAAGCCAAAGGCGGCCTTATTGCTTACAGCAATCACCACTACCTTTGGTCGAGATTGGCACGTACAAACGGATAAGTACCTACATACCTACTATACTAAAAAGATATTTTTTTTTATTCACTACAAATTACTGCCACTGCAATCTCACAAATAATATTAATCCATACTAATATACTAATTATAATATTATGAATGCGAAAGTGTGTCTGTCTATCTGTCTGCTACGCATTCACGGCCCACCTGTTCAACCGATTTTGATGGAATTTGGTAGGTACAGGTTGTATCCATGGGGAGGACATAGGTTACTTTTTATCTCGGAAAACTAAGGAGTTCCCGCGGGAATCGAAGAACTTAATCCACGCGGACGAAGTCGCGGGCATCAGCTAGTTATTCATAATGATTGAAAAGTGAATTTCTGCGGTCTACGTTTAACATGGCATAAAATGACAAGTCCTTATTTAAGATCCACTTGCACAGGGCCGTTAAATGTGTTTATGTTAAATCCTTATCCTTACTATACACTTTAATCAAATCAATCAAATAAATATTATAAATGCGAAAGTTTGGATGGATGCATGTATGAATGGATGTATGGATGGATGTTTGTTACTCAATCACGCACCTACGGCTGAACGGATCTGGATGAAATTTGGCACAGGGATAGATTATAGTCTGGAATAACACATAGGCTACTTTTTATCCAAGAAAATTAAGGAGTTCCCGTGGGAACCAAAAAACCTCAATCCAAGCGCACGAAGTCGCGGGCATCAGCTAGTGTTCTACACCTATCCTTTTCATGTCCAGTATAAACCCATCAAAAAGTGACAGCATCAAAAAACAAAAAAAAAATTACTAAATCAGTGTAGCTTAAGCGACAGATATCTATTTCCGAATATCCCACGCAATCGTTAACAATATCGAGATATTATCAGCTGAAATGTCACCCACTTTGTGGGTGTGCACTCGACTGTACCTTTTTGCGGGGAGTAGTCATAACACTAGAGCAACGGCTAGTTCTGTTATATAAACGATGTGTAAACTAATAATAATTTACCGGACTAAATCTAGTGCTGTCTCGTTTCGCCCTGCCCCTGATAATCCCTGTATTATGCAAGGAACGACGGAAGTGGACGTCTATCGGTTGATGATGCGGAACTCCTTAATTTTTCGGGGTATATGTCTCTCCCCTGGATGCAATCTTTCACTGTATCAAATTTCGGTTGAAAAAATGGGCTGTAGCAGACAGACAAACACACACAGACACTCTTTCGCTTTTATGATATTAGTACGGTTGAGAGTTTTATATTAAATAAGGAAGGATTATAATTCTATGACACGGACGTCAGTTCAATATTAAAACATTACGGCTTTAAGTGATGGTACTATGCCCGCAGTAGTACGATAGTAGTACTATGTGCGGCATCGTACCGGAACGCTGAATCGCTTGGCGATACGTAGGGCGATGTTTGCCGGCAGGGTTACTAGCCACAGCCCAAGCCTTGCACCAGACCGAACCAGAGAAAATTCAGAAATTATAAATCAAATCAAATCTTTTTTATCATTGACCCTTGAGAAGTGCTTTTGAATCGTTTAAGTGAGTGAATCTATCACGATAAATTCCCAAATTGACGCTGCCGGGATTCAAACCCGGGCCCTCCCGTTGTAAGTCCATAGCGCTCACCACTGTTACACTACACTGTTTGCAATTAATACAGTTTTATTTTAAGTTTTATTATATAAGACGCAATTATTTCCTCTGAGTTTGCTTTTTTTTGAAACCTTATCAAATAAATTTGCTGTTCCATAGTTCTTACTCGATGTCTTTTCTCGTCAAATAAGTCTTCATCCATTCATGAATTCATAAGAATATTTATGAATCATAGTTCAAAGGACTAATATTATATTCAAATGAAAATATTATATATTCAGAATGGAAGTCTGGCTAGAATAATTGTCTTTGCTATGAATGCAATAACGTCTGTCTTGCTATGAATCTGATCTAAATACTAATGAGACCTAAGTAATAAATCTAATAGATTTTTATTACTTCTTCTTATGGAATACTAGATGATGCTCGTGGATTAATAGTTATTTGTCATACAAGAGTGAAAAGTTGTTTTTTAACCGCGTGCTCAATTTTGATGACCGAGCAAGCGAAGGATTCTAAAATTGAATCACGAGCGCAGCGAGTGGTTCAAAAATTAGAATCCTGAGCGTCAGCGAGGGAATCAAAAGAGCACGAGGTGAAAAATCTTTTCACTCGAGTGCAACACGTAACTTTTCATCCCACCTCAGCGAGGAAATGACATGACGTGAAAGAAAATGGTGCGCGAAAAGCAAATTAAAAAAGTACACCAAGAAGGTTACGAGTGTGAGTTTTTAACAAATTAAAAAAGGTTGTATGGAAATTCGGCACCATAGAGGTAGAAGTAAATAGGTTTTAATGATGTTTTGAAATCACAAACTTCATAGACGAGTGATATTTAAGTATTTACTAACGTGCACACGATGTTCTAAATTCAATTTACTTTATCCTCAAGAGGATAATAACGGCTTTTGCATTCAGATATCGAAGTTTAAAAATACTCTTTCCGAGATGGTGGGATGAAAAGTTTTTTTAATTCCCTATTATGGAAACTTTTTAATTTTCAGTCAATTTTCAATCTCCATTTCAAATAGCCAAATCAGTTCCGTCATTGTGTCGTGAAGGAGTAACAAACATCCAAACATAAACACTTACAAACATCCAAATTTTCACATAATATAATATTAGTAGAACCAGATTTTAGATTCCAAATTATGATGACCTCCTGGCACAAAGACCCAGAGAGCGACATAGAAGTTATTATAGGGGTGTTATGAGTTTAACGTGTGTCTGTGAGTCTGTGTATGTTATATATTAAGTGTCTGTCTGTGGCATCGCAGCTCTCCAAAAGTGAAAAGGTGTCCCTTAATCATTGTTAGTGAAAACGGGCATAAGTCTCCTATGACGCATGGCGGTAGTAAAAATCGATTTTCCCCACAAGTAAATAAATCCCACGCGTATAATATTACTTGTATGAGGAGCATACATACCTAATAAAAAGCAGTTTTGTACCGTGGAGTTGAAAATATTGTGTCGTGGACTTCGACATTGTATATTTGGTGAGTATAGCTCTATGACCACTCTAATTTTCTTACCTGGCAACTTTAATTTAAAGTTTGTTTTTCGCCTACCGCCTTTCCTGTCATAATCATATGGTATTATTAATTGACAGCGGTAAGTAGCGGCACGTGTGTAGCAGGTGATCGTCGGATATACGATCCCGGAAGTCCACGAGTGCTCACAAATCAAGGAAAACTATTTACTTGGTAAGTCATACTGAATATTTAGACCTATTGTGTTGTAGCGGCGGCGCGATAGGTAACCTCGCCCTCCCGATCATCGGCTCGGTGGCAGGGTCGAGGTCTGGGTGTGGGCACTGAGTTGCCATGGTGGTTATGGGGAGGAATGTAGGGGTTGTTGAGGAGTTCCTAATAGGACCATTGTGGGGTCCACTCAGTGTCCAGTAGATAGCATAGGCAGAGCAAGAGGGGCTCGTTGCCGATACCAAGTTAATTGGGCTCTACAGGGAAACATGGTCCTCACTCAGACCTGGCCAGTACAGTACGACAGTACAATATTAGTTGAGCAAGATTAAAGTGAGACAGAGGCTATCGTGGTGTCGCTACGACTACCTACCCCTTTCCCTAACCTTACTTATGTCGCGTGTTCCATTTAATTTGTTACATCTCCCACCCTCAGTTGAGGGCTGAGATCCGCGATATATTGAGTTTATTCTGTTGATCGTAATAATGGTGCTATTGTGGACATTATAGGCTAAGAGATGGTGCTAAGAGATTTTTAGATAATTAATTTTATTTTCCAAAATTGCGGGCGAGTTATTTGCTGCTAATGTAATAAGCTGTTGTGTAATTTTGGTCTCGTTCACAATTCACAATTTGATGTGCAAAAAGTATACAGATGTTTTAAAAAAATATTTACTGTTAGATGTAAACTAAAAGCGATCTGAACATGGTATCACTCCCTGCATGGTCTACAATGGCAACACTGATCTATGGTTCACTTTGTAATGGCGCCGGCTGCCTTATCGAGTAAATTGCTAAATAAAAGTATAAATAAATGGATAACGAGACGAGTGTTTCCTTCGAATATTACAAACGTTGGTTACTTATCTTAATCAATCATTTAATCATTTATTTATTTAACCAAAAACATACAATCTACGTGACAGCTGTTATCAAAAGTAATACAATAAAGTTTTATATAGGTATCAATTCAAAAATTTTCATTAATATAACACTTAATTAGTCTATACATCATCATCGAATTATTAAAATTATTATAACAACGTATTTCTCTTAAATTAACAGATAAAATAGATATTTGTATACCTAAGTATATATAAAAGGGAACGCTAAATCGATTGGCGACACGTCTTTGCCGGTAGGGTGGTAACTATAGCCACGGATGACGCTTCTCCCGATCCCAGAACGTAGAAAAGTCCCGAATTTTTAATTCCAGGATTTATCGGGCACCGAAGCCCCCCATTTACAAGACCACAAAGACTTCCTTGGAGCAGTGGGGCGTTGTATATGGGAGGCTTCGATGCTCCAGGGAAGTGTTTTTATTTTATTAACCCCCGACGCAAAAAGAGAGAGGTGTTATAAGTTTAACGTGTCTGTTTGTGTATCTGTCTGTGGTATTGTAGAGCCCAAACGGATAGACCGATTTTTGTTTAGTTTTTTTTGTGTCATAGATAATTTTATCCCGAGTGTTCTTAGCCATGTTTCATCTGTTCAGCCGTTTGAAGATCATCAGCTCTTTTATAGTTGATGAGGGGATCTGACTACCTCCCATATGTACTATCGATTCGAAATTTGGTACCGTTACTTCAATTATACCTACTTTAAAAAAGACAAAATAAAAGTAAAATTAAAAATTTTAAATACCCCGACACAAAAAATAAACTCTAAAAACTAACAAATAATATTTTAAACCTATTATAATTATTATCGTTACATATACATACCTGACACAATTAAAAGAGTAATGGTTAAGAGGAACAAAGCCAAGAATAAATGCAAAAAATTCCCAACCGACGAGAATGTTGCTGCCTATAAGAAGTTGCGTAATCTCTGTATCAGGATGTGTAGGAAAGCTAAGCGTCACTATATCCACTCTTCAATTGACAACTCCTCTACTCCTGAAAAATGGAGATTTCTTAAGTCCTTAGGCGTGGGTAAGTTTCTAGATACTTCTACAAATATATCTGACCTAGATGCACTTAATACTCATTTTTCCACTCCTCCTGTCATTCTCTCTAATTCTATTAAGTCTCAAACACTTCGGAAATTAGTGAATGCTACCCCACCTTTGTGCGAACCCTTCTCTTTCCAGGAAATCGCAGAGGCAGATGTTAAGAAGAACATCTTTTCCATCACAACAAAGGCTATTGGTAGTGATGGCTTGAGCCGGGACATGTTAGTACTGGTGATAGATCTTATAGTGCCTATAATTACTCACATCTTAAACTTTTCCCTGGCAAATAGGGTCTTCCCTAACCTGTGGAAAATGGCTCATGTAATCCCTCTACCTAAATCCTCCAATCCTAATTCTTTTTCACAGTTTCGTCCTATTTCGATCTTACCTATCCTTTCCAAAATTATAGAAAATGCAGTATTTAAACAGTTGTCTTCTTTTCTCTATAATAATAATCTTTTAAGCTCGTTTCAATCTGGTTTTCGTCCATCTCATAGCACCGTCACAGCCTTACTCAAAGTCACTGATGACATTCGTTACGCAATGTACCACAAACAGCTCACTATTCTTGTCTTATTGGATTTTAGTAACGCCTTTAATTCAGTGAACTTTGAGGTTCTACTTGGTATCCTACGCTCCCTTAACATATCTTCTTCTGCGATTGACTGGTTCCACTCTTATCTTCATGGTCGTCAGCAGAGAATCCGCACAGATGAGGCTCTCTCAGACTGGGCTAACCTTTCTGCTGGTGTACCTCAAGGCGGCGTTCTTTCCCCTCTTCTCTTCTCTATATTCATTAACGAAGTTACAAAAAATCTTTCTTCTCGCTACCATCTTTACGCAGATGATTTGCAACTCTATAGGCATGCTGAATTATCGGATTTGGACTCTGCGATCATTGCAACTAACGCGGATCTTGCTGCTATTCAAGACTGGGCTGAAGCCTACGGGCTGGTTGTCAACCCAAAAAAAACGCAGGCCATGATTATAGGCAGCAGACCACTAAGGAACCGCATACAATTTAACAATCTTCCTCGTATTCAGTACAACGGCATACCCATAGAATACACCAGTACCGCAAAAAACTTAGGCTTGACTTTGGATGGCAACCTGACTTGGTCAGCCCAAATAAATCAAGTCAGCAAAAGATTGCATTATTCGATTCATTCCTTGAGGAGGCTGCAGAATTTCCTTCCGCTACGTACTAAAATTATGCTTGCACAATCGTTGTTGCTTCCTATCCTCGATTACGCTGACGCCTGCTACTTAGATGCCACTGAAGAGCTACTTGACAAACTCGAGCGACTCCAGAATTTGTGCATACGCTTTATATACGGACTGCGCAAATTCGACCACGGCTCCGATTTCCGTCGTCAATTAAAGTGGCTCCCGATCCGTTTTCGCCGGAACATGCATATTTTAACCATCCTTTTTAATGTCCTCAAAAACTCTTCTCCTGAATATTTAAGGGAACGTTTTACACTGTCGCTTCCATCTACAAGACCCTTGCGAACATGTGTCTCTAAAAAACCTCTTGAATATCCTAATTATAACACTATCTTCTATAAAAAATCTTTCACAGCAGAAGCTACTCGTCTTTGGAACTACCTTCCTGAACAAATCAGGGAAAGTCAGTCTGTACATATATTTAAAATCAGAGTTAAACAGCATTTTCTTTCAATGTTATAGTATACTTATTTATCATTAAAGTTTCTTTATAAATAGAACTATATAGTATATATATAGTATTTATTTATTAACTATATAGTATTTATTTATTTTGTATTTATATGTTTATGTATTGTATATATTATGTTTTTAGTTTGTGTAAGTAGTATAACTGCATACTTATATTAACTTTTATAGTATATAAATTTTTGAAGTAAATATTGTACTTACATTTTTTTTCCAATATATTTTATTTTTGTACCTATACCACTTAACAATTTCACCTTACTCACTTTCAAGGAAGGCTGGAAGAGATTTCTTTTTAGAGATATGCTTTACCTTTGTCCACTTTTTTAAAATTAGATTTAAGACAATATTTTGTACAAAAATAATAAATATAAATATAATATAAATATATATACCTATTATGTAAGTTCAAATAATTTATCCCGAGTGTTCTTAGCCATGTTTCATGAAAATATGTTCATCCGTCTGAAGGTAATCAGCTTGTTTCTTAATGTGTTACTTCAATATTATGTCGGGGGTTGTTTTAAATTTGTAATTTATACTTGTTTTATTGTACGCTCAGATTGTCGCTATCTCGTGGCCTACTTGCGATCATCTATAACCGCTGTGCCAGTAACGTAGTTCGCAATAAATATCGTTGATTGCACTCAACTTATACACTCACTAGCTACGAGCGCGGCCTTAATGGAAATAAATATTGTTTGTTTTCAAGTTTTTCATTTGAGTACAAATAGCTTTATCCCGCGGCTTCGTCTACGTTAAGATCAATTTTGATTTCTAAATGTCAAATCCACATTTAACCCCCCTAGGGGTTCAATTTCCAGAAAGGTAGATTCACTCGATTTTTCAAAAGCACTTGTGAAAAGTATACTTGAAAAATAAATTTGATTTGATTTGAAATCTCCTCTTAGCGGATGTCTACGTCGTAATAGCTATCTGGGGGGTTACTACAGCTTTATGTCACGTACCTTGACATCCCTAAAATAAGGATAATAATTCTAAAACACGAACGTGAACCATATTAAAATAATATGGCTTTATAGCGATGGTAGTAAGCCCCCTGTAGATATGCCATGCCACATTTCATGTCAATTAAGTATTGTTTTGAATCCTATTTATCGTATAAATTTCCGTAACTCCAATACAAGCTGATGCGCGCGACTTCGTCCGCGTGAATTTTTGGTTCCCGCGGGATCTCTTATTTTTCCGGGATAAAATGTAGCCTATTATGTAGCCTTGTTGTTCCAGACCGTTTGTGTACCAAATTTCATTCATATCCGTTAAGCCGTTCTGGCGTGATTGAGTAACAAACATCCATCCATACTTTCGCATTTATGATATTAGTATAGATATGCCTAAAAGATGATGCCCGCGATTTTATCCGCGTAGTTTTTTTTTTGGAAATAGAGAATCTTTTGTCCTTCTCCTAAATACAAACTATCACTTTACTAAATT
Source organism: Erebia epiphron (assembly GCA_963932025.1). NCBI lineage: Eukaryota > Metazoa > Arthropoda > Insecta > Lepidoptera > Nymphalidae > Erebia > Erebia epiphron. The sequence goes on along the minus strand of OZ009947.1, from coordinate 26,485,192 downwards.
TCGTCAAAATCGGTCGAATAGTCTGTGGCCGTGATAGCGTAGCACAGCGGTTCTGTCTGTGGGCTGCCGAATGCGAAGCCAATTTCTTCCATGCAATTTTGACATTAAGAAATTCATCAATAGGTAGTATAGCCTCGGCTTAATAAATGCTACACAGTCTTTAAATTTATGCTAAGGTTATAAAACTATGTCTCATCCCGTTAATTATTATTGCATAGCCTTTTAAGAATTGTCTATGGTCTCACTAAGTAGAATAATATGCCAATAATTTTAATTATACAAAATTAAGATATTTGTACACCACACTGTGGTAGAATAGGAGCACTTTTACACTGATTCCACCTCAAATGTACTCAATTCACAAATAAATATTAATTGATTGAAAAAACAATTGGTACCTAACTAAGTATTTGGCAGCATGTTATAAAAGCGTACACTCGACCCCACAAATGGAACATATTGTCATCTTCTACCTAGGGCGGACGGAGATACCTAAGCCAAAACTGTTTTCTCGTGCAATTCAGCATAATATTATTCGCTCGGTTATCGGTTCTTCGAACTACATGCCCACTTAAGCTTCGCTACTCGTTGAGCTGTGTTGATTAGATAAATACCATCTCCGGATCATCTACGCATCTCCTCATTTCTGTACTTCCATACTAATATAATAAATGCGAAAGTGTGTCTGTCTATCTGTCTGCTACGCTTTCACGGCCCACCTCTTCAACCGGATTTGATGAAATTTGGTACAGGGACAGTTTATATCCCGGGGAAGGACATAGTTTTATCCCGGAAATTTAAGGCGTTCTCGCGGGAATTGAAAAAACTTAGTCCACACGGACGAAGTCGCGGGCTCCATCTAGTCTAGTAGTCTATAAATTGTCAAACGGATAATTTGAACTGTTTAAAGAGTTTATTTAAATGCTTGCAAATCGAAAGAAATATATCTTTTAAAAACTGCGTGAGCACCTATAGAAATTAAATGATCAGAAAAGTTGTTCACAAAAAATATTACCGTTCAATCCTCTCACCATGGTTGAGGTTGCCTGGTGACAATTGCTCTGTAAGCAATAAGGCCGCCTTTGCATACGTAGTTTTTAGACCTACGTATATGCAAAGTAGTATTTACTCTTTGTATTTTTTCATGTACAATGCAATAAAGTATTCATCTAGGTATCTACGAGTATCTACAAAAGTTAGGTTTGAAAGACAGAGATCAAGATAGTTTACTAAGTTAGGTATTCTAAAGAAGGCGAAATGTTGCTGCTTAAAGTAAGTCTGAATACAAAGACAGGAATTTAATAAATTACACTCTTGCAAAGTCGAGTAAGCTGGTCAAAATCGAAATTTTAATCCCAGCAAAGGGAAATTGAATACTCTATGAGAACGACATACGATAATAGGTATTTCCGAGAAGCTGGTGAATCGCGAAACCAATTTCAAATTTGGGCTTCGCCTACTTACGAGTACGCAAAATCTAAGTTTTATATTGCAAATTCGATTGATCATAATCGAGCGAGCAACTGCCTCGTTGGTCTAGTGGTTGGCATGTTCGACTGTAACCGACGAGGTCCCGTGTTCGAGTCCCGGGTTGGGCCATCATTGTTTAATTAGAAATTATCAGTACTAGCCCGGAGTTACGAAGGCGATGTTTCACCCCCGTGCCTCGGAGAGCACGTTAAGCCGGCGGTCCCGGTTATTGTCATTACATGATAATAATCGTTAAAACCATCAACCCGAATTGGAGCAGCATGGTGAGTCTAAGCTCCAATTCCCTCTCTCCTATGAGAGTGGAGGCCTGTGCCCAGCAGTGGGACGTTAATGGGCTGTGGTGGTGGAAGCCTAAGGTGGTTTCCTCGCTATTACGCCATTAGATACTTCCACAATCCATACTAATATTATAAACTAGATGATTCCCGCGACTTCGTCCGCGTGGACCAAGTTTTTTCGATTCCCGCGGGAACTCTTGAATTTTCCGGAATAAAAAGTAGCCTATGTCCTTCCCCGGGATATAACCTATCCCTGTACCAAATTTCATCAAAATCGGTTGAACAGATGGCCCGTGAAAGCGTAGCAGACAGACAGACAGACAGACAGACAGACAGACGGACAGACAGACAGACACACTTTCGCATTTATAATATTAGTATGGATGCGAAAGTTTGTCTGTCTGCTCCGCTTTCATTGCCCATCTTTTCAACCGATTTTAATGAAATTCGGTTAAGAGATAGATTGGATCCCGGGGAAGGATACGCCAATCTTTTATCTCGAAAAAGTTCCGCAGGAATGAAAAAAACTACAAAATAATGGTTTTGTACGAGTAGCTTTATATTTTGCTTCAACGAAAATTCTCCTACCCTGAATGTAGTGGTATAGGTATAGTTGTATGATGGCAGTTCATTCTTAAAGCACTAGTTGCGCCATGAATGGTTCCATTCAATAATGCGGCGGGGAGCGCGCATGCGTGGCATCGATCCTTAACCGCGGGTGAGGCGGGCGCTGTGCGGTTTCCACTGAACCAGCTCGGTGGGGCGTGTCGAAAGTTTAATTTATATGAAAGAAATATTTAAAAAAAATCTAGTAATATTATAAATGTGAAAGTGTATCCTGTCTGTCTGCTACGCTTTCACGACTCATTCGTTCGACCGTTTTGATGAAATTTCGTACAGGGGTAGGTGGCATCCCGGGGAAAGACACCAGGCTACTTTTAATCTCGGAATTTTAAATAGTTCCCGCGGGAGTCAAGAAATCCTAATCCACGCGGACGAAGTCGCGGGAATAATCTAGTGGTAATATAAGGCACGTTTACATTAGGTTGGTTTGGCCGTATTCGGCTGCATCCATTTTCGGTCACCGACTAATGTAAACTGTCATTCGGTCGACCGCATTTAACCGCACGCGCTGTGAGCTCACGAGATGAAAAACACAGGCGCGTTTTTTTTTGCGTTTTGAGATGGGTCAATGGCTGCTTAAAGGTCTTGAAAACAGCGAATTATTTTTACAAGCATACATTATATCACCGGTTGATGGATACACTGCTTTTAAAACCCCCTTTTTACGCTACACAGGGTCTTAATCGCAGCCCGTTTGTTGTCCGAACTGCTATAAAAGTTGATTGGTTGCCTGAATTCGGTTATAACCGAATTATGGATTCTTGCTGTTGGCCGAAAGTCGTATAAGGTCGACGCTTTCACCGGCTTAATATACATAGGCCATGTCATTTATCCAATCGGGTTAAACCGCATGTGGCCAACGCATCTGGTCACTGACCTTATGTAAGCGAACCACATATACTCGTAATATTAATAAAAAATAATGTACTAATATGCCCCTATAATAATATGTTGATTTGCCCCCGTTTTGAATGGAGATAATTTCAATTTGAGTTTTCAAACTCATTCTTAGTGATTATATTCAAACATTTATTTTTATTATTACTATATCTCACTGCAATATATCATATCATATACTAATATTATAAATGCGAAAGTCACTTTGTTTGTTGGTTTGTTGGTTTGTTGGTTTGTTGGTTTGTTGGTTTGTTGGTTTGTCCTTCAATTACGCCGCAACGGAGCTACGGATTGACGTGATTTTTGGCATGGGTATAGTTGAGGACCTGGAGAGTGACATAGGCTACTTTTTATCCCGGAAAATTAAGGAGTTCCCGCGGGAATAACAAAAAACTTAAACCACGCGGACGAAGTCGCGGGCATCAGCTAGTTGTATATATTTCTTACTAGATGATGCCCGCGTCCGCATGGAATAAGTTTTTTAAATTTCTGGTGGAATTAATAATTTTCATTGATAAAAAGTCTACGTCCTTTACCGCGATATACCGCGATCTACCTCTTAACTAAATTTCATCATAATCGGTTGAAAAGAAGGCCGTTTAAGCGTAGCATTAATAATATTATTAGTATGTTTCTTCTATCGTCAAAATATTATTTGACGATAATTTTATCAACTGACACCAGTCGTCGACAAGTTATCAAATGGACAACAACCGCCGCCCGGAATGTTACGTTTTCAGCGGCTACGTAGTATATCGTTTATACAGTGAACAGCGCCTACCTACATATCGCAATTTATTGACTATAAATATCGGTTTTAATATTTTGAGCAGCGCTTCCACTCTGGAATGGCTCTTTCATGAGCTTACTTCTGCATGTTATTACCTAGAAGGTCTTGGTTTTGAATTGGTATTTTTGTATTCATGATACCAATAATTATTGTACCTAAGCCCTACAGTTTCATCTCAGCAGTAGTTTGGTGACGCAGTCAAAGATGGAAGTGGACTAACCAGGAGTAGGCATTCTATTATTTTCTTTATTGTGGGCTCTTCTCAGACCAGGGAAATTATTCTCGCGGGAACTCCTTGATTTTCCGGGATAAAAAGTAGCCTATGTATTTACCCGGGACACAACCTATAAATCTCTCTCCGATCGTGTCGGATTTTTCGTCCCATCGGGCTATGACCGTAAGAGAATAGAGAATGCACCTGTGTTGGCGCACACACTTGTGCACTATAATCATGAACCTATTTTTATAGGTTCATGACTATAATAATATTATTTATCTACTCCAGCATCGAAAAGTTCCAATTTCGAATTTGACAACTATATCGAATTGAACCCTCTTTCGTGTTTGCTTCTCGTAGCTGTATCGATATGGTTATCTTCATAAATAGGATACCTATAGCTTAGCGGCTCTGGGTTCTGGCACTTTTGGTTTTTATTAATTTATAAAGTAAAAAATTATAAAGACGTCCTTGTCGTAGATAAAATCTTGTATGCAACTGTACGTAATTAGTCATTTTAATTCTCGTACTATCCTATTTTGATACTCGGCAAGCCTCGTATCAAAAAATAGCACTCGAATTAAAATGACCCTCATTACGATACAGTTGCATAAATAGCTATTCCCGCACAGATGGCATGGCTATGCGGGGATTGGCTGCCGTGGCCGAAATTCGGTTGGGAGGCCATTATTGCAAGTGTTTTTTTTTTTAATTCAGAAATTATAAATTCCCAAATAGACCCTGCCAGGAATCGAACCCGGGACCTCCCACGTTAAGACAACAGCGCTCAACACTGCGCTAGGGAGGTCGTCAAAAAACGGAGATGTCAATTAGAGTCTCTTACTCTCTACCATTATAAGTCTATGGTCTCTACTTTATTATTTTACTAGCGGTCCGCCCCGGCTTCGCACGGGTAGCACTTGATCAAAATAGTCCATACCCAATAATGGTCAGTCGGCACTGAGACGAACAACTCCACCACACGTTCTCAAATTTTGTTCAGCAAACCGCTGTGAGCACTTGGCACTTGAGTCTCCAATACGACGTATTTTCGCTGCTCTCACCTGGGAACTATGTTTAGAACTAACAACTAAGTTGAGACCTGGTTCTTTTAGGCATTTCGCAGTCTATCTGTAACAGTTAGATATTAAAATGTTAAAAAAAATGTTAGTAACTTCTCTTGTATTTCATGTTTGTCTTGACAAATATGACATAAAAGACAGTCTGATTTAATAGACGAATAGAGGTTTAACGTAAAAAGTTAAATTTAGTGAATTTTTCCGACTTAATTCACATTATTGCAATTTTCGAAGGGATCTCTAATTTATTTTAAAATAAAATGCAGCGATACTCGCTGATAAAGTAGCTTTCTATGGGTGAAAGAATTTTTAAGAATTTTTAAAATCGGTCCAGTTGTTTTTTAGTTTATCCATTACAAACAAACAAACAAACAAATCTTTCCTCTTTATAATATTAGTTTAGAAATATAATTTTTTTTTTTTTTATATACCAATTGCGTCGCGTCGGTTGCTCTCACAGAAAGTGCCTTCAGAATTTAAACTAATTAAATACCTACGAAGCATAATTAACTTACGTACCATTTCACGGCAACATTCGTAGGGTATTGTTAAATTTAATGAAATTATTTGCTAGACTAGAGAACATTAATTAATTTAATTTAGGTTTAATTTAGAATTTAATGATTTGTATTTTTAATAATTACTTAATAAAGCTAACACCTAAGAGAAAATTACTGCTTACAGAATATTGTAAGTAGATCTAAAAATAGCATAGCTAACAAGTAAAATAATACGAACATACATACACAATTATGGATTATCCATGCGAAAGTGTATTTGTCTGTCTGCTACGATTTAACGGCTCATCGTTTTAACCGATTTTGATGGAATTTGGTATAGATATACGTAGCATCCCGGGGAAGGACAGAGCTACTTATCCTAAAAAATTAAAAAGTTCCCACGGGAATAAAAAGACTAAAATCCACGCGGATGAAGTCACGGACATCATCTAGTAATTATTAATTATATCTAATGAACTAGACTTTATCCAATGATGCCCAGAACAGTGTCCGCATGGATTTAGGTTTAGAAAAGTCTCTTGGGGATTCGTTGATTTTCCGGGATAAAAAGTCTATGCCCTTTTCTGAGATGCAACCTATCTCTGAAACAAATTCGGGGAAAATCTCTTGGTGATTCGTTAATTTTCCGGGATAAAAAATCAACGCGGACAAAGGTGACACTTGAAATAAATAAATTATTATTATTAAATAAATTATTATTAAAGGTGTGTTCTTCAGCTAGTAAGACGTAAAGTAAGTAGCAACAGCATTTACGGCAGACTCAATTTTCATTTGTACCGAAATCGAGTAGGTGAATATCGGGAAGATAGATTTGCAATCAGGCAAACTCAATCGACTCACGTCAGTCGTTTGGCGGACAGGATGACGGGGCGTTAATAGGATTCCCTTAATCGACTGACCTGAATGTTAGGGTTGCCTTTCTACCAGAGATGTGCTACGTTGTTAAGCTACGGATGTGTCAAACATACAGGATGGTCCAAATAGTGACATCCAAAGAAAAAAATTTGATTCTTCGTACCTAGGCCTATCGGAAAATATCCCTTTTTCGATAGGTCTAGGTACTTAAAAAATGACCTTACCTACCTTAAAAAAAATTCGTGAGATTTCTGAGGGTGTGATTGTAACATTTTTTTTTCTTTTTATTTAAGTGTTTTTCTCTGAGCATTTTTTTTGTTAACATGCTTGCTATGAGGGGTACTACATTGCATAAAATAATTTCCATCATAACACTAACACAAGTCGGAAAATTTTTGGTCGTAAGTGAAAAATTTACGTTCGACAGAGGTAGAGTCGAATTTTCAACTTTAGTTTAAAATACTTAAACCTGTCTAAGTCACTTTCGAATAATTTAAAAAACTTTTGGAGTTCCTAAACTACCCTTATTAGTCTAAAAATTTGGTACTTAAGAGGGCATTATTGTGAGAAATCGGACTTCAAAGGTGGTAAGGCGGACATTTCTGAACTTACTATTTGATTCTTAAAATTTATATTTGCCCATTTTTGACGTCACTGTTTGGAGCACTCTGTATATAACTAGATGATTCCCGCGTTGATTTTTTTGAGTCCCTGTTAATTCTTTAATTTTCCGGGATAAAAATTGCCTGAAAGGTAGTCTATGCCCTTCTCCGTGATCCCGAAGCTATCCAAGACCAAATTTCATTAATAGGAACGATGTTGTTTGAGCTATAGCTTAGCAACGTAGCACATCTGTGGTGGAAAGGCACCCTTAAGGATGGCTATTTGAGATGGGTCTGTACTGTGTAAGGGCAGCTATTATTTCAGCTTTGCAAGAACAACGTTAGTAGACTCAAGTTATTACGTTCTGGATTTGCAGACATAAAAAACAGTACATAAACCGAGTCAAGTATTTTTTTATTCTGATACAAGTTAGCCCTTGACTGCAATGTCACCTGGCGTTATACTGCCAACGCTTAAATCAATACTTTAGCAATATTATTCAAAATAATAATACATAAGGGGTGTCAACACTTAAAGCAATACTTAAACAATATGACTCAAATGACAGTTTAATGTCACGCACCTTGACTTTCCTAAAATAAGGATTATAATTCTAAAACACGAAAGTTAACAATAATGGAACAGGGTTAAGCGTTGGCAGTATGGCCCCTGCAGGTGGTACATTGTGATGATGCAGTCTAAGATTATAGTCACTAGGGGCGAAAATGTTAGCGGAACGGCAGTTATATTAAACAAAAGCCTATCATCGGTTACTATACGGTCTTGTTGCGGTCCGTCTTTGTTGGTATGGGTTGTAAAGCCCAAAGTCATCGATCAGACCAGATAAGACTTTATTCAGAAATTGTAAATGCTCGTCTTGTCCGATTCCTAAAATGAGTCCGCTGGTGATCGAACCCGGGACCTCCCACTTGACCACAGGGTCACTGCTGCGCCAGGGAGATAATTGAACGAACTAGTAGTAGAATGATGTCTGGTTTCGTTTGTAGATGGCGCTATGTCCTTATTACTTCTGAAGTTGCAATGAAACGTATGCAGTCCCAAATGCTTTTAAAACTGTATGTCTTAGATTTTTACCAATTTTTAATATTAATCTAAGTCTAACATCTCGATGTAAGCCGCGTCCGCACTAAGTTTCGCCAAAATCGTCGTTGAAAGGTAAACCCTCAATGGTACTAAGTGAGGATACTAGGGATCCTACTCGAACACACCGACAGACAGACAGACACACTATTGCATTTATAATATTACTATGAAGAGGCCCACGTTGGGCGCCAATTTTCACGCACTTGTACTAAGTATGGCTTTTCAAAGTAAGGCCTCCACAAAATATTATCTCCTTATTAATAAATATATCATAACTAAGGGTTGATTTCTTCATCTTCGAGTAACGTTTAACACAAGAATAAATTTGACATTTTGATAGAATTCCTATACATATTTTGTCAAAACATCAAAATAATAGAGATGAAGACATCGGCCCTTAGTTGTTAATTTTAACTGTTATGGTAAGATTTAAAAAAGAAAAGACAGAAGCTCTATATATTCTCATTTAATTCCTAAAACTCATGAGGTAAACAACACTATACTATTTGTCATACCAATCGATTTTAATCTCAAAAAACTGCTACAGCAATAATTCGTACGCATCAGATACAAAGTTACTACACTCACGAAATGTGTGAAAAAATGTTTGTACGAAAACCCTTACAAAGTTACCGACAGGTATATATTTTATTAAACAATCCATGTGTAATACTCGTACGGGCACAATACTGCGTTTAAAAAAGGAATTATAATTTAATCACTAATAATTACACTACGTTATACTTAAATACATAAATACTCGAGTAATTAAAGTTTGTGAAAGACGAAAACGTAAAAGAATCGAAATAAAAAACATGAACGTAAAATTAGATAACATAACAAAGATAACAACCAATAATAATGTGGGAAATATCAACTTTATTGCAGAGAACTAGTTTGTGACAAAATAATTGATTTAAATGAAATTATTGATATCTTTTTTAAAAAGGATAACTTAATGTATGAGAGTACGACGAAATATTAAAATAATGTAATTGTGAGAGTAAATGTATTTTTCTACATTGAGTGAACACACTAAATACATTAAAGTATACAAAAAAAAAAATGAAACGATGACTAATTATTTATGGCACGGCCTTTTATCGTATTTTAAACGAAAGAACTGCTAAAGTAAAGTAAGAAAAGTCACGAGGAAATACCTCTTAAAATGAAATAAAAACTGATTCATATTTTTAGAGATATAAACGAGATAAGAGTCGTAGGAACAATAGGAAAGGTCTACAGCTAAAACAAATACTGATACAAGCTAGGATTTGGAGAACTGTAACGCGCGAGTCTTCGAAATGAGTTTAAAATTCGTCGAAACGGTATGAAACAGCTCGTCAAAAGTCGTTCTAAAACTAATACGGGAATGGACTATACATGTAGCCGGGAATAAAACAGGAATGCAAAGGTTTTAAAATTAACTGTTACTAATACTGATCTGATAGAACAGAACTTTTTTTTAATTTAAATCATTAAAATGAAATAATATGGCATTTTATGGCTACCTCATGGATCACATAATGTTAGCACTCGTTTTCTGTACAGAGCCCGATTAATTATTGTATTTTTTATACATTAAATGTTTTTACCAATACTCGTATAACAATTAGATTTTATTAACATATATTTTTTTCATATATATCTAATCTTATTTACATTTTAATAAATTGACGGTTTTTCTCCTTTCATTAAATATGTTCAATAGTTTTTATTTTATATATAAATTTGTGTGTAGATACTAATTCTTCTTTGAAATAGTTTTCAATAATATTCAAAAATATATTACTCCTCTAACGATTTTATAAATGCTTCTGACATTGTGCGTCATTTTATAACTACATTATTTGTCTTGTAGAAACTTTCATCATCATCATTAATATCATCAGCCTGTGACTGCACTCCACTCCACTACTAGGCTTAGGCCTTTATCTAAACTTTATTAATTAGAATACTTGTGCCATATTATAATTTTTTTATTAAAAACTATTTCAAAGTCAAATTTTAATATTGTCATGAATTCACCTGGGAGGCACAAAATGGTGTTCTTAACCCAATTGTATTCGCCCTCTATAATTTTACGAAACCTAAATTAATAATACTATTCGTAAAAATGTCTTTTTCACGGGAAAGTAATAAATATAAATACTTTATGTTAACTATCATCTACATTGGTCAGGATTTAGGATACACACTTATGACATGCACTTAGTTTAACACTAGACTCATTTGTAAAATAACTTCGCTCCGAAAAAGTGTCATGTAAAAATGCATTGCAAAAGTTATTTGAGAAATGATTTACGTATATATTATATACATGCGTCGAGTATAATTCGTCATTATATTTATCATTAACAATAATGTACAAATTGTTAATTTCATAAAATTTGGCACATAATTCGCCAACCACCTTAATATTTAATCTCAGAAACTGTTTTGCGTCTAAGGCACTATTTTTGAGGGACTTTTCTTCGAGCATACTACTACATTAACAATTTTATTGCGTGGAGTGCTGCAGGGTAATCTTTTAGGTCCAATTTTGTTCAATATAGTTAACAATGGTATAGTAGTCCGATTTTCTTGAATATCGTTAACATTAGTATAGTTGTGTCATAAATCTTTTGAAGTGGTTAAATATTATATAGAAATCTAAGTAAATATTCAAAAGATTTTCAATTAAGACAAATTCAATTTCATAGTACATTTATTGACGGCCTAGAGTTCTATTCAAACGTTTTTCTAAAGTCACTTGCACGAAAAAAATCCAAAGACACAATTTAAACTCGTACAGAATAGGTCAGTTGGTCGCACTGGTGGAAGGTCCAAGGTTCGCTTCCTGATGTTTGTACTTGTGGGATGTCATCTGAGAGAGACCAAGCACAGCAAAACCACACTGTAGACAATGGTAGTGGGTTTGTTTCTTGCTGTGGATGCATTGAGGCTCATAGCCGCAACCTGTGAACAAGAATAATCAATTGTCATAATCACACATACTTCAATGTACAATATCTTCTTAAATTCATGAATATTCATATGTGAACCTACTCGAGTCTTGTCTGTTCTAACGGTTTGGCCACCGTGGTTCTTTAGTAATAGTAGCTACCAAAAAGTTTTACCCTCTAAGGGGGTTTTGACTACCAATAAACCCTTATATCCCTTTTATTTTTAATTTACTATAAAAATAACATGTGCTTGTTGAATAAATGCCATATCGATTCTCACCTTTGCTAGGTTGAAACTTCTCGAAGCCGGCAGCTTGTATGGAGTCCAGCTTCTGATGCTGACGACGATGCGCTACCACCTTGTTTGTGTCAGTGCATACAAACTCACATTTAAGGCAGTGGAAGTGGGAGGCTTTGTTTTGACCTGTACCTACAACGAAATTCACAGAATCGTAAAAATAAATGTTTGTAGTTGTATTTTAAAATTTGTAAATAAAGATAACACTTAAAAGAATAATATTATATGACATTTACCGAAAGTCGAAGCGTGTGGACATTCAGGTCTTTGGCAGTACACGTTCGCTCGGTACTGTTGGAAATCACCACCCATCAATGTATCCAATCTGTAAAAAAAAATACATATATTATTTAAATAAATAGGTATGATTTTTTCGTAAATAATGGAAAGAATATTGAAAAAGTAAACTTTTCAATGTTAACCTAAGAAAAGCTAGTTTCAAAATTATAATAGAAACAGACACCCACCTTTCGTGTCTGGCTGTATGTTGTACGAATCTTGTTTTGTCACAGAAAGAGTAGCCGCAGTCTTTTCTTGTGCAGTGGAAATGAGTTTGGTGTTCCCTGAAAAATGACATTGAAAATAAAAACCACATTTAAGAAGATTGAAATTAACTGAATTGTGTGAAACAAAATATAAAATGATTATTAAAAATCATCCAACCCATCTAAAAAAAGTGAAACTCAAAAGATGCAACTTTAATTTGGAGACTTTGGTACACTGTACACAACACACAGAAATATAAGACGCGATGAATAAGAAGAGACTATATCTATTCTTTCATGGATGGATCCTTCAAACATACCTGTAACCGCATTGTTGATATCCACAGTCTTCATTGAACCTAAATCTTAGGTATCCTTCAGGGATAGGTTCATCTTTCAGTACCCTCATGTGTGGCCCTCTTGGAGTGTGCGTGCGTCTGCTAACAACACATAAATAATCTATTATTTGCTGGCTGGTAAACGATCAAAGCAGCGATTATATTTATGATGGTATCGTACTATGTCTGAAACCTTCACACAAGTGAAAATGTAAAATCACTACAAATAATCAAGTCAATCAGACGAACGATGTACGAATGTTTAATTAGAAAAATAGTGTTGATAACACTTAATGCCAAAAGTTAACGATTGATGAAAATCTCTCGTAAAAAGTACCAATAAAACTATTTGCATAAAAATTACAAAACTGAAACTTGCACAATATAACATTTTACTAAAATGTGTATAGTTATTTAGTAGGCCTTTGTTTGCAGTCAAATTAAGAAGTAAAACAAAATGTACTAACGTCTTTGCAATAAGCTCGGCTTCTTTGTCCAAGCCTGGTGGAAGACCGTGGCCTTGAAGCAGACTTTGTTCTAGTAACAGCTCTGGTGGATACATCATCGTTGGGTAGAGCGGGAAAGCATTGGCACTGTAAAGATTTAATAGAAATGACAATGACTAAAATATTTACAGAAAATAACCTGCTACAAAAAATCTATAATATTTATATTTACCAGAAATATTTGCACGAAAATTACAAAACTGAAACTTACAGTTTATTTATTTATTTAGTTCATCTATATTTTTACCCCAACGGCTTAGCCTGGCAATTCAGAGAGGCAATGGCGCTAGTGTCTTGGGGACCATGCCCATGTACGATCATTTGGACGGTGTATATAAAAATAATCCATTTTAGATTAGATTTGATCAGAGTAGAAAAAAAAAATATCAAGTTCAATTGAGTAAAAACCAAAACTGATTTAATACTCAGAAGAAAAAAAAAAGAATTGCCAGAAGAAATCAATATCCACTTAGCAGAAATCATAAAGTTAAAACGAAAGAAAAAGAATACAGCCTACTGTATTCTTTAAGAAATCTAAGATAGAAAATCTTCTAGAACTTACCCCTGTGAAAACAGCGCAACTTGAGCAAGTCCTGGTAGACCTGCAAGAGAGGCGGTGTATTGCTGTTGCATCTTCAACTGCTCTTGAAGACTGCCTTTGCGACCGCCTGCCAAATATTGTTGGAGGAGAAGACTTTGAACTGCTTGTACCTATAAGACAACGTAAGAATAAAATATAAAACAAAATAAACAGATAGTATTTTGAGGAACGAAATTACGAATTCTAAATTTATAAATTGAACGATTCATGACGTCAAACTTACTTGTTCTGCTGGATTCGGTGGTCTTTGATTTGGTGATGGTGATTGTACATTTGATGAAGTAGCAGTAGAGGGTAATATTGAAATTTCTGGATACTCTCTCTCAAGGGTTTCCTAAAAATACATGCAAATTTATAGCAAAATACAGTTAAGATATTGTAATGTTTTGGGTCACTGGATAAAAGGAAATCATTAGAATTGTACTAGCTGATGCCTGTGACTTAGTCCGCGTGGATTAAAGTTTTTTGATTCCCGCGGTAACTCTTTTAATTTTCCGGGATGCCTAGCCTATTTGTTATTCCAGACTATAATCTATCTCTGTGCCAAATTTCACCCAGATCCGTTCAGCCATTCTGGCGTGATTGAGTAACAAACATTCATCCGTCCATCCATTCAAACTTTCGCATTTATAATATTAGTATAGTTTAAAAAGATGGACTTGTCTACAATCACTATTACTCATTTGTTTTAAAGATAGGGGTTCGTCTTAGCGGTATAAAAGCTTATTAAAATGGTAAAAAGACTTACTTTGCTCACCTTTGTAGCGGCCAATCCTATGGGTCCAGGGTCCATTGAATTGCTATGCTTCTTCACCATATGACTGAACAGAAGCTTCAAGTCCACATACGCCTGACTGCAATGAGGACAATGGTAGTGCAGATTCATGCCACCAGCGTTTTTGTTCAAAGGACACGCTTGATCGTGACAGGATGGTGGTATGGTTGGTCCTGGAATTTTTGGTGATTCAAAAGGCTTCTTTTCATATTCTCTCATTTTCAATTCCTTTGACGGTGATGCATCATATATACTTCTTGGCGAAGGCGACGATGTATTGCTTCTGAGGTGAGACGATGGATAAAATGTTCCTGTCGCTTTTACTACTGAAATAAACATGGAGACTTAAGATAATGTGATAAACTTTAATATGCTAGGCGTAGAAACTACTATGGGTATGGGTATTGGTTACTATAACTGCCATACCCCTAACAGGTTAGCCCGTTACCATCTTAGACTGCATCATCACTTACCATCATGTGAGATCGCACAAAAGGGCTAACTTGTTATGGAATTTAAAAAATACTTAATTTGACTCCGCAAACTTATTCCGTAGAAAGAAATTCTTCGATTATTTTTTTCCTTGATGAGCTATTGAATTTTTATTAATTCGTGATTGATTGACTGTGAGTATTTTGTTTCGATTAATTGTTTTCCTAATTGATGGATTGTTAAAAGTAATAAAAAAAAGTTACCTTAACTTACGTATAATAACAATGGGCCTAAATTCGTAATGATCGGAAACTTAATAATTCTTATTAATGGATCGATGTAAATGTTATCTGACTGTATCTAATAATTAAAATTACAGTGATTTATGGTATGATAGAATAATGCTTACCCGAAACATTGTCCTGTTCTCTTTCAAACTCGTTTTTGATCGAGAAATTAGTAGGACCATAATCCATTTGCTCTTTCATAGATGCAATACTGTCAGCCGAAGCCCTCTCTTTAATAGAATAATCTTTGGCTTCATCATAAGATTTCTCTGGTTCCTCACTCTTTATAACTGGAGTTCCTCTTCCATGTTTATGAGTTGCCAATGCCGAGTATTGTGTCAAAATTGCTGGGCAATTATTTCCCTGAGCACAATGGAAATGTGATCTCAACTGGTTTTTAAAGCAACTTTTTCCTCCACACTGGTCGAAGGAGGCAAAGTAATCAAATCCGTCCAATAATGGACTGACTGCGTGGGATTCCCTCATGTGCGTTTCCATTGTAATGTGTGCCTCGCTTGCAAAGCTACAGTTGAAGCAATGGAGATGAATCCTGGTTGATCGTAATTGACAGTTAGAGTAGTATTGGCTGCATGTTTCTGGTACGGTAAATACTTCGAAATGTTGGAACCTGATACGCTGTAAGGTAAAAGGATTCTTAAATAAACAAATCCATAAGACTTAAAATCAAACTAACTCAATTTTCATAAAGAAATACTTACAGGAAATTCCTCTACAGTAGTTATGACTGGTGAATGTATGACTGGAGGTAGTTGGTTGCTTTTCGGAAGTTTAAATGATGTGAATATAGCTTGGGGTGTTACCTACAAAATATTAAAATAAAAATTAACAGCCAAAAGAAGAATTTATTCGAATGCCTTTGAAGAATTAAAACGTCATTTAGTTTCAGGAACTACATGAACTAATATTATCATGATCAAATGCATCAGTAATAAAAATTTGTGCTTACATTATCAGTCCAAACTTCAACAACTCGGTTCTTTGGCGGTCTTCCCCTCTTCCTGCTAAACATTTCATCCAAAGAACTGGAAGGGTTCACATGCTGTGGCACTATACCAGGGTTTGGGCCAAGGCTCAACTGAGCTTGCAAGTTTGGAGTCAACTGGGAGGATAGAGTTGGCGTCATTTGGGCCAAGTGGGCCAAATTTGTTGGAAGATTTGGCAAGTTTGGTACTTGACCAAGTTGCGCTGCCATGTTCGGGTGTAACTGAGCTGAGAGTTGGGGAGTGAAGCTTGGTGCAAATCTGGCCGCTAAGTTTGGGGACATTGGGCTCAAAATTGCGTGCTGACGGTGGTGTTCCAGACGTCTAAATGGATGCTCCTCTGAACATAGTATTACTGCTCCACAGTTTTCCTGCAAACGAAAGTATAAAGATATTACATTCCTGAATTTTCCATAATAATCTGAGAATATATTACATAATGCAATATAGTTGGAAAGTATCCATGTTCACACAGCTAAGTGGCAAACTACTAGTTTATGCGTTGGCATGTTTTTGTTCAAATCGTACTACTTATACTTAAGACTACCCTCATTATAAATTAAAGATAAATTAAATTAATATTTTGCTTGGAATTGTTGCTTGTTAAGAAACTTTTATGACTTCCTTATTAACCATACAAATATTTTTAAATATTCGTAAGGTTATTGAAATGTAGTAAGTATGATAATTGAAGATTTTACAATATTTTAAAGTATATAAACATTTTACTCACCCAAGTACAATGATAATGGGTTATGTCCCTGATATGCTGACAGGCGGAGTTACTGCACGGGTTATTCCTCGTGTACGTGATGAAGTATGCTTCAGTCACTTGGTTTTGCTGTTCGTGCTCCATCACGTGCTTCACCATTGTGTTATGGCAACTGAAATAAAAAATATTTAGTTAACACACCTGTTAAAGTTTATGAAAAGCCTTTTGGAAGTCTCATAAGTGATGATTATTAATCTTATATCTGTTTGTCTGTTATACCAAACAGCTTTCAATATTTTTTGGAAGTAGTCTCAAAAGCATTTATTATCTACCTAAACTCCCATCAAAATTCAAATCTTTCTTAT
Organism: Erebia epiphron; assembly: GCA_963932025.1. NCBI lineage: Eukaryota > Metazoa > Arthropoda > Insecta > Lepidoptera > Nymphalidae > Erebia > Erebia epiphron. The sequence continues at coordinate 26,467,988 of OZ009947.1, read as the reverse complement.
GTTCTTACATCATACTGATAGTTACGAGTATAAATGTGCAATTTTACTACTTATCTGATTAGTTATACCTTAAAATTACGATAAACCGGTAGATAGATAGATAATAAGTAGATAAATGCTTTATGCCACACAAAACATAAAAATAATAATAATAAAGCTAACGAATAAAAACAAATAACATATCCGCAAGTCTTATCCCTAAAAGTGATCCCTTCCAGACATTCCTTAATTAAATATAATTATACTCCATAATAATTAGGGGTAATCAATATGTCCTACCTATGAGCTAACTTGCATCCCTCAGCCAAGCAGTGGTAATGCTTATTGCAAGCGCTGCATTTATTGCATTTGTCTTCAGGGTCCTTGCCCCCACTGAAGGTTTCTATGTACTTGCGTGATACCTCGTCTATCAGAGACTGGTTCTGAAATTTGAAAAAAAAAGTTTTTAATGAAAATGTTATGTTGATTGAAAATATTTTTAATAAACCATAAGCCTAATCTAATGACTAATTACCAAACAAATCGTGTCTAATTGGAGTAGTAGATCCAAAATATTATTTATTGATAGTATTCTAAATTCAAGCTGATTCTTTGCTCAAAACATAGCTTTTCTACAGGATTTTTTTGGATTTTTATGTCAAGGTCTAAGCTAGATTGTATTATGTATTCTCTAAGTTTCTGACTCTAAGTGAGTCACTTTTCACTCACTGACTTCTCAGTGAAAACCTTGACTTTTTAATGATCAACTTTTAGTCAGCAACATTTGAGTTCCATTTATAAGTCAGAATTACGATTAAATAAAATTGGATTACAAAAAAAATTGAAAAGGATATGACGTTTATAAAAAACAAACCACATTAGCACTGACAATTAAGACAGAAAGACAATTAAAAAATTATCCACAGTAATATTATAAATGCGAGTCTGTCTGTCTGCTGAGCTTTCACGGCCCATCTATTCAATCGATTTTGACAACATTTGGTCCACGGGGAAGTTGCATCCCGGAAGGATATAGACTACTTTTTATCCCTGAATATTTTATTATCTAGTATCATTATAATATATTGTAAATATACAAAACTACCGGTTAAACTCACGTGTTATGTCGGAAAAAGCGCCTGACTGGTTTCGAACCCGTGACTCTTATTCATGAGCCTGTTCGCGCAACGAGGCCGCTGTAAGACTGCGGGCTGCGTGTCGTATAGCTTTCTGCGAGGGGTGTTGAGGTGGAGGGGGAGGTGGCAGCCGGTGGTTTTGTATGAATATCCCTCACGATAGTGTAAACGTTATTTTTTCTTTGTACTTACAAATGGTTGAGCATAATCATCCATCATGGAGCTGGACATATCATCATCGCCGTGCATGGTGCTGCCGGGAGAGTACATGCTGAGGTCAGCGCCCTGCTGCATCAGCGCGCTCTGGATCACTGATGTTGGTAGGCTGTGGATAAATGCATCATGCTTTAGAATATTTTCATAGAAAATGAATTCTTTTTTCTTATTCTTTCTTAAGAAGAAAGAGGAAGAAAGAATTCTTCTTCTTCTAAAAAGTAAGAAGAAGAAGGAGTTTCTGAAGGAGGAGTTTCTTAAGGAGTTTTGAGCCTTGTCTCAAAACTTATTAACAAATTGTTTGTTACAAACAAATCATCAGGTCAGGATACCATCAAAAGTCAAAAGTCAAAATAACGTTTATTCAATTTAGGTAGGTATACTACACTTATTGACGTCGAGTTTTTTATAATATATAATGGTGATAATCAGTAACGGTATCTTAAAACTAAAGCTACGAGGGTTCCAAACGCGCCCTGGTCTGAGAAGAGCCCACAACAAACTCAGCCGGGTTTTTTTTTTCATTATCACCATTTCACAAATCATCTTAACTAAGGAGTCCATCAGGTGAGATTGCAGTCAAGGGCTAACTTGTAGCGGACAAAAGAAATGTTATGCAGTAAGTCTTACCCAAAACTCATCTCCTGTTCCTTCCTCTCATGCTTTCTCTTATGAGTGAAGATCTGGCTGCTGGAATGCAGCACATAGTTGCAGTGAGGCCTGATGCAGTGAATGTGATTGCAGGTGCGGCTGAAGCGGCAGTCGCGGTAAGGGCAGGCCTCATTCTTCATGTACTTCTTGAATCCGTCTTTGGAGAGGGCCTCGTCCTTGATGTGGTAGGTTTTGTGTTTCTCTAGAAAGAAGAGTGTTCACATTTAGTATTCGAAGAAAATGAAACAGGTTCAATGAAAGAAGAAGTAAGGGTCTTGAAGATGTAGTAAGTGTACTTTCAGATGCTTTGGCTAACGTATGCTCTACCAGTTGGATGAAACTACGTTACATGCATGGACTATTGGATCAAAACTTGATACAATTGTTGTTAGCGTAATATAATTGTAATGTGTAAACTAAACCTTACATATTATTATCTATACCAATGTACGAAAAACCTTGTACGCAGAGCCATGAACTCCGTATTTAAAAAATTTAATGTCAGCCTTCACCGGTGACAAAACTCTCTAGTCTTTTTGTCTCTGGTTCCGAGGCCTCGAGGTTCTCGAGGCGTACCGCTCGGCGCTCTCTCCCGCGACTTGCATTGTATATTTTTGTGTGCCTTTTTGAGATTAAACTAAATCCAAGTTGATCGTGCATTATTGTTTCACTGAGCCCAAAAAACCCATCATGGACGACCTCCCTGGCGCAGTGTTGAGCGCTGTTGTCTTAACGTGGGAGGTTCCGGGTTTGATTCCCAGCAAGGTCTCTGGTCTGGTCTAGAGGCTTCGGCCGTGGCTATAGTTACCACCCTACCCACCTACCCACCGTACGATGCCGTGTAGAAACCGACTAGGGATATGGGTTTAATATAACTGTCATACCCCTAACAGGTGAGTCCGCTACCATCTTAGACTGCACTTACCATCAGGTGAGATCGCAGTCAAGGGCTAACTTGTAGTGGAATAAATTTAATAAAATGTTTTCTACTGGATTATATGCAAAATATTTAGCCTAGTTTACTAGCGATGTGTCTTTTGTACAAGCAAGACAATCCAAATTTATTTCCTTGTATTCGCTAGAATATTTCAAACCCGTAGATATTCTTTAATACATAGGTCATTCAGAGTAGGTACTTCAATTAGCTACATTCCTTCTGTTTTGCTCATATAATTTTCCTGGGTTCTTTGAAATCATAAAATTTAAATGATCAATTGGTTAAATTGCTAACTCCCAAGTGAATTCACTCGTGTAGCAGATATTATTCGCGTGCCTTTGCATGGTCATTCATAATCAGCCGATGATTGTCATAAAATTGAGAATATTCGCAGAGTAATTTAACTTTACTCGTGTAGATTTATCAGGACGTTTTAAATGACCCTGTATGTTTCTAAATTCATAATTTATGGTACTTGTTCAAATGACGTAGGTACTTCGACGACTCAAATAATATTATAAAAACTATATTTAATGCTTTTGTCTACCTCCACCACAAATTAAGAATTCTAACAAGACCTCAAACATATTCTGTAGTTATTATGATTATTAGTAGGACTAGCAGATGCCCGCGACTTTATCCGCGTGAAATAAGTTTTTAAAATTCCCACGGGAACTCCCTAGTTTTTTGGGTTGATATAATATAAACTATGACACTCACAAATAATGTGGCTTTCTATTGGTACCAGAATTATCAAAATCGGTGCAGTGGATTCAGAGATTATTAATCTCGCAAACTTTACCTCTTTATAACATTAGTATAGATTTGCTTTATTTTTCAGAATGTTAACTAAAAGTTTAGCCTCACTTTGTTTAAGTTTTTTGGGCTGATAAAAGAAAATGAATACATACTATTTTGAGTACCAAGCAGATACTCATATACTTACCCATATCAGCTTTATTCTTAAACGTGTACGTGCAGCCAGGCCTCCTGCAATGGAAGTGCGTTGTTCTTTGGCCAGCGAAGATGCAATGCGGAGCTGAGCAATTTTCAGTCGCCCTGAACCTTTGGAAACCCTCCTGAAGGATTGCCGAGTCCTTGCGGTGGTAGTTGGCGTGCATTTGGACGTCTGACGTGGAGATGTATACCTGGAAATTGAGTTTAATCATTTGATTCGCTGTAGACTTACTGTAGACTTGTAGATTCTTGATTTCAAAGTTTCTACTTCTAGTGTAAGTATTCCGAGTGTGCGAGATCTAAAATTGACCTTAAAAACCAGTTGTAAAGAATCAAAAACCCAGAACATGGTCTCTTATTTAGAGCTGAAAATTATAACCTAGCTCGCTTGTGCATTAACAAAATAAAAAAAACCCCAGCAATATTTAGTAGAATCAAAAGAAAGATAAATAATTAATTATGAGAAAAAAACGTTATGAGGTGACCTCTAGTTCTCGAATTTTTTTTCTTGCAATTAATAAAATAAATATAGTTAAAACAAATGGTATCATATATTTTTTACCTTATCACAGCCATCTTGAATGCAGTGGTAGTGGGTTTGACTCCGGTTGTGAGGACAGTCGGTGAATCTCTCCGAGCAGTCATCCAGAGGTGAGTATCGCATGAAGCCATGCGCTAAGGATTCGTCGCGTTTCTTGTGCCACTGAAATAGTAGTTGTTATTAGATTAGTTGTTATTATAGTACACAAAGCGGCCTTATCGCTATGTAGCGATCTCTTCCAGGCAACCTTAAGATCAGGAGAACGCCAGGAAACCAGACTGCAGGCGTCACAAAATTAATGTTCCTCACACAGTAGCTCTTATGATCTAGAGAGGACAAGGGCTGGAAATAAATCCATTGGAGCGATTACGTAATAGGAATTTACTAAAAAAGCTCTTGGACCTTTGGTTTCCGTTAAAACGGCTATCCCACGAGTTTAAGGAGTTTAAGGTTAAACACTGAGACTTAGGATTTTGTTGTAGGGGCATAATAATAAAGGTTTAAAATCTTGCAACTCAAAATTCTATGTCTACAAACTTGAAATTTTGCATGTAGGTTACTATAGAGATCCCCACTTCAAAGGGATTTTCAGAGGGTAAGGCATAGTTTAATACAAACCTTAAAGTGTCTGATCATCTCTTCTTTCTTGCAGAACACCCTGGCTGTGCAGTCCATGCAATGGAAGTGCTCCCGATAGCCCAAGTCTTTGCAGTATGAAGACCCACATTCTAGAGTTGAACTGTACCTGAAAGTAATACGGAAGATCCGAAGTTAAGAAAAATTTAAGAAAATGAGAAATATTTGAGGATTCAAAGCCGAGCTAAAGGAGAAAGAGGAAATTAATTACTTTAGGATAATAATGTCCTGCTGATTGAATTGCAGACAATTAGAGAATTTCCATTGTTATGAGACATCTACGCGCTAGAAAATATGTGCACAGATGTATTCTCAATGATCTTATTCTCATCATTCGATGAAATTTCTGACATCACCGGAGAGAAAACCAACGCCCGATAACGGCTCTATAAGTTTTCAGAGGTATGGAAGTGGAACAAGACAAAGTTCCTAACACGCTATTTTTCGCCAAACTGGAATTCGAACCAGGAGCTCGTCAACCGCAATCAAACATGCTAACTACTAGACTAGAGTAACGAGCCAAGAGAGTCAGGTAGAAATTAAAGAAGGACAGAATTTAGGGCTGAAGGAAGAAATCTCTCTAGACGCAATTTGTTTTTTTTTTGTTTTCTTTAATGCTCTTAGCATTAATCCGTTCTTAATATTATGAATGCGAAAGTATGTCTGTTTTTCTGTCTGTCTGCGACGCGTAGACGACCCATCTTTTTAACGTATTCTGATGAAATTTTGTGTAAAGTTACATCCCGAAGAACGACATACGCTACTTTTTATCCCGGAAAATTAAGGAGTTACCACGCGGACGTAGTCGCAGGCATCATCTTGTAAACTAATAAAAATACGTATAAAACGTGAATCTAAGATTTTTATAGGTCACTAAACAATAAAAAAAAGAAAGTTATCCATCAACAATAATACCTAAGCACTTTAAGAGTTTAGCCTCACTCACAAGTAGGCGTGCCAGATCTATTCAATTAAACTATTCCATACAAACTGTTATAATAAAAGGAGGATTATGTAAATGTTATAAAAGCATTTTTAATACTATTACAGGAGATTATCTTTGACACTAAATCTGTACCTCTTGACGTATCTGGAGTAATCCACGGTTGTTTGCGCGGAGTTCTTGCGCGCTTGGTCCAGATGATTCAAGGCGGATAGGAGGCCTGCACAAAAAAATAATCGGCTGTTAGAAAAGATAAGGTCTTAAACTAAAATCCCAAAAGCCTAAAGGTGACAGCATAGACCACTAGCTTCCTCGTAGCTTTAGTTTTAAGATACCGTCGCCATCACGTCTTATTTATTATTACTTATTTAGTGTTGAAGTGTATTAATTCAAAGGTGTGTGGAGTTTGCTAATTCACACTTTGCCAGAGTGGTGGACCATGAGCTAAAACTTTCTCATTCTGAAAGAAAACATTTTGCAATTTTTATGGAAATTGAGAAACATACATTTATTATGTGCTTGTAATAACCCACCCGTATTGAGTAAAGAAACGGCTGTTCCAAAAAAATACGTATTATGCTAATACTCAATACAACAATAAGCAACCATACGTCCAACCATTCCTTTTCCTCAAAACTTATTCTTTTGTTTGGAACAGCCAAATCACCTCCATGCATCATATTCAAAACGAACAATGTACTGTTTTCATCGTGTAGGAAATATTTAATAACTTCCAAGTCACTATCATTCAAATCACAGCCGTTCGCGTTACGTCTAACGCAGACTACCGACTACATTTTGTCTGACGAAATTCGGCTAAAATAGAACTTGATAGGGTATACTGATAAAAGTTTTACGCATTCACTAAATTTATACACAGTACCAACTTAAATAAAACTGTCTCTGAATGGCTTATATTATTTTGTTAAATATTATGTATTTTATCATATACATATAGTTAAAAAAGAGTAAAGGTGTGTCCATCTCAATGGTCCATCGCAAATAACCAGTGTAGTGGTAGTGGTAACTATGGGTAAACCCATCTATATATTGGGCTGTATAGTGGGCAGGCTAATGGCGATAATTTGAGCTTATGATGGTGATAATCTATATATATAAAATTCAAAGTCCTGACTGACTGACTGACTGACTGACTGACTGACTGACTGACTGACTGACTTATATATCAACGCACAGCCTAAACCGCTGGTCCTAGAGACATGAAATTTGGAGAGTGTGTTCTTTGTGATGACTAGGTATCCACTAAGAAAGGGTTTTTCGAAATTCTACCCCCAAAGGGGTAAAATAGGGGTTGAAAGTTCGTATGAAAGTCCGTCGTTTTTCAAGTTATAAACATGAAACTTGGTATATGAGCTACGGGTTGAAAATAAAGAAATACGTGTTTCACAGTTTTTGAAAATTCGACCCCCAAAGGGGTGAAATAGGGGATGAAAGTTGTTATAAAAGGCCTTCTTTTCTCAAGATAAAAATTAAGGAGTGCCTGTGGGAATTAAAAAAACTTAAGCAACGCGAACGAAGTCGCGGGCGTCCGCTAGTAAATGATAAATGATTTATTTATCTCACATAGGACAACTTGTGTCACTTATGATTCGTCAAACTCTAGCACCGGTTCGGAAAACTGTTTCTACTGAGAGCTGAAGAGAGAGAGAATATTATAAATATAGGAGTAAGCACGGTTAAGAAATGTCGTCAATTCTATTAGGCAATATATGGAAAATTTTGCACAAATGAAGTATGGTCATCATGTGCTAATACAGATTATTTTAATAAGCATTATTATGAGTCGGCGTAAAATACACCGCTTCTCGTCCCTAGTCGTAAAAATATCGGTGTCAGAATAACTCGATTGTGTGCGTTAACTCCTAGTCTTATAGCGGCGTACGTTTTTAGTTCAAAAGGAACTTAAACTAGCTCGTAGAGCGGGCCCCTCCCAACATCAAGTTTTGGAGTATCAAATAAATTATTATGGTAATTAATCAATGTTTTCTCCAAGTCACTCTGGGCTTATGCCATTGTGAGTGATCGTTGACTCCTCTACATACAGTATTACATCACAGATCTGTTTTTGTAAATCAACTTTTTTGAAACCGACGACCGGAGAGATGGCTTTCACTAGAGGGTGCAATTTTCCGCATTTTTTGTAAAAAAAAACTGTCACCATTGTTAAAATGGTGGTTTTATAACTATTTAACGAAAATACACTATAGCTTTAGTACATAGTAGGTAGTCGTGTTTTTGGTTAAACAGTAAATTAGCTCTAGATCTTATTAGTGATATTAATTGTATTATTGAGTGGCAAAGCTAATATCCATTGTGCTAATAATATTATTGCTGTAATTCTAACAGAAATGTAACAAGAGGAAGTAATTAATGGTAAAATTTTGGGCACAGTTTAAACTCGTCAAAATCGTGTTCTGTGGGGAGCGGGGAACCTTGCAATGACAGAGCATGAGACTAGCAACAGTGGACGTCGGATAAACTCAAACTCAAATCAATTTCAAATGGTTTCATGACATCGAAGGTTTCATGACTGGAACCCCTTGTTTTTACTCTACAATCGACAATGGTTAGGAAAGTTAAATATTATGTAAATAAGTTTCTAGTTTAACAGGGTAAAGTGCAGTTTTTTTGACGCGCGTTTTACTGTATAAGGTTAGCACCTCTAGCAATATGATATCTCTGTGCGCGACCGATTTTATCAGTTAATAAAAAATCTGTATCTATTAGTAGTGATACTTTATTACTTTATCGCTCATTTTGAACTATATCTCTAGATTTGTTTCCACATAGTCATTGCGAAACAAATTAATAGATTCCTAAGTCTTGTAGTAATACGTATTGTTTGAAGTTTTTACAATTCCTTTTAGTATTACGATTCGATTTAAGTATTTCCCAATCGTTAAAGGAATAAAAACAATAATTGTATTTGATATCGTATCTAGATCATTAAGCGATTTACGTGCCTAGACACGCCAATAGATTCAAAAGCTGCGTTCGACGCACTAGTTTCTACGTGTGTGAGTGTGTGTGTGTGGTGTGTGTGCATGTGTGCGTGTGTGCATTGTATGTGCGTGTGTGTGTGTGTGTGTGTGTGTGTTTCTGTGTGTGTGTTTATTCACTTTGATACACGGCTGAAATTTGTATGCCATTATGCTTATGCAAATAAAGCTTAGTTTGATTTGCTATCAATGCAGACATTGGGTCTCTGATCCACAGCTCCGCTCAGCTATGCAGGTGTGCGATGCGCCTTAAAGCGAGGTCGTGCGTCTTACTAGAGAACAGAACTATTGTACAAAAAAATTTGAATTACCCGTTTTACAACAATTGAGACATGTCGCAACACAACCTCCTTGATTTTTTAGAACATTAGGTTTAGTATGAAATATGAGTTCCATCTCACCAAAATTGATAGAATTCGATCATCGAAACACTTCACCGTAAAACTTGAAAGCTTCAAATCGTCAACACATCTACAGCCTTCACTCTGAGCAGTAAATAAACAAAAGTAACTAAAACTCGGTGCAAGTGGTAGTGATTCACGGATTCATACCTTATCACCATGAAGCCATAAGCCAAAATGGCCGAACTAAGCCTTTGTTATACAGACTTTGAGTAAAATGCCTGAGAAGCAATTTCTTCGAGGCTTATACCCATTGAACTCACCGTCAGACCCAAGACCACTAGTCACCGAATTCTTGACTTTAAATCATAAACTTTTGGGTTCATTTTACTTTGATGCTATTGCGTTTCAGAATTCGAATTCTTCCAACGTTGTCGAGACCTCCAAACTCGTACTAAGTCTACGTAAGAGTTTTGTAAGACGAATTAATACCTATACTTATGTAGATTAGCGTTCACAACACAATGGACGTTAACATACGGCCCGATAATTTGTCGTGTTACATAAGACGCGTGAACACTCGCTGTAATAATAGATGAGGGATTGGAGAGCAGGTTATTATAAACGAGGGAGAGAGATCTCTTGTTCTTAAGTTTCTAATGTTTGAAGTGTTTCCATTATGACGGTCCGAAAAAACATACTAATTAAGCTCATCGTACGCTCGATTGCGTTTCTCACTTCAAAAGCTAAGAATTTCCTATATCTACTTTGTATTGTGTTCCAGGAGCAATATTTTCAACCGACTTCAAAAAAAGGAGGAGGTTCTCAATTCGACTGTATTTTTTTTAAAATGTTTGTTACCTCAGAACTTTTGACTGGGTGGACTGATTTGGATGATTCTTTTTTTATTTGAAAGGGCATACTTTCCAAGTGGTCCCATATAAATTTTATCGAAATCGGTCGAGCGGTTTTTAAAATATAAACAATAAAATAAGTACTTTGTATAGCGTGTGCTTGTTGTTGTAAAGTTGGCGCGGGAGTTTGAAGTCGGTTGTTTAAAAAGAATTTTTTATATTAAATTATTGAATACTTCTGGTGCTACCTGGATCGATCTTTTCGTATCTCTAACAAATAAAGAAACAAATGCTTTATTCCTTGCTAGCTCTTATTATATTGTTTATTTTATTCCGAATCGGTAGTAGAGTTTTCAAGACAAGACAAGACGTATCAGAAACACATGTACGTATGTTCATTATTATGTACAAATTGTAGACTGCTACATGGTATTCCGTATACCGCTACATCTTAGAAAGAAGAAATCGCAGTCAAGGGTACCTTCACTAAATAGATAGATAGGTACCTACTTTTACGGTTAATCCATCACACAAATGTCCAACATATCCGTCTATTTTGACGGTCCGGAAGGAAAGTCAGCATAAAATAATGGAAATGCGCTCTTAATAGATCACGATTTTATAAGTGATTGTGCGAAAACGATATAGAAACGTACATGTACCGTATTGTTACGTCGATAATGAGTGTGAAGTGTATTTATTGCTTTTAATTCGTGGATTTGATTAGAATGATGTGGAGTATTATGTATTACGGGGTTTTTTGGAACAATAGCGTCTTTGTTTCGGACCTCCGAGTCAAGTGGGATATACCTACCTATGGAGTGGTATAATGTATGAGTATTAATTACATTAGTGTGACGTCACACTGGAAAGAGCAGGGTTAAAGGACCCTCACTCGGTGGACGGACGACATCGAACGAGCCGCTGGATCTAGGCGGTGCAAGACCGCGGCGTGTGGTAACCCTTGCAAGAGACTTATTAGACCAAAAATTATAAATTCCAAAACAATGCCGGATATCAAACCCGAGGCCTCCCACTATGAGACCGCAACGCTCACCACTGCGCCAGGGAGGTCGTCAGACAAAAAGTTATAAAACGGAATAGTATGTAGAAGTCTTAATTGCATCTTAACACATAGGTACAAAATTATGCATACAAAACAGAAGACAGGAAACTGTGGTAATGCGCAAAGGCGGCCTTATCACTAAAGTGATGTTTTAAAGGCAACCCGAGCGTACAAAAGCTGATAACACTAGGTATAGGAGTTCACGTGGTTGATGCACATAAAAGAAAATAAAAGGATAAAATATACTTACTTAATCATACATACCATAGTTTACATAGTTAGAAACTTAGTGGAATTTTACCCCCACTCGTGTGTTCTAGCTGTTACGGGCGTACCTAGATGCAGTGTTATACCTACACACCTATCGACCGCCTCTCTTTGTTTATGAGGCACGCCCCATCTAGGCTTAAACTTACTCTTTAGTTTCAAAATTATTCATTCTTCAAGGTTTTTATCCCCGGCCGCAAAAGGGGGTTAATCCTCCTGTGTGTATTTGTAATAATGTGTGTATTTGTGTATCTGTCGTAGGGATTTAACCACAAGTTGAAAAATTCCTCCTCAAGACATGTTATTTTAAATAAAAACTATACGAAAGGTATTATGTAGTTAAAAGAAGATGGTATCATGGCGACGCGGGCTAAACAAAGGAATTCTATGGAATAACCAGAGTCCATCAATCTTGTTCCGCCATAGTTCAAACATAGTATACAAAAAGTCTAATTGAAGAGTAGGATATTATATTCAAAATGATACCAAGAAAACCAAAAGATTGGAATCCAACTGAAATCGTAAAACTCAAATCAACCCATACTGAGTTAAAACCATAAAAGCATCAGGAACTCAAAACAAAAATCCCAGACGAAAATATCATAAACGAAATCCATCAAGCGTTAAAAAATTCCGGCAACTTTAAGGGTCATTGGAAACGGCTGACAAATGTGGCGAAAACTTTACGTTTCAGACATTAACTAATTTGGAAAAATGGTTGCACTTAATAGTGATATCGAGCCGATCAGATTTTGTCGCAGAGAACAAATGCAAATGCAGATTACAAGGATACTATATTGGTAAGACAGGAGATGATATTATATTGGTAACGCCAAGGCATGAAATAGATATATCCGAGGTTCTTACTTAATTAATAATTACACATAAGAAAATTATTTGATTCATTATGTACACCATGTACCTGCATACATTCTATATCCTAAAATGTGCATAATCGTCGAATTTCTGTTATCAATCTATTTATAATCTATTGTTATGTGTAGCAGGGTAATTTGACGAAAAACATACGTATCATTCATTGTTGACAAATATTCAACGTTCTTACTTATTTGTAGAAAACATATATTACATTGAATATGGAAATCCGATATAAGTCGTAATCAAATCGGACACCGCTTTTCCGATTTCACTGAGTCTAAAAACGGCTAATGTTGGATAAAAATCGACCGTCGGCGCTATCGCTAAACCAATTCCTTCTTTACGAACATCTAATTTTCTCAAATGTAAATTCACATCATCTCATTTTGACGGCTGCCACGATGTTAAATAAGATCGCTTTCAGATAGGCACCGTTAGCCGCGCGGTCTATCATGTTAGGAAATAGCTTTTTAATTTTGAATCGATGCTGTTGTGCAATTTTTTGGTCTATTTTAAAGAAAGATTAGGTTCACAACGGTTTTTAAAACATTGATTATGATAGCCCCGAAAGTTGAGATTATAACATTCCTACAATCACAATTATTATTATTATTGGTGTGTTTGCTTGAATTTATTGTAGATATCTTCGCTACAAATATAGCCTTCGTAATAATAATTTTAAGATACGTAACTATCTTACCTATTAAAAGCAAAACTTTTTTTCAAAATTGCAAATTAAAATATAGAATGGAGTGAAGTATCTCGGTAAGGAATTTACTTATTTTTGATATTTTCAATGACTGATTAAAATTCTAGATTAGGCAAAACTTTCTGTTTGAGCCTAGAGTGAGTATTTAAAATTTACCTCTGATAGTATTAATAAAAGTAACAATGCACTCATTTAGGTAAGAGATATATAGAAAATAGTAAGACTATTTAAGTTATTCTAGTCACTGGAAATTCAGATAAGTCATTAAATTCTGCGGATCGCAAAACCTAGAATCTAAAATTTAAATGACGATAATATGTTTCGAGACATCAATTCTGCTATGCTAAGTACTTAATTACTTAGTAACTTACTAAGTACTTGTCAAGTTGCGTTATAAATATACCAATCTGAAAGCTCTCTTACACGATGGGGGGAAACAAAAAAAAAGACAATGGTGAACGCGAGACCACATCAGATAATGTTGGACATAATAAACATTTATACTTAGGTGGTTTTTTAGGAAATTTCGTAAGATATTGCGCCGGTTCATTCAACCGAAACAATGGGGTCCTCATAATGTACAACATAATGGGTTTTTGAATTCACTCAGTGGAACCATACGTTGTGATCGAAAGTTTTTAAGGCTGACCATACATCATAACCTTGTAGATTTTATTGCTTATATGAAAAGTACTAAAAAGATGCAGAGACAAAGAAAATTTATAACTGAAGATAAATAGAGTTTTTTAAATTTAGATACAAAGTAAGTAACGATAAAAATGAAATAGTCATCCCACATTAGATTTAGTCTAGTCTCTAGAAATAATAGTTCTCAATCGACTTCATATAATACAAATAATTGTAATAATTTTTAGTCTTGACTTAAAAACATAAAAATATTTTTATTATATGATGTAACTAAAAATTTATGCTTTTCGCAATTTTTCCTTTATCTGAGCTATAAGACGTTGCTTCGTACCAAATTTCAAGATTCTAAGTTCACGGGAAGTACCCTGTTTCGATTCCTTGCGAGTGTCGAAAATTTTCAGCTTAAACGGCTCATCTTTTGATTGCGTTGGCTTAAAAGGTTGATTTTTTCACAGCTCCAAGGGACAGTAGACCTGAGTATTTGATATGAATTTCAGCTTGATACCTCCCATGCGTTCCTGAGAAAAATGGTCTTGACACACAGACGGACGGACAACAAAGTGATCCTATAAGGATTCCGTTTTTCCTTTTGAGGTACGGAACCCTAAAAAGGCGATTTTTAAAGAAACTGACTTAGATATGAACATAGATACATTTTTAACTATTTATTATACAGCTAGTTATAACTACATATTCGTTTCTCAGTAGAACCGATGGTAGATTCATGCAACTTATCATATCTGGTACAAGTTGTCCTACATGAAATAAATCATTTCATTTTCATTTATTCTTCTTCGGAAAGGATTTTCAGTAATTGTAAAGCAAAGCGGCTCGGTTTTTGAGTTGAGTGAATGTACAGAGAGCCTTAAGTTATCTGATTCGAAGAAACGGGTGTGTCCTCAAAGTTACCAATCGATACTTTTCTAACTACTACAGCTACCGGTTTGGAAGTCTTTATTTTAATACAATGCTTCAATCAATATCCGATTGAAAGTTACAAATGATTTCATCTGTCCCGTTTGAACTGACTTTTGGCGTATCCGTGACGAAATTTGAGACTAACATCCTGTTGCCAGTTACGAGTAAGTTCAACTTTTTCATTCACTATTACCAGAAATCTCTTATCGTGCAGCGGCACTTTATGGTTAATGTAATTGTATATGAGGCCTTAAAATGAGGAGGTCTTAAGTTGCAGAATCTGAGGTTGTGTGGGTGAGGGATCATGTCAGTCTTGTTACTAATTGAGGATGTTTTAACGCTCCAATAATATATAAATGCATATCACCATATCAGAAGAAAAATATATTTAAGAACCATGAAATCTACCTACACTAGATAGAACCTACTGAAAAAAGTCTATTTTAAATATACCTACTACTATTACTATATTTTTTTTTTTTTTATATATTCCATATATTATAATATATGTCCATGAAATAATAATTACCAAAAATATCTGTACTATATTAATTAATATTATAAATGCGAAAGTTTGGATGGATGGATGGATGGATGTTTGTTACTCAATCACGCCAAAACGGCTGAACGGATCTGGATGAAATTTAGTATAGAGATTGATTATAGTCTGGAATAACACATAGGCAAAATTAAAGAGTTAATATTGTAATAAGTAAAATTGAAGAACCAAAAACTTCAATTCACGCGAACGATGTCGCGGGCATCAGCTAGTTTTAGATAATCTGCAGCATCCATACTTAGTTGTAGCACATGGGGACTAGTTATGACAAAATCTTAAGACAAAATTCAACTAAGTAAATAGAAAACTACGGGTTTTAAACCACGATTGTCCAATCACCGATTTGAAATGGAGTATGCGATTGACTCTTTGATAAAAGTTTGATGGATTTACTGTACCCATTTTAATAAGCTCAAGATACTTTGTCAGACTGATGTTTTTGATCACGTTACGCACTCCTGTTTTTAAACGACTTCTAAAAATAGGTTCTCAATTCATCGCGTATCTTTTTTTTAAACATTTATTGAAAATAATACAATAGAACTTAAAGCTAGCTAGCTTTTGTCTTTTTTTTTGTTTGTATCATTATAAAAGTAATTATTTCGAGGTTTTAATTTTGCATCAACTATGGAAGGTATTGCGTCATTACTATTAGGGTTGAAATAATAAAAAATAATTTACTTAATGAGCGAAATATTAAAACAAGTCTAATTTCAGAGCAATTGCATATATAGTAATATTTAATTGGAATATCAGGAATTCTGGTAGCTAACACTTATCTTATAGCTACTCTTTAAGTTAAGTGTGAATAACCTACAAGAATTCCTTAAGAAAGAATGTGGTGAAAAGTTTCTTATTGAAAAAATTACAACGTACTTTTTAATAGAAAATTGTATCTACCACAGCTTCCGAATACCTTTGATAACCATCAAAAACTCGGTGATTGTTCTGTTTTTAGTAATGTTTTAGATTTACTAAAAGTTTTTTGAAAAGACGTTTAGTTTATTAAAGCAATACTTTTGAACAAGTAAATCTCCAAAAAGTATCACATTCCCACGTCATTTGGCGATATGACACAAAAATCACTATCTCATAATCCGTTTCTGACATTCGGCGAAGTGAAAAATGGATAAATGTCAGTGACGTGAAACATCTTGAGCTAAATCTCGTATGGGTACTTTTGGTGCTAACTGTACTTAGTTTGGATAAACAAATTTTTAAAGGTCATGTTACACGTGAACGCCAGTTTTTATTTGAAAACTTATCGATAGACAAAATCAGTCGAGCAAATTAAGACTTGAGACAAGACTCTTGAAAGGTAAATAGCTTGTGATCTCCAATCTACTGTATACGATTTCTTTAAAAAAATATAAAATTTTCCGAAGGGCAGAAAGTAAACATATAAAACTTTTCCGAAGGGCATATACATAAGTACTTTTACGTGTTATTTTAGGTTTAGGTTTGTGCAACTGAATTTGGGTGAAAACAGGTAGAAAGAATTCACAATTAAGTGCTTATTTTTAGATGACCTATTATTCTAAAGTTTTTGGTTTAATTACTGTCAGTAAATGAACGATTCTTTCATGTTTGTTTACTGGTTGCATGTCAATTTACATGTCTTCCAAAGGCAAATGTGCAAGGAATGAATAATTGACAAAAAAATAGTCTGATACCTTACCAGGTAAGAAATAATCCGATTGATGAATCAAACTGTTTCTTTGACTTCACATATAGGTATCGTTTTTTCGAATCCGAAGTCATTATCTCCACTAACAATGAAGTAATACGGTTCTAATAAGAGCACGTTTATTTCCCCCTGCCCATGTAGAATCTGATTATTATCAACGAGTTCAATAACTGCATCATCAATTCCTCGCATCCGCGCTCGGTCTTCCATCTCAATTGACATTTATTCCCTGCAAGTATCTCTAAAATGTAAATGCGGTTATACGCACCAACCCACAACCACCTAAACTTTACTATCACCGATCACAATTTTAACCTCTACTCCAACATCTTAAAGACTAACTTATATATTCTTAACAGCAATACAATCTTGTAATTTGGCTCATACGTCTGATGTAACTTGATACATTGCATTGATTGGTTTATTAAGATCATGTATTGAATCCAGAGCTCACGCTACATTGGTGAGGTAGTATAGTAAATTTCATAGCGCTATGAAAGAGGCAATGAGGCGGGGCGATAGGTGTACGTACAGAGAAAGATGTGGCTATTGACACACAGTATAACCACCTACTTTGGGTTTATTAATGAACTTAGGAACGTATGTTAACAAGTTTTCAATGAACTGATGGCATTAAAAGTGTTGTCAAAATAATAATTATTATTTCTAAAGAAACTGGAATTCATAACCTTATCTCATTTATGTTGACTTGTCTCAGCTTTGTATAAGACATATAATATTATATATGGTAACCTTCCTTGCGGGTTAAAATTTGGGACCATCAGTTGGTCCCAAGTAGATCCCCGTGGCCCGTTATTATCACTTATATATGTTAGTAATCTTAAACCGTAAAGTTAAGAAATAGGAGATTTCATACTTTTATTTGAGTAGTTTGTAGAATAGAAGGATCTTGACCCTCAGCAATGAAGATTAAGATACAAAGAGAGTCAGATGATAAGAATGAGACATTCAACTTATTTGCGCATATCGAATATAGAACGAAAGAAAATCGATTAAAATCTCATGATATTTCAAACTAAGCATAAATTGAATTGCAAACAAGAAGTTAACAAAGAAAACAATGATCCATAGGTTTCGCTTATTATAAATTTAAAACAATTACTGTCCCGGACTTAATTCAATTGACATTAATAAAACAAAAATGGATTCCACTCGAGACAGAACAGCGTATCAAGAATCTCAAAGTACATGAAACAAAACAAAAGAAAAAGGAAAATGGCCGAAGATATTATTGATGATAAAGATTACAAAGGAAAACGAGTAAAAGAACCACGCGACTCTTTACCCAACTACGGAGGATTCATGATAATAAATGTGTATAGCCTTTTGTTAGTTCCCGCGTCTAACCTAAACTGTTAGTAAGATTTTAATAAGCGAGATTTATTTGTCTTATGCATAGAGTTTAGTGTGGATTAGAAGTGGTACAGGACTCATGCGTTAGAGGTGTCACCGTATAGATGTGTAAAATGAAACATGTAACAAGTAACAGTAAGTAAGGTAGTAAATAATTAATTATAAATAAAAATAGTAAGTAGTAGTAAATAGTAGTTGAAAATTATGTAGAACGAATTGTAATGAGCGAACACAAGGAATACCGGTGTACGGATAAACCCGATCAGGGTTTTTGTTACACCGTAACTAAAATTGTAAATTGTTATTTGAAAATGTATACTTGTTTTAAAAAAAAAAAACAAACATGTAACAAGAGTTACATTGTAATTTGTAGCTTAATTTACGATACTACGGATGCTGAAGGTTGTGTGCTTGAAAAGTGTTTCTGTTTTAAAGTAGCGGAAAGTGGGGAGACGCTGACCCGTATTAAAGACAGCAGCATTTCAATTAATCTTATGAATTCCATAATTTTCAAATAAAATTTAATGGAAAATGTAACACCTGGAACAAAAATATACAAGAATAACATAAATGAAACACAAATATATCGCAAGTTTCGTATCACCTAACTAAAAGGTAAGGTTATGTAAAACGTAAATACTAAATGTTAATAGAAAACAATATTTGTATAGGTAGAAAACAAAACCATTTTTCTAAGTTCCGTGGTTCCGTGGTTGTGGTAGGTAATAAAACCAGGCTTCAGTTTTTTAGATACAAAACACAATACTATACGAGTACGTATTTCTGAAGAGTTCGAGAACGTTTATGGAAGTTCCCTGATATGTAATTGAATTGAAATAGATTCTCATGCCCGTTTCGTACGAGATGAATCATAATACTCCAATGATTGCGTCAATATGATCTGATGGCCATATCATGTTTGCTGTCTTCATTTTTAAGTATTTTACGCTTTAAAGTCATGAATTCCATACTATACGTTTATATTCCAGTAAATTAGCAATTGTTTATATCATCCATCCATCCAACAGCCTGCATGCGACCAAAATGAGAGTGCCAACTACAAACACATAGCGGGTCAAGCGTTTGTTTTAGTCAACGACGTCAGCGCCGTAGAACCAGCTTTCCGAACCGGTGGTAGAGTCTTGACGCATCATAAGTGTCACAAGTTGTCCTACATTAAATAAATAAATCATTTATCATTTATCAGTTTACATAGACGGGCCCTGTCAAACAAAGAATCTGGAGTTATTTTACTAACGCCATCTAGTCTGAAAAGCGGGACAGCGCTGTGGCGGGGACAAGGGCAGGCTTATACAGGTGAGGGGCATGCACCACAAGTCAGACCCCAAATTTTTTCTATGAAAGGGCCCATCTAGTACCTACATACTCGTATATATCGATCGTTTTAGTAGTTTAAAATAGTTGAAAAGTACTCCAGCACCATGAAAACACTTTCAGATTTATAATATTATGAATTAAATGTATTTCCAGAGTTGATTTAGTGATAAAAGGCCGAGTATTTATTTCTATCGGTTGAAGTATTGTTGATCTGAGATTGGGAATAATATTACGTTTTCCTGTATAGATAAAAATATTCATATCTCATTGTTATTTCGCACCGTGAGATCTTTTTGTGTTCGAATACCGAGTTCGGTAATAATTCAAATTTATGCCGAACCTTTTTTGTTGGCTTGTTTTGCGTCGTTTTTTTGCTTTATCTGGTTAATTTTTATAATCTCTGTAGCGTATAGTCGGAGAGATGTAAGAGTGGTTTAACGGAGCGTGCAATGTTTTTGCAAAATCACATCACTATATTAAGTTGAAGGACACGAATCATGCTCTGTGTCAGTCAAACACAAAATAAGTACGGCAACTGCTTTTACCATGGCTGTCGAAAACGTCGTCGTCGTCAACCGATGGACGTCCACTGCTGGACATAGGTCTCTTGTAGGGTCCTCCACAAGCCACGGTCTTGCGCCGCCTGGATCCAGCGACTCCCTGCGACTCTCTTGATGTTGTCTGTCCACTTTGTGGACACCCCCCCCCCCCCCTGCCGACGCTACGCCTTCCAGTGCGGGGTCGCCATTCCAGCACTTTGGGACCCCAACATCCATCGGTTCTCCGAAGAACTATGTGCCCCGCCCATTGCCATTTCAGCTTCGCAACTCTTCGGGCTATATCGGTGACTCTGGTTCTCCTACGGATCTCTTCATTTCGGATTTGATCACGTAGAGACACTCCCAGCATCTAGCCCTCTCCATCGCCCGCTGAGTGACTCTGAGCCTTTTTATCAGGCCCATAGTCAACGACCATGTCTCGGATCCGTAAGTCATTACTGGCAACACGCTCTGTTCAAAGACTTTGGTCTTCAGACACTGAGGTATTTATTTTGGACGAGAAGACATCTCGAAGCTTCCCGAACGCAGCCCAGCCGAGCCAGCCTTTTTTATATTATCCAACTGTAATTGAACCTAAGACCTAAGGGGAGCATTTATTTTTTTAGCATCTGACCCACCCCGACTTCGCTTATTAGATTAGATTAGAACGAAAATCGTATTCCACAAATCTGTCACAACAAACATGACATATTTGGTCATCAAGTGTAATGTTAACATCAAAAAATTGTTGCATTGAATGACCAGTTCATCACGCAGTAAAAAAATTATTAGCAAAATAGGTACTTACAATAGAAATTATTGCTTAACTACTTTATATGAGGTTAGCTTCTCTAGTAATAATAACATGACATCTCTATGCTTTGCGTATAGTATCATTTTTCTGATAAATCTCTGTTTGCTCACGGCTAAAAAATACCAGTTCCGTTCCGATACACTTGATTTATTATGGAAGATCAAAGTTGGATAACTTCAGTGGTTTTGTCTAAATCTAACAGTATTTTTGGAACTTAGGTTCAATTAAAATGGCTCATTTGAATTTTACACTGTTCGCATGTTTCATCTAAAATCTCTACAAGAGAAAAGTACCTACTGACTCATTCACTGACTGACGCACCAATGATCAGCCTTAACTCTTGGACCTAGAAACCTGAATTTTTTTACTGAGGGGAACCTCAGTACACAGGTTTCTATGTGGAGATTTCTATGTGGGTTTATAATGCAGACAAAGGGGAATTGGCCTGAATTGGATTGATGGATTTTTCGAAATTTCAGGGTCATTTCAATAAAAAACTGGACTTAAGGTACTTTTTGTATTCGGAATGCAGCTTATAGCTTAAAGGTCTAGCCCCATTTGAGATACACGGAGCAGCATGGCACGTAGCATCAAATATTAATTATTTATATGAGTTTGTACGTGAGCGGTGACCACGTCGGGCAGTGCACCTCTATGTCGCTTAAGTGGGCCCAGCTCCATACAACCTCATACAAATAATACTTTCCGCTACGTGCCGCGCCGCGCCGCGCCTCTGTAGTGGTTCTAGACCTTTAAAATAATATGTTGGTAAAAAAAAAAGATGTATAATCATCTCTTTAAAATTGTATCGTACGACCTTCAAACAAAAGTACCTTATTACCACCAACCGATCATCAATCGAATTAATGGATACTTTAAATTACATATGAAGTAAAGACAATTAATTACTTGGCAATATGACGGGAGACGTTTACACAGTACCAGGCGCACATAAACTCTCGTCGGCGGATGAAAGGGAAGATAATTATGAACGTACGCATGCGTAGATCAAATCGGGATACGTAGATCGATAAAGGATCTAGATTATGTTCAGATCGATTCCTTGTTGCATTAAATTAAAGCGAGATAGAAATATAGAGAGACAAGGTAGAGGATGTACTAGGCTAGAACTGGTGTAACCTTTTAAATGTATATGTCACCGTAAGATTGTAAAAACCGTAAGATTGTAATCTAACGCTTTTTTTTCGATAGATTGTAAACAGTCGAAAGATTGTGAACCGTTCAATGTTTTAAGTGTCAATTTTTGAAATATTCATTGTATTTACGTTTTCTTGTCTCTTTAGTTCGCACTTAGGTTCTATCGGGTTAATAATCCTAACAGATTACAATCTACCAATAATCCGTTATATTGTAATCATTTGACAGTTTACAATTTCGCGAGTTAGATTATAACCTAACGGTTTTTACAATCTTACGGTGACATATACATAATATTAGTAGGGATTTATGGATAGGAAGTTGATAAATTACGTACGTTTCTTAAAGTAAGATTTCCGATTTCGATTATGATTTTTCAATCCGTCTTTTTTTCCGTTAAGAGAAAACTTAAATAATACATTCTCAGTTTTGTCTACGGAATAAGTGACCCCTACAAAGCCGGGGTGGGTAATAATATAGCCCATGCTTAATTATGCACCAGACAGTTCTAAGACTTGTATAAAACAACCAAGAAACGCACAAAATCACAATTGAAAATAAATCTTTGCACCAATTAGCCATACTTGTATGAAACGGTCCAGAGAAAAGATCTAAGAACGTTGATCGATAGGGCTGATCAAATCGATGGGTAATCGATTTTATATTAACCAAACAATACACTATTCAATTCTTCTACCTATAAAGTAGCGAAGCTGACAGAAGGGACGTGTTGTTTTAATCAGAGTTGACCTTAAATATCGATACTACATCGTCGTTTTAATATCGATTATTTTGTATCATTTCATTTTTTTATTGCATTCATGTACATGTAGGTTCATAATATAATAGTTACAATGACATGAGGCCCCGTCACGGTATTGCAATGGGTTACCCTTGAATATTTTTATAATAAAACAATACAATTAAATAATTATAAATAATGTTAACTTAATTAATTCGATAACTACATACTTTACAAGTTTGCTTTTTGCTTTATCTCTATTCCTTCAATCGCATAGTCCGATGGAACGACAATCCGACACAACTGGAGAGGAATCAAGCGCTGGATCGACACATTTCATCTTCGTTTCGTTCCCAAATTTGGGATTCTACCTAGCTACAAATTTCTCGGCACAAACTTTTCAACCCGACCCAGGACTCAAACCCAGGACCATCTAGGCTCTGCAGCTGAATTATGAAGCCACTACACCAAGGCAGTCAAAATCACTCTTAATTTCAAAGTAAGCAGTGTCTTTTTGCCTGCAACAAGTGCCACTGACTTTTTAATGCATTCCGTACCATCAAGGGTGGTCAATGACAACCAATTGCTACCAATCATTGAAAAAGTTGCATGTATTCTTTTTGTATTAAGTTTTTTTCGCGGTAGCTATCTTCCTAAATACTCAAACAATTTTGAAGTAATTAAATAAGATAACAATTTGAAATAACACACAAAAGTAAACATAAATGGTCGAGTGGCAGAACATGCTTAGGGTTCCGTAGAACTTGCTGGTTGCTAAAACTGCTAGTTGCTAAAAACTTTTGCACTCGAGTATTTTACCCTATCTATCTATGTGTGTATGCATGTATGTTCCACCGTATCGCCTAAACTACTGAACCGATTTAGATGAATGAGGTGTCAATCGATTAATTTTTAAGGTCCAGGTGACATAGGCTACGAACATTTAAATGACGGATTTTACGTCCAAAAAAGTGGGTGCCTCTTGATTTTTTTTTCGCAGTCGTGTTACAAATTTTTATTTAATATTTAGGTATTGCTTATCAAATGTTAATAAAAATATTCAAAAAACCAATAGATGTGACGATTTTGGACAACCTACCTTGATTGCGCAGTGTTGAGCGCTGTTGGCTTAAAAGTGGGAGAAAACGGATTCGATCCCCGGCAGGGTCAATTTGGGAATTTACCGGAAAAGACATGCGGCCAAGCGATTAAGCGTCCCGGTACGATGTCGTGCAGAAACAGATTATGGCTGTGGGTAACTGTCATACCCCTAACAGTTTAGCCCGCTATAATTTTAAACTACATCATCACTTGACCTTTAGGTAAAATCGCAGTCAAGAACTAGGGTCAAGAGACCTTCCGCTCAACCGCAGTGATGAGGAAGGTCGCCAAAAAGAGCTTCTTGTTACGGAACCCTAACAATGAGTAAACGCTCCAACAATTATCTTAAAAGCTGACATCGGTCCGTCACCAATTAAAACACGTCGTTCCGAGATTCCGATACATATCGGGCGGAATTAGACAAAAAAGGAAAGGTTCAAAGCTATAGTAGGTAATAAGGCTGGGCGCATATTGCCTTCTATCGCCTGCGTCTTGCTGCTAGAGCTAGACGCTTAGACTAGCTCGACTCTTTCGACTAGTTCGACTCTAGTCCGTAGTACATAGAGATCGTTGACTCTAGCAAATCCAGCGGAAATTGTGATTATAGGAAAAAATTCAAGCTTTTTACGTCTGCTATGTAATTTACAAATACGTTTAGCTAAAATTTCGCTTAAACTATTGCAGCCAATTGCCTCCGAAATATATTGTTTGAGCAGTTTAAGTTTTCTCTTTTTTCAACTTGATAGTCGCATAAATAATTAAAACGAAATCCTGGATCTCCTAAGATGAATTTAAAAATTTGAATTTATTTCCAGCAGCAGAGGCTCTTAGTGCAGGTAGTAAATTACGTTAATTATTATAAGTAAAACTGAATAAACTAAACTAAGCTTCTGAACCTCTACTACACGGTTTCTACGACAGCCAAAATCTCGCAGTACACCTACAGCATTAGTTCTCATAACAGCAGTCGAACCAATGCAAAATCAATTAGAGCAACAAGTTGGTCGCACGATAGTAGTCTACGGCCAGCCTTAGACAAAAAAGCTGGTTTCAAACCTCTAATTGACTTCCATTCCGATAGCGATTGTAAAAACGAAAAACTCACAGTAGACGACAAGGTAAAACAGAGCAAAAACCATGCAAGACGACGTGGAGTCATTTACGCCAATCACGGAGCGAGGTGGAGCGGAGGCGACCGGAGTGAACCGAAGATTTACCGGTTACTCGTTTATGCGTTGATTAAAACTACTGTCTTTTGTTTTTTTTATTCCACTACAATCACAGAATACATAATATTTAGTTTAGTCCCATAAACTTATCTGACCCGGTGGCCAAAATTGGAACTTTACGTCGGTTTAGATTTTGTTTTTTATTTTATTTTTCATAGATACCTTCTAGCGACGCTGTAACCGGCACAGATACAGAGTCGACAAAATGAAAAATTAAAATTAAAACTAAACAGGCATCAAAATTAGTTCCAATTTTGGCCACCGGGCCAGATAAGTTTGTGGGACTATACTACAAGTTCCGTTTTGGTGATGGTGTTTGACAAAGATAGTTGGGGATTAACTTGACAGGGTTATACCGGCTATATTAAACTAATACCCCTAATCAGTTTCGGCAAGGTTTATTTTTTTCTAGGTAAGCGCGCTCTAACCTCACCATTGCTTTGCATTGGGCATGACTTGTTAAGCGCAAGCCTATTCTGAAAAAAAAATGATGTGCCTTTTTTGGCACAGTATCGTACCTTAATTACTTCGTGGCCATAGTGTGCTGGTAGGGTGGTAACTAGCCACGGCCGAAACCTTCCCACCAGACACAGACACGGTAATTCTTTAAGGAATCTTCAATTTAGGATTACTACCTGTTCGAACGAAAGCAAACTAGTCTACGTAGTAAATAATGTTGTTCAATTATAATAAACCTAACGGTGTTATTTCTCTGTGAGAAATTTTGATAATTTAATTGATTTGTGTTATGCGGAAATTATGACTGACGGATTAAATTAAATCGTTCGACTTTAATAGGTTCACCTTCTGTGAAATTATTGTATGTAATTATGAATTATCTCGATCGAATCGAGAACATGTTCGATTATCACCTGCTTGGGAATCGATTATAAAGATTAACCTGTCGAAAGGCGGTAACAAGACGGTAATAGACTTGTACTTTATTTAGATCCATTGGATCTTGGGTGCTACTTATTTCGGAAACAAAACTTATTTGCTATATTCTTAAATATCGGACTGTAAACAGTATATTTTTAATCTGTGTTCGATATTCCTTGATAATCTGGGCAAACGTCAGATATTATCAAAAGTTCTTAGATATTAACAATTAGTGGGTACCGAGTTACAAACTACCCACTTTTCGACTCAATTTTTTTCGCCAATTGGGTATAGTGTGGTGTCAGAAACAGCTCTTTTTGACTACCTTCCTTACCTCTGCGGGTGAGCAGGAAGGTCCCTTGACCCTATGTAGTTCTTGACTGCGATTTTACCTGGTGGTAAGTGATGTAGTAGTAGTAAGATGGTAGCGGGCAAAACTGTTAGGGATATGACAGTTACCCACAGCTCTAATCGGTTTCTACAGGGCATCGTACCGGAACGCTAAAAATACACCTAACTATTGCTACTTTAAATCATTAATCAACCTATTCCCTCCTACGTGAAATAAATAGACATTGAGTAAGCAAAAATTTCTCGGTAAATATAAAATTTGCATTCCATAATTCACGATTTGAAATAATGGTGTCAACAGATTCTCACGTAAAACAGACGTACACGGGTCTGAATGTTAATGGTTTATTATGATAATTTTATATGCGGACGTGGCGCGCCTTTTACTTGACTGTTTGTGGATTTATAAGAAATTTATTGTTCATTGTTTAGTTTTATAGATTACATACTAAAGGTATGAGTTCGTAGCCGACTACGGACAGCAGCAGAAGGTGACGTGTTGCTGCGACATACCACCCCCGTTCTACAGCCCATTAACGTCCCACTGCTGGGCACAGGCCTCCACTCTCGTAGGAAAAAGGGAATCAGAGATTTGCATAGCTGCATTTTGATGAAATTTGGTACAGAGATAGTATGCATCCCGGGGAAGAACATAGGCTTTAGGACTTTTTATTTACCAGGATAAAAAACAAAAAACCTTAATCCACGCGGACGAAGTCGCGGGCATCATCTAGTAAGTAATGTATGAGTGTGTTTCAAAGTATTTCATGTCCAATCTCTTTTATCCTGCGCTATCATTAAACCTTCCACCTTTGACCCCGCTAACGTGACTTACGATAATATAAGAATAGCTTTTTAACCGACTTCCAAAAAAGGAGGAGGCTTAAATCACTTTATCACAACACCTAAAAACTTTAACGAGATAAAAAAATCAACTGTAAAATCGAGTCGAGTATTTTCGATTAAAAGTTTACGAACGATGCAATAACTTTGGGTGTTCCTCGAATAAGTTAAACTTTGTGTGTAATATTTATTTTATTTATAACCTTGTAGCTGAGACAGGTTCACACTAAATGTGGAGATTCCTCGATTCTTTCGTGGTACTTACTCCTAATGTTCTTTTAATTTGACCAACATGTTATTTGTTTTGCTCCATCTGGGTTTTCTCGGTATTCATTAGTGTATTATTTATTTTTTATTTAATTTACCTGAGTAAATGCGAAAAGAATTTTCAGTAGCTCATTTATGATTTGATCAGTACTAATATTATAAATGCGAAAGTGTGTCTGTCTGTCCGTCTGTCTGTCTGTCTTTCTGTCTGTCTGCTACGCTTCCACGGCCCATCAGCTCAACCGATTTGGATAAAATTTGGTACAGGGAAAGTTTGTATTGCAGGGAGAGGACAAAGGCTACAATTTATCCCAGAAAATTGAAGAGTTCCCGTGGGAATCAAAAATTTTAATCCACGCGGAGGAAGTCGCGGGCATTAACCAGTATTAAATAAATATACTCTAGGACTTTTGACATGCGAAATTGTGTCCAGCGCTTCCACGGTCTGCTCTATATTACCTATGTTCAATAAAATTTTAAGATTTTTTTTTTGCTGTGTTAGATTAGTTACGAGCTAGGTTTGCAGTGTTAGGTTACATCGGTCAATGTATGCTTAAATAATACCGCTGAGTTTCTTGCCGGTTCTTCTCAGTAGAATTATTTTCCGAACCGGTGGTAGATTGCGACTTATCCTAAGTGGCACAAGTGGTCCTGATAAATCATTTCATTGTTTAAAAAAAATCAGACAGAAACTTGAGAACTTGTTCTTAGCTGATGTCGCTGTATTACTGCTTAGCATTGAAACCTCAACCTTACATTATAACAATCATAAATATCTGAACGCGGCCAGACTAGGCTTTTTATTAACAAAAAGAGCGACGCATCGCCGGGTCACATAATGCATTATAATTTCATATCGCCATACGAATGAGTCGAATGAATATGCAAAAGATGTGTGTAGGTACGATAGAGTTATTGTTGATTATGCGGTAGTGTGCGTGCGTCTTTATAATAACGTGCACTTTTCACATTAAGGAGGATGACTTGACGACCTTTATGGCTCATAGTAGACAACGCCTTTGAAGGAAAGTTCCTAGGGTCGGTTTCCGGCACGGTAAAATTAGAAGGATGTTCTGAATATGAAAATAGGATACGTAGGTACTGTTAATTTTTGATACAAAAGGTTTTCTACGAGGTTTAAGGCGGCACAATGTATAAGATAAATAATCCGCGTCGGTATTTTTATATGGAGTTGCACAGAATGGCGTAACGAGTTCTCCTCCAACGCAGAGTATCGCGGTGAAGTTTTATCTTATACGAACCCTATTAGTGTGTTTTCGTCCTTAAAAGAATTACATGCGTATCAAGTAAAATATTATAGAGTTCATAGAACTAGAGTTTAAAGCATAAAACATTTAGAGCGGGCAGATAAAAATAAACATAGACATACGTTGAAAACAGTTCGCATTGGGAACTAGACAGCCCCATATTAATAAATTGTAATCGTTTCAATTATTTGCTTTTCATTGGAGCGTAATTTCTTTATTTCCATTTAACTATATAAAAGGTCAGTTTATAATGAATGCATTAATAAAAGTACAAAAAGCACAACCTCCGGGCGATGTTAAAGGACCTCATTGCTTTGTATGAGTGCATCGTGTACACTAAAAGGAACCCAAATGTAGGGTTGCCTACCAAATATTTACTTCAATTTAGTATTAATTATGACATAATTATTTCAAGATGCCGAAGTTGATTTTTAAAGAAAATTAAATTTTTTCACTGAAAAGACACCCTTAGGCTTAGGAAACAATGTATTGAAAATTCAGGGCAACTTAATTCATGTTAATTTCATTTTTTATAAGGTTTTCCATGTGATTTGCACTAGAAATGTATATTTAATTATTAAACTGACAAGTAACTCAGAGCTAGGGTTTTTTTTGAATTTATCAATATTTAATTATTTTGTAGCTAAGTACTTACTATTATTTTAATAATTGAAATTTAATTCTAAGAAAATCGTTTCCTTCAAAATAATGGCTTACTTTGAAAGTAGGTAACTTATTTTTTGTTTTGTCCTCCCATTAGTATTAGTTAAAGTCAAGTTTCCCAAAACATAATGGACATCCCTATCTTTATGCGCATGAGTGCGCCACACGTAACGAAAAAGACGACGCGTATGTGTAATACGTGATAAACGAATAGTATAAGAATGAGAGTATCACAAATACACACACACACAAGACAATATGGGAAGGATAATACTCCTTGTGTGTGTTTAAGGTGCCTCAAACTTTATTTTTCCGAATCCGACATAATATGCCTCATCGTTAGAAAAACGATTATAAAATATTATACGAGTAATATGTGTAAGTGTGTGTGTTTGTCTGTTACCTTTTTACGGCACATCTAACCGGTTTTGACGCAATTTGGTACAGAGATAGGCTACAAAGTGCATTCTAGGATCAAAAGGTTATTTTTTATGTTTTTAGAATACCTTTTTCACTGAAAAAGTTGCTGTCATAACATAATAGTATTAGATAATAGGTATTAAAGGTTTTCAGACCTCGTTTAAAGGTTTCGATAATAGTCAAATGTTAATTTACAGAATTTAATATGACTAATGATTTGAGACTTATTTCGTGGTTTGAAAACATATTATTATGTATTAAAACGGGTACATACCACGATGTAAAACAATGATTTTATTTGTCGATATTTCGACCCAGTTGCATGGATCGTGGTCACGACGGGACTGCGGTGCTGCGAAGTGTGTAGTTAATATGACTGTTTTCTATAATGGCGTTTTGGGTGAAAAATAAAATATTGTCATAGCTTTCAAGTCTGAACTTTTCGTTAAATTACTACCATTCAAGAATAAGCGTATATAATAACTATCAAAAAGTCAAAATTTTCCACTTTGTTAGAAAATCTAGGTGTTATTAGCTATTGTAAGTTATAAAAACTAATTTAAATTATAACAAAACAACAATTATAAAAATAATTGTTGTTTTGTTTTAGGAGCGTCGCCTTAAATCGCACACACACACATGGAAATATAGGAAGAAATGCAAACTTTATGATGTCTGAGCACATTCTCGCGGTGCCACAAAGAAATTATACGCACATTAAATCCGTGGAGGTGTTATGTTTTTTTTTATCATCTTTTTATCATGCCTACACGTACACAATAACTAGTGTATCCTGGATTCGCTTCGATATCACAGCCAGGACGACTTATGCTGGTATTCAAAGAGGGCTTTTTGCTTATTTTTAAGAGGTAATGTTAAGCGGAACATTGCATGTAAATGACTGAAATGCTGTAGAAATGAGGACGAAATTGTTATTGATGGATTGGAGAGATGATAGGGCTTTTCTTATATTTAATAATTTTTTTTATTCTTATGATTGAGTCTCTAGGTAAATAATTCAACGTTTGCCTATTTGCAAGTACCTATAGTTGTACTGTCCGAAGTGAATAATATAGCATCGTAGTAAGAATTACATTTACTTGCCATTATTTTGCAAAAAAAAATAGGAAAAGAAATCTTATCTTGTTAATATTATAAATGCGAAGGTTTGGATGGATGTATGGAAGTTTGTCTGCCTGCCTCGTTGGTCTAGTGGTTAGCATAGTCAACTGCGGATCACGAGGTCCTGGGTTCGATTCCCGGTCGGGCATAAAAGTTAGGTATTGGGTTTTTCAATTAAGAAATTGTCAGTGCCAGCCCGGAGTTGGAAGTTGGCGGTGTTTCACCCCCGTACCTCGGAGAGCACGTTAAGCCGTCGGTCCCGGTTATTATCACTAACATGATAATAGTCGTTAAAGCCCGCCAACCCGCATTGGAGCAGCGTGGTGGGTCTAAGCTCTAATTCCCGCTCTCCTATGAGAGTAGAGGCCTGTGCCCAGCAGTGGGACGTTAATGGGCTGTAGTGATGATGATGATGATGATGATGATGGAAGTTTGTTACTCAATCACGCCCCAACGACTGAACGGATCTGGCTGAAATTTGGCACGGAGATAGATTATAGTCTGGAATAGCACATAGGCTACTTTTTATCCCGGAAAGTTAAAGAGTTCTCGCGTCAAAAAATCTCAAAACACGTAGACGAAGTCGCGGGCATCCATTATTTAATACATAATTTAGGTACCTAATTTTGTGATCGAAATGACGACAGACAGGACAGACAAAGTGCCAACTTTATCGTTAGTTAATTTTTATTTCATTGAAATTCATGGTTTTCATCTAGTCTTTCACGACAACCTGGCCACCAAGTGGCCCACCAATTTGGCGGGATTTAATTTTCGTACAACATTGCATCGTTTTGGGTAAAAAAAAATAATTATAAAATATCTATAGTCGACTCTACTCATTCAGTATTCTTACAACGGGAGGATACGATGTTAATTAACAAAGACTGACACATGTTTATGAATGGAACACATTTCCTTTAACGCTGAGATGTTAGGCAGCAGAAGTCGAATCGCTCGATTATATCGATTAAGTAGTTAGATAACTTTAATGTCGAATCTAATATTGTGAGACAAGGTTTTATGGAGATATTTGAAAGTGGAGTGACACCATTTTAAATATAATTTATACTAGCTAAGCGTGGTTTAAGTTTTTTGAATTCCCGCGGGAACTTCTTAATTTTCCGGGATAAAAAAATGCCTATGTTACTCTACAACTACTACAGGTCTTCAACTATGCCCATGCAAAAAATCACGTCGATCTGTTGCTCTGTTGCAGCGAGATTGAAGGACAAACAAACAAACACACTTTCGCATTTATAAAGTTAGTATGATGATATGGATATGGTTTTATAACCACTAGCTGATGCCCGCGACTTCGTCCACGTGGTCTCAGTTTTTTTAGATTCCCGCAGGATCGAACCCGTGCCCCTTAGAGGGCGTAGTTTTAACCACTAGGCTATTAGGTACTACCAAAGAAAGGCTTATTACTATTACTACTAAATAAGGTAAATCTTTGAGCATATACCTACTAGTCAATAAAACGTTGAAGAAACAGCTTCTAGCAATTTCAAGCTTTTTACTGCTTATCTGCGAGATTTACAGCCGCATAACGATCCACCGAATAATTGAGTTTTTATGACTCGAAACTTCGATACCGACGAGCGATTATTAAAATCGATAAATAATTAAGAGCTTAATCGATTCATTAATCGATTACACGAGCCGATCTCGATTATGAGCCTGAATTAGAAAGGATTTTATTTAAAAAGTTAAAAAAATATTTCGTAGACTGGCATGATTTTTGGAGTTTAATAACTAGCTGATACCCGCGACTTTGCCCGCGTGGTTTCAGACTTTTTGGTTTCCGCGAGAACTCCTTAATTTTCCTCTTCCTAGCCTATGTGCTAATCCAGACTATTATCCATCTCTGTGCCAAATTTCATGCAGATCCGTTCAGCCGTTCTAGCGTGATTGAGTAACAAACATCCATCCATCCAAACATTTGTATGTAAAAATTATAAGTTGCTATTCATACGAAAGCTCTCTACGAATTTCTATGATCTGCTTATAAAATTAATATTAATAGTGAATTTTAACGACAAATAAGATATTCACATTACTAAATAAACGTTTACCTATATAATTATTCTATAAGATTTATTTTTAGCCGTTTTCCCATCCCACGTAGCCGCAAACAGAAATCCGTGTCGGTTACGGAAACCAATTT
Source organism: Erebia epiphron (assembly GCA_963932025.1). NCBI lineage: Eukaryota > Metazoa > Arthropoda > Insecta > Lepidoptera > Nymphalidae > Erebia > Erebia epiphron. Next base: position 26,434,769 of record OZ009947.1, on the reverse strand, counting down.
TTTTTTAAACTTAAAAAAAAAGAGTTAATGATCACTATGACTGTGATAGAAGCATGTGTCTTAATAACAGTAATGGGGAATATGCATGTGATTTAGAAATGGACAAAAAAAAATATGTGTATTCTTTCTTGCTAATTAAATATATTCAGATGATTATTTTTACAAATTATCATGTTTCTATTAATAAATTTAATTATTTAAAAGTAGTCTTTTTCAAATTCCGCCAAAACGCAACGCTATTGGCGGAACGAAACATGACGTCACCATCCACTCTAGTCTGTGTCGACTGTTGACAGGTCGCTTGTTTTGTATGATTATTGAAGGTTATTCGCATTGTTTTGCCGCTATTTATGATAAATTATTAGTGTTGTTGGGAATTATTAACTGAAAGCAGTGATTCCTTGTGAAATAACCCTGTGCGTTCCGCAGTCGGGTAAAAAGACTCGCCACAATGACTGAAAGCGGTTTTGTCAAGGCAACTGAGAAATTCTTTTCCAATAGAACTTATCAACAGTGCAAACAAAAAAACCTAGTTATAACGTTTTGTGATCAAAATCAACACTCGTAGTCAGCAATGAAAATCATAATATTTATAAATTTGTAACATCAATAAATAAGTAAAAATATAGGGAATCAGAACAGTTTTATGAACATTTAATTAAATTTTTAGGTTAGTTTATTGTATATATTGTTCGCGAGTCCTAATGAAAAAGATTTTTGATATGTAGGTATATACATATTTAATACTCACGTCGAAATGATCTTCACAACAATATAAACTACTCAAGCACGATACATTTTCTCTCCTCATCACCTTACACCACTTTTTCTTTATATTTGCATCTTTGGGCATATGAAAATAAATCTTGTCAGGTGCAGTTTTAATATTATTTTTGCACATAGGGACAATACAATATTTATAATAAGCTTTTGGGTGCTCTTCCATCACAATATAATAATCTTTTACGCTTTACTTCACTCACTTTTATTAAATCTGTGAATCAAACACTTCGTTGTTAATTTATTCCTATGATAAACGACGTCGAACGACGACTACGAACGCACCGTGACGTCACAGAACGAGCGCGCCAAAATGGGGGCGTTTAAATCGTCCGAAAATGATAGTAGTTTTAATTATTTTTTCTTAGCTTATTTAATAAAATTGTGCAAGTGTTATATTTTTTTCCTGTTATATAATCACTTAAAGAATGGTTTAAAATAATAAAAAAAATACATGCATATTCCCCATTAACAATTCCAACCAATGACTAATAGCTTTATCGCCTCGGGATTGGTCTAAATCACGTTAAGGCAGGACAGTTATTTACGAAGAGATAGATTTGTGGGAATTCCGTGAGATTTGAGAATGTATTTTGTGTTAGGTATTATATTTTTACTGCCTCATTGGTCTAGCGGTTAGCATGGTCTATTGTGGATCACGAGGTCCTGGTTTCGATTCCCGGTCAGGCATAAAAATTGTTAGGTATTGGGTTTTTTAGTTAAGAAATTCTCAGTGCCCGCCCCAAAATTGGAAGTCGGCCGTCCCGGTTAATTTCATTAAAATGATAATAGTCGTTAAAGCTCGCTAACCCGCATTGGAGCAGCGTGGTGGGTATAACCTCTAACTCCCTCTCTCCTATGAGAGTGGAGACCTGTGCCCAACAGTGGAACGTTAATGGACTGTAGTGGTAGTGGATTATTTTCACTACATTAACCAAATTCCAACGCTACAAAATCACTTACAAACATCCAAACTTTCACAATATACTTACTAGGTATTAGTAAGGTATAACCGGAAGTGTTAACAATGGAACATTACAAATTTACACCGAAATTATTATCTAGATTGTGCACTACAAACAAGTTCTGAATACATAATACCTACGCAGATATCTCCACACTGAATATTCAGTCATTAGACTCATTTGCATGTAAGAGCCAGTCTAAGTCTAGACCTAACCCGTTCTGGGTTTCGGAGAAATTAATGTCAAGTTACAATGTCATAGCTATGCAATCGTATAATTAAATAGGTATTTAATTTCATGCTAATCGAGACCATAGATCTAAGATTATTTTTATTAATTTTACTAAGATATTGCCCGCGCCTTCGTACGCGTGAATTATATATGTACCTAATATTTTTTAATTGCCGTGGGAACTCCTTAATCTTCCGGGACAGAAAGTAGCATAGTATATCCTTAACCGGGATGTAACCTACCTCTATACCAAATTTCATAAAATCAACTAAAAAGATGGGCCGTTAAAGCATACCAGACAGACAGACAGACACTTTCGCATTTAAATTTTTATGGAAGTACGTATAGTATCCGGATTACTTATGGAGTATAATTAGTATAAAGTAGTTATAATTTCTGAATTTTCCCTGTTCTGGCCTAGAGGCTTCGGCCGTAGCTTCTAGTTACGACCCTACTGGCAAAGACGTGCCGCCAAGCGATTTAGCGTTCCGGTACGATGCTGTGTAGAAAACGATTAGAAGTAGGGGTTTAATTTAACTGCCATGTCCCTAACAGGTTAGCCCGCTAACACCTAGATTGTATCATCTCTTACTGTCAGGTGAGATCGCAGTCAAGGGCTAACTTGTAGTGGATTAAAAAAAATATACGATGATTCGACCAACTGATCGACCAAATGATCGATGATGATTTCGATTGTGTATCGAAATCGTAATCGTAATCGTTTGTCAAACGTATAATAGGGATGATGACAACTCAATCAAATGAGCAACTCTTTATTAAACTTAAAAACGCGCTTCTAGTATGGAAGTTGTATGAAATTCACAGTTGTGACGTCATATAATTTCAACGCACTTTTTTTTTAAATCTATAAGTATTCTAAAATGGTTATCAAACTTTTAACAACCGAGGATGTGAATTTTAGGTCTTTTGGGAGACCCTCTACATAATAATCAATTAGAAATAGTTTATTTTTGATAATAATTATAGGCATCATCCCAATTCGACCGGCAGGGCGACCGCGTAACTTTTGCGTCAATCATTGATACATCGCAATCACCTCTGATTGGTTAACACTCTTCCACTATTGGACGAAATCCATTGACGCAGCAAGAATACCATAAATTCAGCCAATCGGAGGTGGTTGCGATGTATCAATGATTGATGCAAAAGTTACGCGGTCGCCCTGCTGTCAAAGAAGTTTATAGATGCCTGAACGTCACAAAGTAAACTGTATTGAACGGTTTAAGTAATACGTTTTAAGCTGTCAAATGATTACGATTTGCTTAGACAATCTAGAACAAAAAGAGTCGCACGTGAGAGAGCAGCCTAATCCAAAGTTTCCGAGGACGGGTGGGGCACGCAATAGGCAAATAGTTTCCCATTTAATGTAATAGTGGCGCTGCGTCCGGTGCGCGGCGATTTGCGTTATTGCCGTGCGACTGCGACTCCATCGCGCCTGGAGGTGGGTCACCTGAATCGAGTTTCCTCCACGTCGTCACTCCCTCATTATTGTGGGTCATGGCTCCAGACAGACATACATTTTCATCAGACTATAAGTACTAGTGGAATAGCCTATTAGCGTTATTCGAGACTATTTGTAGCGTGATAGCCTAGTGGTAAACGTCCGGCTTCCTATTCGAGCGGTCGGGGTTTCGATCCCCGATCACACGCCTCTAACATTTCGGAGTAATAGCTACTTATGAAATACCTACTTTTACTAATAGCTTCAAGCGTGGACTATACAAATTTCAAACGCCTATAGTACCCCTTTAGGGATAGAATTTCCAAAAATCCTCTCTTATAGGATGTCTACATCAAAATAGCTATCTGTATGCCAAATTTCAGCTCGATTCGTTCAGTGCTATGAGTTGTGCGTCGATAGATTAGTCAGTCAGTCAGTCAGTCACCTTTTCTTTTTTTACTATGTTTAAGAAATTTAAAAGTTCCTGTGGGAATTAAACGAAACTTATACCACGCATCAGCTAGTTCATAAAAAATAATTTGAAACTTGCGATGACTTGAATAATCTTGAATGTAGTGGTTAAAAAATCATGAGATTCGATAACTAAGTAAGTACTAAAAACACATTCTCTCAAAGCATTATTTGTAAATACTATTAATTCAAGTTCACTGGTTCGAAAAATATTAAAAAGCAACAATATATTAATACGAGTATGTATCACCACGCCTTTCCATATCTTTTCAGACAATTAGTAATTGAGGTAGTATTTAGTAAGTACTTTACATTATATTATTAGGTACCTAAGTACACAAATTCTATAGAAGAATCCTACACAAACAAACCCATTAAATCCATTTGCGATGTCAAAATCCACATACCTACTTAACCTAATAGGTATAAATGATCAAACATTATAGCACAGTTTACGGATATACGTACTTTCCTACCAGTCGTTCGATGGAAGCGTCTAGGCAGAGCAACGCTGCGGGGTGATAGCAACGTGACAGAGAAAACTGGCAGAATTTTCCATACAAAATTCTGTCATTCTAATGACAAAAGGACTTAGAATATTCTTGAATGGAGCCTGGCCTACTTACCGTTCCTGGCTGTACTGGTGGTGACATAAACGAGTAGATTATAACTTTGATAGATTACCTAAAAAACCTTCTTGGAAACCTGAATCTTTAGAAGATATTGTCTCATTTAATAATTGCCTGTGTTAATGCCAGATATTAATTTATGCGTGGCGGTTATTTTTTTTTATTGCGAGATAAGTAGGCTTGACAACAATCATGCTTAGTTCAAAGCAATTATGAGGTCTAGGTTGGAACGCGCTTGCCTAGAAGATGCCTATTCACTCTTGCCTTGAAGGTCCTAAGTTATACGTGGCTGGAAACACGTGCGCTGGGAGGGTGTTCCATACCTTAGCGGTTCGTATCAGAAACGTCGAGCAAAAACGTTTCGTGTGAGCATATTGGACGTCAGAAACATAAGGATGCCAACGCTGAAAGTTTCCCGCTGTTCTGTGGTAGAACGGACAAGGAGGAACAAGTAACCAACAAGGAAAAGTAATTTCGAGAAAACAACATCTGAATCTAACCCCATTGTATGCAGTTTTCTACCTCTGTTAACCATACCTGATAATACCGTACCTGTAGGTGTTACAGCTGTAATTGTAGTCGGGTCATTGGCGTAGACCCACTGTACGAATACATACTTACGCTGTGATAATAGTGTGTCATATAGAGTATTACGAAAGAGTATATTAGGTCGCTCCCAGCGGAGACTCAATTGAGTGAATTCGTTCCATTGAGGAGATTAGCTGAGGTTTCCACAATTACTGGCAGGGGCCATAGAGGATGGACCTAAAACAACTCAATTGCTCATTTTTTCATTGCCCAAACAGATTTATAAATAGGCCTCTTGCATTATAACGTAGCTTTTTCATAGTGTTGCATGTATGCTATGGGTTTAATATAACTACCGTCTACCATACCCCTAACAGGTTAGTCCGCTACCATCTTAGATCTGCATCACTTACCATCAGGTGAGCTAGCAGGCTAGGGCTAACTTGTAGTGGATAAAAGAATAAATCAATCCATCATTATTTTCTTTGTTTATTCCATGTAAAATATCTTATTTTTTGTCTTTAAAAACCTCATTTCCTCTTTACAAGTTCAATGCACACGAAAATAAATATTTATGTTCGGCGATGCGGTATCGATAATTAAAACAAAACCGAAGCGTTCCGACCACCGAATAAATTAGTGAGATGCCACTTTTCACGGCCGAGTGTAAAATATCCACGGTTTTTCGAAAATGTCATAAGTATAATAGTCTAAGGGCCAATTTATACCGGCGGAGTGGAGTTCAAACTCAAACTCAAACTCAAATGATTTTTATACAAATAGACTTTTTACAGACTTTTTACAAGTTCTAATAAATAGTCAAATGAATCTACCACTGGTTCGGAATGCCGTTCCTACCGAGAAGAACCAGCAAGAAACTCGGTGGTTGCTCTTTTGAAAATATATATGGTATGTGTACAATAATCTACTAATTACTAGTTAAAAGCAAGCCGAGATAAAATAAAGACATTTCGATAGCAATTTCAATTTAGTCTGTAGTAGTGTACGTCTACGATATGTGGTTAAAATTGGTAGATATTAAAAATCTTATCATAGCCCATTCATTTTGTGTGGCGATTTTGACGAAATTTGGCAAAAAGATGGCTTGCATGTTTGCTAGATGTTTCAGTGCCTGAGATATTCCAATTTTGAATTTGGGACATTTGATTTTTTTTATTCCTCTACATTCTACAAGTTAGCCCTTGACTGCAATCTCACCTGATGGTAAGTGACGATGCAGCCTAAGATGGTAGCGGGCTAACCTGTTTGGGGCACGGCAGTTATATTAAACCCATACCCCTATTCGGTTACTACACGGCATCGTACTGGAACGCTAAATCGCTTGGCGGTTCGTCTTTGCCGGTAGGGTGGTAACTAGCCACCAAATGAAAGGTTTTAAGTGTAGTGTTGTAATTAGAATTGTTATCATGAAAAAAGTGTTCATAGCCTTAAACAACTAAGCTTCACTCCACTCTGCCGGTGCGCGTTGAGCCTAAGATGTGTCGGTGCCTGAGATATTCTAATTTTGTTTGCATTGCATACGATTATTGGGACAGTTATGTTTAAGTGTAGTGAAGTAAGGTGAGAAACTGTGTATTTGTGATGGATTTGTGGTTCGTTCTACTACGCGGTATAGACTAGCTATCGATGTTTTAGGAATCGATTTTCATTTCAAGTTTTTTAAGTTGTTGACACAGGTCCACTGTTTCATTTAATTTATTAATTACTTAATGTTAAAGCCATTTTGAGCCTATACCTATTTATTAGGCATCCCATAAATTTCGGTGATTTTTGCGTTTTTAGTACTAAAAAGTGAAATCGAGCTAATCATCGACACCACCAGTAGGTACATATTGTGTAATCACGAGAGTCAGTTAGTGGCGACTGACTGTGCCATATTTTTGTGTTAATTAAGCCAATTCTCGACGGACGCATAATTGATGTAAAGGACACGGATTAGCACTGCTCTTTTACTTTGTTGTGGAAAGTTAGTAGGTACACAGACTAAATTTTTTTCAGAAATAATAAATATATAATCTGAAATAAATCAATTTTTTAAATACACTTAACGGGCCCATACAAACGTAATACCAAAATAATTTGTAAATGTTGTATCTCACGTACTAATTGATCAGGAACATAGCCTATATTGTCAAGTTACAGAATAAAAGCACGAAGTTAAAAACACAACAATTTTTCATTCATCATTTTTGGTATTCACGGAACAAGACCAAAATGAATAACAAACTCTGTACGCTCATATTGCTATCGCGCTTGCACGCGATCATGTGTCATCAGCCAAATAGAGATAGCAATATACCGGCAAATTTATATTTGCGGTTCGAATAGAAGTTGTGAGCGCCGCTCCTCGGCCTCTTAAGTCTAAAATATTACCTTAAAATTGCGCATATAAAAATAACGAATTAGTGTACATCCAGCTAAATAGTTTAGTTTAGATTCGCGGTTTTGACAATTTTTCGTTTTAAATTCTTTCTTTCTTCGCACACAGGCAAATAAATAGATAAATTGAACTACCACTAATAATATTTAGTAGTAGATTTTTGTAATGAAAAGATGCTTAGACATAAATGTGATTGATACAAGTATATTTTTTAAGAAATAAAAATGATTATTCTAAAGACTGAACTCACCACTGGCTTGCAGTTTCCTTTCTTGAGAATCTTCACCGTCCATCATTGATTGTTTTTGAAAGAAATTCTGTGAAGAAGAATATCTATCAGTTAGATTACATACAGCATACCTTCTTGTATTTTCAATCGACTTCAAAAAAAGGAGGAGGTTCTCAATTCGACTGTATTTTTATGTTTGTTACCTCAGAACTTTTGACTGGGTGAACCGATTTGGATGATTCTTTTTTTATTTGAAAGGGCATACTTCCCAAGTGGTCCAATATAAATTTTATCGAAATCGGTCGAGCGGTTTATAAAATATCAACAATAAAATAAGTACTTTGTATAGCGTGTGCTTGTTGTTGTAAAGTTGGCGCGGGAGTTTGAAGTCGGTTGTTTAAAAATAATTTTTATATGAATAATAATAATTTTTTTTTTTTTTTTGAAAACTATAAAACTGGAAAATAAATCTTGAAAAAATCTTGTAATAAATTATCACAAAAGAAGTTACTGTAGTTATTTGAAATTTCATTCTGGCTCAATTTTTAGGGTTCCGTAGCCAAATTTGGCAAAAACGGAACCCTTATAGATTCGTCATGTCTGTCTGTCTGTCTGTCCGTCCGTATGTCACAGCCACTTTTTTCCGAAACTATAAGAGCTATACTGTTGAAACTTGGTAAGTAGATGTATTCTGTAAACCGCATTAAGATTTTCTTACAAAAATAGAAAAAAAACAATAAATTATGGGGTTCCCCATACTTAGAACTGAAACTCAAAAATTTTTTTTTCATCTAACCCATAGGTGTGGGGTATCTATGGATAGGTCTTCAAAAATGATATTGAGGTTTGTAATATCATTTTTTTCTAAACTGAATAGTTTGCGCGAGAGACACTTCCAAAGTGGTAAAATGTGTGTCCCCCCCCCCTTAACTTCTAAAATAAGAGAATGATAAAACTAAAAAAAATATATGTTGTACATTACCATGCAAACTACCACCGAAAATTGGTTTGAACGAGATCAAGTAAGTAGTTTTTTTTTAATACGTCATTAATCGTAAATCGCAATTTACCTTTCATTCAATCAACTCAAATTTAAAAAAAAAAACATTTAATTTAAAACTTATTACAGGTTTGTACGGAACCCTCGGTGCGCGAGTCCGACTCGCACTTGGCCGGTTTTTATTAACTAATTTTTCACTTATGAAAGACTCTAATGACATGACGGCATTTAGGTAGGACCAGTAAGGTGGTAGCTAGAAGAATAAAACACGTATATAAGTGGAGTGTGTGTACCTGCATTTGTAAGTTGGACAAGTCTTCCAGGTTCTTCCTCATCATCATGTTTTGGTCGAACTCTGAGACGCTGTTGCCTGCGCTTGACGTCGTTGACTGTTCCTGTACAAAGGGCTCTGTATACAGATCTAGCCACACTTGAGATGCACGGAGCGGCGTGGCACGTAGCGGCAAAATCATATTGTTTGTATGAGTTTGTATGGGGCCGCGTCACGCACTGCATCTCATCCATAAAACCTTAGTTTTTTTTTTTATCCATTACAAGTTAGCCCTTGACTGCGATCTCACCTGATGGTAAGTGATGATGCAGTCTAAGATGGTAGCGGGCTAACCTGTTAGGGGAATGGCAGTTATATATTAAACCCATACCCCTATTCGGTTTCTACACGGCATCGTACCGGAACGCTTAAACGCTTGGCGGCACGTCTTCGTCGGTAGGGTGGTAACTAGCCACGGCCGAAGCCTCCCACCAGGCCAGGCCAGGGAAAATTCAGAAATAATAAATTCCCAAATTGACCCTGCCGGGGATCGAACCCGGGACCTCCGCACGTTAAGGCAACAGCGCTACACACTGCGCCACGGAGGTCGTCAAAAAGGAGTTCCATACAACCTCGTACGAAGAATATTGGCCGCTACGTTCCGCGCCGCGCCGCGCCTCTGTAGTGGGGCTATACCTTCAAAAGGCTTTTCTGAGTCACTGGTAAATGACTGATCTAAAAGATAATCTTATCTTTCAATGTAGAGACGTTTTTAGACGAACTTTGAATATATTCTAGGAGACAGCTGACTTTGCTGCAGCCTTCACCAGTTAAACATATTTATTGGTGAACCAAAGTTTACCAATAAAGCCAATTTTATGAATGGACTACTTTACTCCATTACACTTTAACACGTTGATTGCTAAGCAAAAATGACGAATTTTTGCGGGTAGGACATATGGTTTTGTAGTACTGATTCGTTTTAAATCTGTTTTATTATTTGTTTGTGTGTAATAAAGTGTTTTTACTTACTTACTTACTTACTTACTAATCAATTACACACGTCACATGAATAGTACCCGTAATAACACCCTTCCCGACAGGTCATTTCCTAACTAAACTATCCGCGTTAAAGCTACGGTCAGCTTACTATACCATGAACAAAAAGTATGATCTCATAACTCAAAATCGCGTGACGGGCCAAATTGAAAAGGAACGCGATCACGCGAAGTCGAGTGATTGGCAATCAAAAGAGATTATTCCTCTTTACTCTTTTACATTCAAATAACAGAAGGATACGACCGAGATTATTCCTTAACTTCTATCTGTCAAATGTCAAGGTACTACAAACCTGTCCATCAGCATCCTTTGACACACTGAGGTCCAGGGTCTGTTCTCCGTCATCTGAACTTCCTTCCTCGTCTTTACCGAGCAGCCTCATTAGGTTTAACGTTCTTTGCCTGTTGAAATTAAAAGCAATCATTATTCCGTTACCAATTTAAAACTAAATTTTTCCATGAATTTATCTAATCTGCTTATTATTACTAGAATAATATATCTGCTGATTTCCTGCTAAATATCTACGAATTTACATTAGTATGTAGAAAATTCAATTAGATTCAAATACAATAAAAACTCTTGAAATATTCCGGGATAAAAGTAGCCTATGTCCTTCTCCGGGATACAAACTACTCCTGTACCAAATTTCATCAAAATCGGTTGAATGGATGAGCCGTGAAAGCGTAGCAGACAGACAGACACACTTTCGCATTTCTAATATTAAGTATGGATTACTCACATTGTAGACTTTATATAGTTGTCTGGAGTTTTAGGTGGAGTGATATTGGTGGATCCCTCATCTTCAGTAGCTGATGAGGATCTTCGAAGGCTCCTCTCTGTTCCATCTCCTGAGTCGTGACGTCTTTTCAGACTTCGAGGTAGTTCGGTGAATGGTTTGGGTACTGTTGCAAAAAAAATGAGAGGTCATACAAAAGTATTTAAACGTAACAAAAGCTGTAAATTCAAAATACTCACTATTAATTTTACTTTCCTAAAAAGGCTGATAATTAATTATTTTTCAGTTGGCTTATTTTAAGTCGATTACAATTCAAGCAATCAGTTGCAGTTACTTATCAGGAAATTTCTATCAAAACCACCTCATTTTAGAGCTTTGCTTTTTGCTTTAAACCAAGATTTTAACCGTTGAAAATTAGAAATTTACTAATTAGTTATAAAGATCTAGCTGATGCCTGCGACTTCGACCGCGTGGATTGAGGTTTTTTTTGTTCCCGCGGGAACTCTTTAATTTTCCGGGATGTTTCCAATACTCTTTCAGTAGTTAAATTGGTCACAAGAACTTTAAATACTTAAGTGTTTGCAATTCAATTAATGTGTACACGATTAGCATTTTGGCTAACAAAAAAATTAACAATAACAAGTGTCACTATTCACACTTACCTTGAAGTGCCTGCAGTGCCAATATTTGTCCACTTATAGCGTCAGCAACTTCATTCGACGACAAACCATAGATACCCAGTAGCTCCTTCATAGTGTTCATTGCATAATCCCTTAAAATTCTATTCGTAGCATTAGACGCATCTCCATTTTGTTGAGGCTCACTAGTTTCTAAAACTTCAGGGTTTTCTAACCTCGCATTCGCATTCACATCCTGATCTTTCCCTTCATCATCAGAATCTGAATCCCTTCTTCTTGGAGGCGAGTTAGTCTTTATTAACTGAGATATAGCAAAAGGATTTTTGGCACAGAAAGATTTATTTTGTAAATTACTAAAACTTAACACAGTACGATCCCTATCGGTATCCTGATTAATTTGTAAGCTATGTATGTATGATCGCTGGAACGAGTCCACTTTTTTGTCTTCTGACAAGTTGTTTTGGTAATTCGTTTCTATGTTTTCATTCGAATCGGTGCTCAGTCTTCGACTTAGGTCGACAGCACCACTTTTTAATAGACTAAAGTTTTTAACACCTATTTTAGCATAGTTCCCTTCTGCTTCGTCATTTTCGTGATCAGGGGTTGTTCTATCGTTTCCGTTTACAGGACTGGGTAGTTCACAATTCGGACCGTTTGATTCATCGGAAAAAGTTGTAGCGTTGGGAGCACATCTGGGTTTGAAGTTCTTTCTCTTGTTTCTTTTTGGCATATTGTAGTATGAGGACAAGTCTGTGCTGTGCTCCTCTTGGTGGTCCGCGGCATCCGTATTCCATGTGGTTGCATGGTGCAGATATAGTGGTTCCTCCGGGCCAGCTTGAAGTCTTTCGTGAATAGATTCCTGGTGAGCTGCCATCGCAGTAGTCATCTCTGGATTCTGATCACCGCGACTCGAAGCAAGTCCGACCTGTAACAATACAAAGTCAACTACTTTAACAAGATTACAAACAATCAAATTTGAATTCAACACATTTTAGCGTCCAATAATAACAGTGATTCATTTTATTTCGTTTTAAAAGGAGACAATGTGCCGAGAGCAGACAATAGCCCTTTGTTGACACTGAGATTAGCTGAATACTGTAGAATGTTTTGAATTCAATTTAAAGTTTACCCGCTGATGTTTGTAAAATAATAAAACTGTATCGATTTTCGTTTTAATTGCGTCTTTGACCTCTACCTGGTCGTTCAACTTTGACCTTTTTAGGGTTCCATAGAAAAGATGTTTGCTCTCTGCCTGTGCGTCTGTAAGTGTGTCACAAACAAATTTTGCACAAGTATAAAAATCTTTTACCACTACACAGATATTATAATTTGCCAAAAATCTGATTATATCCTAAACAAGAAAAGCAAGAGCCGGAAAAAAAATGGGTCTTCCATCGCGATACCTCGTTGAATAGGTATTCTAAAATAATTATTGTGAGGTTGTTAACTCTTTTTTTGGAAAAAAAAACTATTGTCTAAAAACTAAAGACAGTTAAAGTTTTAAACAAAAACGTGGCTACAAAATACTCTATTGCGTGTTCTGACCAAAGAGTAGGTAAATGTTATAATTTTATTATTAAGTATAGGGTTTTGACTTGACCAGTTACTAATTAAGAGTTTTGGCTAACTTACCGAGGAATTAGTTTGTTGAACGTCACATCCTAGTTGGCTTAGTAAATAAATTGTTCAGTCTTCCAAATCAGCCAACGTTGTTACCTGTAACAATGAAACAAAATTTTACTACCAAAAATACCCCTATTAGAAGTTAGTCTTTCTCTTTTTTATATCCATTTTGTATAAATATATTTATACAAAATGGATATAAAAAGGAGAAAGACTAACTTCTTCTTTTTTGTACCAAAACTTATAAAATACGCAGAAAGACAGAAACATAGTGGACAAGGAATCTATCTTATTTATCTCTATAAGACTTCATACAATTTAGAGAAGATTTATTTACAATCTAGCCCAAAAATATCTAAGTTGAACCTAGTTTGAACTCCTGATGAACCTAACGGTACAAATAAATACCAATTTCTCAAAAACTTAATATTTCTGTAATCTATAGTAATAAAGAAAAACATGTAGGTAGATAATTACTCTAGTTTGGTAATGCTATATTATTATAGAACGAGATTGTGGCTGTGATTAAATGTTTAGCAGTGGCCAAGGAATTAAGTGCTATAAACAAAATCGACTAACATGCCAAAATCGCGTAAAACGATACCGTAAAGGTGTAACGCAAACATAATACTAAAGCCGTTCAATGATCCATACTACTATTATAAATGCGAAACTGTGTCTGTCTGTCTGCTACGCTTTCACGGCCCAACTACTCAACCGATTTTAATGAAATTTGGTATAGAGATAGGTTACATCCCGGGTGTATCATAGGCTACATAGGCTACTTCTTATCCCGGAAAATTGAAGAGTTCCCGTGGGAATCAAAAAACATCAATCCACGCGGACGAAGTCGCGGGCATCACGTCAGAAGGCTTGGTATCTAAGAAGCGTTCCAAATAATTACAAAGATTACCATGTTAATATTTTGAGATTAACTTAATAGTTACATATTGGTATTTCTTAATCGCTAAGTCATCGGATCGGGTTAGCTAGCATCGTAGCCTTTGTACGCACATCAGCCGTCTTGCAACATAAAAAAGCTATAGATAACTTAAACAGGATACTGTTTAATTTCTAATACTGGATTGAAAAGTCAATAGGTTGGGTTAGGTTGTGTGAAGCTTTGCCTTTTTGTCACGCGGTTGAAGTCGAGAAAAAAGAAGGAAAGAGCACGTTGGCGCTACTTGAAAGAGACATATGACCAACAGTGGATGCACAATGGCAGATGATGACCACAGTATTAACTGAACGTCTAGCATTCGCTTCAAAGTCGTCCGTCTGCGTTGCACGTAAAATAAACCGTTCCGTTTTTTAGGCGAATTGACGTAATTCGGCCGTAATTTAAAGATAATGATACAAAAAAACGCGGCCCGTCAAGTATTTCGAGTATCACGCATCGATCAACTTGCTATGAAATTAATTATATTCAGCATATTAGATCTATTCTCGAGAAAACGAGATTGGTATAAGCGGAGCTTGAGAAAAAAATAACATATTCAATATACCTACGTGTTGAAACTTGAAATTGGTACATATTTTTGGTGTACAGCTTTTTTTTAACTGTCTTTGACAGGTTTGCAGTTCAGTAAACTGTGGTTGATAGTGTTTACGTTGGAACGCAGCAGAATATTTTCGACGATTTGGCATCATCGCTACCCATATTTAAATGCAAAAGTGTGTTTATATGTTTGTTAGTTTTTTTTAAAATATAATATATGCTAGCGCTTGGCTGCAATCAGACTTGCTTGCAAGTGGTAATGCAGTCTAAGGTGGAGCTTCGTTAGTCACTCAATCACGCCGCAACGGAGCATTAAAGCTTGGCATGGTATTTGGCAGGAATATAATTATTAGATAAAGACTTGTAAAGTTCAATTTTAAAAATATTAATATAATCGAGTTCAATTAAGTTTAATTTAAAAATCAAGTAGAAATAAAAATTCTTTCCAAAAAACCGACTTCCAAAGCCAATGTAAAGTTGGTAAAAAATAATTTTGTTTTCTACCCACTATGTTGAAGTCGGGCGAGTCTGATGCGTCAACTTTGCTTATCCTTGTTATACCCGCCCGACTTCAACATAGTGGGTAGAAATCAAATTTTTTTTTTTACTTTACAGTGGCTTTGGAAGTCGGTTTTTTGGAAAGAATTTTTATTTTTAACTTTTTAGTATCAGGGTTGAGGATTTGGAGTCAGAACCATTTATGGGACCACCTTGAGAGCTTTTTCTAACGACTGATAGAAAAAAAAATCAAATCGGAAACCACGGAGATATGCACCGACATACATTTAAAAAAAAACGCGCCGAATTGAGAAACTCCTCCTTTTTTGGAAGTCGGTTAAAAACGTTTTCTTCGCGGATCGCTCTTGTCAGAGCGGTCCTGATCGTCACTTTGGTGTTGTGGCACGCTTACCTCACTATCCGTCTCCACTCTTCCCTGATAGCAGCCTTGCGAGTGCATTCGTGTAAGGGGACGTCCACCGCAGCCCTCACTTGGGCTCTCCACCTCATGGGAATGGTAGAAAAAATATCACCCCGGAATTGAGCATTGCATCCCTCGTGCTTGCAAAATGCTATTCTAACTTTGCCATTGATGTCTCGAAAATTTCACCATTCTAACTAGTTCAAGTAATATTGTAATGTCTTGTTTTTTTAAAAGAGCAACTGCTGAGTTTCTTGCCGGCTCTTTCCGGTGAATTTTCTTTCCGAATCAGCGGTAGAGTCAAAACATGACGTAACATAAGAGAATGTCTATGTCCTACATGTTGAAAATAAATTGAGAGTAATGAGAATAAATTGTAGGAATTTGACCTTTATGGATAAGTGATTTCGAATTACGGAAATATCTAATTGAAGTAAAAAGTACTTATGAATTTACTGGTTTTTTAGTGATTACAGGTTTCAATTTCAATGTGAACTACAATCGCTAGCAAAGACATTTGTGCAAATTCTAAAACTGACCCAACCTGAAATCGAACCTAAGACTTTTTTCATGTCTAGAAAATTCCAATATACCTACTTGAGCGATCATAAGTACATCTGTACATACACTCACGTCTCAAAATTTTATATTAGTAATACCTACGTAGGATAATAAATGGATAATAAGTATTTCATTGAATGCAAATTTTGTTTATGCAAATTCACGATTTTTTACTCAGAAATAAGCTATCATTCCAATTCAAATAATATAAGTACCGGGGATACTTACTTTGTGTGAGTGGTAGATAGGATAAAAGGACAAAAATTAACTGGCCCAGAAAAAAATATAAAGCTCTACTCGGATCTGTAAGTGTATTTGTAGTTTCATAATTGTAGCTTCGTAAGCGTCTAGTTGGTTCTGTTGGAATAGATAACTTAGAATATGTTAATTGGTACACGTTGTTGTAGTTATTAAGCATATCAGAAAAAAAAGAATTTTTTTTTCGTTCGTGAATAGTTCAATACTATTTAATAGTTAATCAGAAACAGTATGCGCCGAATTGAGAAACCTTTTTTGAAAGTAGGTTAAAAATAAATGAGCCTATAATTTTCAATAATACTTTCTTTTGCGTAAGTTGGTATGAAAATTACTTTCTTTTGTAAAATTGACATTTTCTGCTCTATTTTAATTTTGGGTATATCTCTTTGTTGTACATATGTACAAAATGGCGAACATGATACTTATTCTTGAACTTTTTGTGCTCAGTTCGTTAAACATTATGTTAATAAATCATTTTTCCGAGTAAAGAATTAAATTGGTGGCGGAAAAAATTGCCCGCTCTGATGAGTGTTCCGCGTTTTATTGTTGCAAAAACTTTGTAAATATATGTTTTTTGAACATTAACAATTTAGGTAACGGCTACTTATTCCGTCTATAAAATCTTTGAGTTTTTTGACTGGAAAAAATTAATCTCATTTTAATTGTGAATCTGTTCTAGAGATTTTTTATTTCTTGTTTAAAGTTCTCTTTCTCCATCTAAAGGATAAGAAAGCATAAGTTTAATTTAAAAATGAGCCCTACAATATTATAAATGTAAAAGTATATTAGTTTCTTCTTCAATCATGCCGCAACAGAGTAGCCGTTTGGAGTATTTTTGCATAGCTACAGCACAGGCGAAAGTCAGTAGCATGCACGACTTAGAGGCATAAAAGCATTGCTTACCCTAGTTAAAAAGACCAACGCTTGAGTATTTTTCATCATGCCCTGTCTGAAAATAGGTATCTAGTGTCTACGGTCTACCTAAGTATTGCCTACGCTGGCTCTGGCCATTGGCTATATTTAAAGACCTAAAGAGTGACCTAGGCTACTATTTTCACAGGATATTTGAGAACCTTAATCCACGCATCCTTAGCATTTAATTAAAAAAAGTTCGCGTTTGAATATTGATTTGAAATTAGAAATGTAAAAATCTAGTACTTATTTAGTTACAATAAGCTAATGAAGCATAACCAGTAGACGTTAGTTGAAAAATCAACATTTAATAGCTTTTAAAAACGAATCAAAGATAACTAAACAAACACTCATTAGTGAGTTTATAAATCAGTATGTGTAAAATTGCCTCACATTCTGTTCCTAAGGCTAAATCTTATCGAAACGGGTTCCGAAAAATGTAGATTGACATATATCGATAAAATCCCGTCTCTAGCTGTCACACCGCAAGGTTTGACGTCGACGTTGTATGTCGACATGGCACGTCACTAGTTCGAGTTAAACAATGGATGAATTGTGATGTAGGCAGCTTTCGTAGGATGATGTACCTACTCATATTATTTCAGAAGATTTTTTTTCGGATTTACTTTCGAGTATTGGCGATTTGACAATATCTACTTGTAATACTAAAATTTATAAATTTGAAAGTGTTTGTGAATATGTTTATTTTTTGTGATTACGGAGCACCGGATGACGTGATTTTTTTTATCATAAGTATCCGTAGTACCTGGAAAGTGTTAAAGGCTGCTTTTTATGCCGGAAAATTAACCCACGGAATTTTGAAGAAACAAAAATACACGAGAATTCGAAGTGCGGGTATCATCTAGTAATACATACTAATATACTTAAAAAATGTAAAATTATCAATAAAGCATTTATCTATCTATCTAAAATTGTGTCTGTCCGTCTGTTACGATTTCACGGTCCGCCATTTTATATTGACGAAATTTGGTACAAAGACAACCCGAAATGCTCGTAGGGCCTCTTTTATCCCGGTATATTAAAAAGTTTCCAGGTGATTTATAAAAATATTTATAGTCAGTTTTTCCTTGTTTCCTTTAAAATAGAGATACAGACAAACTGGCTTTGCTTGTACCAATAAGTTAATATATTTTAAGTGTGAAACAATAATAAAAAAATACCATTGTACTGTTAGTCAAAAGATATTTGGAGTTTCGTAACCTATATTGTTAAGTTACCAGTTCTTTTTAGCGATTACCATCTGACCTCTGCTAGCGTAATGTCTAGTGTCTGCTACTTAGACAGGGCGTAACACGTTTAAAGCGTCTATAGATGCGCAAACATGTTGGCTGCCGACCTGTTCTTTTGTGGTTGTATTGTGTAAACTTATTGTTGAAACGCTTGCTTCAGGCTGCCGAAATTATACGTTTAAGATCCTAAATAGGAATTATTATAAGAACCATTCGAATATCCACGTCTGTAATAACCCCCCTTTTCTTGAACGGATGTCTTTTTCAATCGTAGCTCGCTTTTTTCTATAGAAAGTACGTAAAATCACGTCCCAATTTTCGTGCAATAGTTTATGTACTTACAATAATCACCGTTGATAAAGACAGACAAAATATAGACTACTACGTAAAAAGTAAAAGTCGAGATTAGGTTGGAATAAAAGTTGGTCTCATGTGGTCCCAATTTACGTGCAGAAGTTTATGTTATTACGATTATCATCGTTGATAAAAACAGGCATGTAGACTACTAGGTACGTAGAAATTTATAGAAAATTAAATTAGGTTGGAATTTAAGTGGAATGAAAGTTGGAGTTGGAAGTTGGCACGTCTATAGATGATTTAATAGAGGGCGTAACACATTAGATTGTATTAATCACCTACCAAGTGACCAGTGTGATTGTTATCAGGATATCGTGATGACCTGCGACGGTCAGAATTGAGCTTATCATTTAGAAAACGGGGAAAGGTGTTATGTAAAAATCAACTGTAGGTACATAACTGTGTACGTACTGCAGATATGCATACCTACTGATATCAATGGCGTGCTGATCATAGAGGCATATATAAGCAACCCTTGATCTAAAAATATCGTTCAATACTTATTTAGAATCTTATCCATCAGAGATGATCTACCTACCTGGCGCAGTGGTGAGAGCTGTGAACTTTTTAGTGGATTCAATCCTCGGCAGGATCAATTTAGTCATCATTTATACCAAGCGATTTAGTGCAAGTTTCGAGTAGGTGCAATGTAGAAACCGATTAGAGATATAGATTAAATATAACTACTATACCCCTAACTGGTTAGCTCGCTACAAAAAAAATAATTACACGCGGACGAAGTCGCTGGCATCAGGTTGTTCATAACATAGGTAGGTGAGTACGAGTATGGATAATGCATGGATTTGTATATGAATGTACATCGGTGTTACATAATAATACTAGATGATGCCCGTGGATTAAGTTTTTTTAATTCCCGCGGGAACTCTTTAATTTTGCTGGATAAAAAGCCTATGTCCTTACCCGGGATACAACCCACCCCTGTACCAAATTTCATTCCGATCAAATCGGTTGAACAGATAAATTTTTTGATTCCTGCGGGAACCTTCGAATTTTCCGGAATAAAAAGTAGCATAGGCTACTTTTATTTCCGAAAAATTCGAACAGGGATAGGTTAAATCCCGTACCAAATTTCATCAAAATCGGTTTAACAGATGGGCCGTGAAAGCGTAACAGACAGACAGACCGACAGATAGACACACTTTCGCATTTATAATATTAGTATGGATTATGGACTATGGATAAGGAGTTGAGTACGAGTATGGATAATATATACGGATTTGTATGAATGTGCGTAGGCGTTATAAACAATCCACTAATTTCCACACAATGTCACAAAATCTTTACACAAAACCTAACAATAATTAGGTATGTGCGTACATCGGCCATGTTTGTCCCGATCAATATTAATAATGCGCGCGCGCGTAATTGTGTATGTTTTATTGTTATTATTGGATATTGTTTGGACCAAGGTTGGCGCAAAAAAGGCTTGTCCAGCGTTTATGGGTGACGGTTAACACTTTTATGGATTTAGTTTGGACGTGCTAAGGATAATGGGGCCCTTGCAATTAGGGTTGCCACATGGTATCTAAATGGACGATTCCTAGAAACGGGAGGACAGTTTCTAGAAAGTTTCTAGCCTTCTTTGAGCTTCTGTAAGTTTTCTTAAGATTTTGTGTAATACTTGTGTAACGTATGCATTGTATTATATATTTTGTATAAAGTGTAACATTTTTCGTTTTTTGAAAAGATTAACTGCTGAATTTCTTGCCGTTTCTTCTCAGTAGAATCAATTTTCCAAATCGGTGATAGAGTCTTGCGACTTATCATAAGTGGCACAAGTTGTCCTTCGTGAAATAAATAAATAAATCGCATAAAGCATTAAATGTCACGCGTATTTCCTCACTAAGTCACCAGTCCCCACTTAAGATCTTTGAAGTTTTAGAAGACTTTCATCAACATCTCATAAAAGATTATTACTTTTTGAACTAAAATATGAACAGATTAGAATGTTAAGGTAGTTTCTAGTAATAAGTCATAACTATAGATAACACTTTAAAAATCTTTCATTTTTAATTAAAGCTCGTTTTCTGCGAATAAATACAAATAGGTACTCTCGTGTTTATACTCATCTGGCAACCCTACTTACAATTGGTTATTGTTTATCATCGTCGTGCTGATGAGTTTCTCAATTCCATATTAAAATTATGACTTTATTGACTAGCTAACTGAGTACAGGGACCATACTGCAAACACTTAAAGCAATACTTAAGCAATATCAAATAAATATTATAAATGCGAAAGTTTGGATGGATGTATGTATGAATGGATGTTTGTTACTCAATCACGCCCCAACGGCTGAACGGATCTGGCTGAAATTTGGCACAGAGATAGATTATAGTCTGGAATAGCACATAGGCTACTTTTTATCCCAGAAAATTACGGAGTTCCCGCGGGAACACAAAAACCTCAAATAGATGTTTGTTACATAATCACGCCAGAACGGCTGAACGGATTTGGATGAAATTTGGCACAGAGATAGATTATAGTCTGGACTAACACATAGGCTACTTTTTATCCCGGAAAATTAAAGAGTTCCCGCGGGATCCACAAAACCTCGATCCACGCGTACGAAGCGGGCATCCAGCTAGTTACTCATAATGTCAGTTTGATGTCACGTACCTTGACGTTCCTAAAATAAGGATTATAATTCTAAAGTCAAGGGCTCACTCGTGAGCGACAAACGCGACATCGCGACTCGACACAACGCGACGCGACAATATTAAACAGTAGCTGATCAATCACGCGGCCTACGTTGTCGCGTAGACAATTTTGTTATTTTCTATGGCGTCGTATCGCGTCGCGTCGCTTCTGTCGCTCACCTAGGATAACGGGTTAATTCCTTGTAGCGGAATAATGACGAGTGGCCTAGTGAGACAACGTATATCAGTCGATTGCGATTATTAAGCAACGTTGACCCAAGACGGTGACTGGATGGGTGACAGAATTTGGAGGTTCAAAATTGACCTTTTCGTTTGCTCCGTGCCTCGGAGAGCACGTTAAGTCGTCGATCCCGGTAATTATCATCTTAATATCTGATAATAATAGTAAAAACCTAAGAGTTGAAATACTCTTAGTTGAGTCGTATGCGGAAGGACGTGGGAACCAAGTCCCAAGAAAACCCCTGCTATTAATGGAAAGGGGGAACTGCCACGTTGGTATAGTGGTTAGCATGTTCGACTGCGGCTGACGAGGTCCCGGGTTCCAGTCTCGGGTCGGGCCATAAAAAGTGTTGGGTTTTTCTTACAAGAAATTCTCAACACTAGCCTGGAGTTAGCGAGATGGCGGTGTTTCACCCCCGTGCCGCGGAGAGCACGTAAAGCCGTCGGTCCTGCTCCCGATCTCCCTCCGGTCGTGTAGGATTTTCCGTCCCATCGGGTTAATATGAGAGTAAAGGAGAGTGCAGCTGTGTATGCGCAGGCGCACACACTTGTGCACTATAATATCTCCCGCGCAGATGGCTAATCTCTCTGGAGATAGGCCGCCGTGGCCGAAATTCGGTCGAGAGGACATTATTGGAAAGGGGTCACGAGTTCACGACCCTCGGTATCGAGGAATACGACCAATGAATACGACGCAGAGAGAGTGTAGCGGAATAAAATTGGTAGCCATGGCTTTGCTGTAGGTAAAATCAATAGGTATAACATAATATAGAGAAGGCACCGTCAACGTCTTTTCATTGGACCCACCACGACTCCCAAACAAATACAAAAACCTACGCACAAATCCGCGAATCGAGACTAATCAAACGTAACTTAACACCCGAGATAATATAAACAAAACTGTTATTCTTTATAGAGGACCTCGTTTCTTCTCAGAACCGTCCTGCATATCAAAACATATTACAATTAACTTGACACTCGTTTAACAATTGCCAAACTAAATTAAGCTCTAAATATTAACAAAAGAGATGTTTTAAAATTTTTGTACGCGCAAATATAACTTTGTATAAATAAAGATTTGAATTTAAGTGGAAATGTTAGAAATTGGAACGCGTGCGTTTACAGACATATCGCTTGCACTTAGTGAAATAACATAGAGGCTTTATTGGTTTTGTAATAAGGATTAAATTACAGAAGTTATGGTTGTATAGGGTATAAGAAATGTGTAGGTTTTAGCACTGTTACACGCAGGTGTCCTTTCCTCGGTTTTTATTGCTACTGAAAACTGTATTTCAAGTTTTCATAACTCATGTTACATTTAGCATAATTTTTAAGATCGTATGGTACTTGGTAGCCTTTAAAATATTAATGCTTTCTTGTTAGTGGTGCATCTTATGAGATACTACATACTTATCACCCGCGACTTCAGCCGCGAGGTTTTTTTTTAAAGTGAGCTGTGAGACCCTTGTCCTTTCCTCTACTCTCCTCAACTCCTCAACCCTTTCCCTTTCCTCAACTTCCTAAGTCTGTGATATAACCCAGATTTTTTTGTAAAAAAACACAAAACTTTATTAAGTAATAAGTACCTACCTATATGGCCCGATCCGAACCTAGGACCTCGTTATACGCAGTCAAACATCCTAGACAACCACTAGACCAACATGGTTTTAAATAAATTATATTTATTAGTTTCTCGACAAAATAAAACCTATAACTTTTTTTATTTACCCGGGACTCGAATCCACGACCTCATAAGCCGCATATCAATAATAGCCACCCAAAACAGCATTATATTGTTTATCATAAAACGTCGCGTCGAGCATTTAAGATTCTAAGTGTCATAATATCTGCTTCAATTGTTTATGTAATCCAACACTTCGATATTTTGTGGTGATGCATATAAAGGAATTCGTCGGTTGGAATTTGTCGAGTTTGTTTTAGTAAAATAATAGTTTAGTTCTGGAATGACGGAACGGGCTGCGGAATAAACGTCTAGTTGCCACTTTTAAGGGTCCTACCCTTGGCCGACATCTAGGCGTTGCTGTCAGCCGCTGTCAATTGTTTCTATACACATACAACCACAGTCTACGCAGGCACACATAGAAGGATTCAGCCCCTACCACGGGAGCACACAATATGCGATCAACTATCTCACTATGGCACAAATAATATTATTTATTGATTGATAGCTAGATGATACTTACGGCTTCGTCTGAGTTCGTTAATTTTTTTATATTTCTGCGGGAATTTCTCAGTTTTTCGGGATAAAGGTAACTTATGTCCTTCCTCGGGATGTAACCTTACTCTATACCAACTTGGTTGAAATAATGGGCCGTTCAATTACACGTCTTTGGCATTTTTAATATCATAGTACGGATTGTAGAGGTGCTTCTTGATAATATACCAACCGGCTGATTCCTGCTAACTGATTTATAACTATGAGTAGGTATGGGTAAAGATATGTTTATTTGATAAAGGTTGTATGCTTAGGTAGAAAAATAAATTAAATTAATAATGGCGCTTAGTATTATTAGTAGTTCTGCATGAATAGTATAAAAACGGTGTAAGACAGCACTAGGAGATTCCATTTCCATCTGAGATGTGCGATGTAGATGAAGTGGTTTGAGAAGTAACTAGTCAGCTTCTGTGTTCCATACTTCAACTAGTATAATGTTTAATGTAGGGAACATTATGGACGTAAGTAAGCTGCGTGACTGTCATGCTGTCATTCCCTCTCTCGTAATAAATACTTAGAAGGACGTGTTTCCTTTCCTCATTATGTGAAAAACTTCGTTGCTTAGTTGAACCCCTTTCCCCTAGAGCTAAGCTATGAAAATCAATTGATGCTGGTGGGTTTGAGACATATCCGTAACAACTAACGTAGCATCAACTGATGATTTTCCTAATGTTGCATGGAAACTATCCACTAACAGCCCACTAAATCAGAGTAATACTTGATACATTATGTATGTACATATATTTATGTAGCTCCCTATATACTGTGTATTATTTTCTAGGTACATTATTGCAATTTTTTTTCTTTTTATAAACTGCTGAGTTATTGTCATCTCTCCTCAGTAGAATCTCCTTTTCAAGCTGGGTAAAGTCCCGTTGATTTATCATAAATGACACAACTCATCCTAAAAAACCTATTTCCATTATTTATTTAGTTTTTGATGTGAAACTTTTATAGCACTTTGAAATGGAAAATAAAACCGCAATTTATTACTACAATATAAAGTTTATCAGTATAAAGTACCTAATATAATTGATATAAATAAAAATTATCCTTGTCACATTTTGACAAACCGAAGTTTTATGACAGCAAAAAAACGTTTATAATATCATGTAGGTACTGACTATGAGATAGCTGCACTTTTGGTAACTATCGCCAGGAAGGCTGATTCAGTATTAGGTGGGTGTAGGGCTCTCCACTGATGACGATAGTGAAGGTCTGCCTGCATGCAGATCTGCCTTTCACTAGATATGGCCGCTCAAACACGTACTATGGTTACCAAAAATGAACCATAACTAGGAAGGCTGATTCTTGTACAGTATTAAAGTATGCGCAGTACCTAGTAAACAGTATAAAAACTGACGCTATTCATCGGGCCGTTCACTAGACATGGCCGCTCAAAGATGTGTTAGCCTTCCTAGTCATTGTTAATTTTAGGCAACCATAAGACGTCTTTGAGTCGTTACTATCGACAGACAGCCCGCATGCTGATGGGCAGCATGCAGGCAGTCCTTCACTATCGTCATAAGAGGAGAGCCTACACCTACCTAATACTGAATCAGCCTTCCTGGCGATAGTTACCAATAGTGCAGCTAGTTTGAAATAAATAAAAGGTACTCTTTTATTTATTTCAAACCTTTATAATTGTAATTTTACCCATCAACTAAACCGACAGATATAATTTGGAAACAACAACAAATAATGAGGCTTTTTGGTTCCCTTAATTTTCCGGGATAAAAAGTAGCTGTTTTATTAGGTAGTAAGTTATTCCAGACTATAATCTATCTCTGCGCCAAATTTCATCCAGATCCGTTCAGCCGTTCAGGCGTGAAAGAGTAACAAACATACATACATACATGCATACATCCACTCATCCATACTCACAAGCTTTCGCGTTTATAATATTAGTAAGTATAAGGATTTATACCTAGTTTTGTAATTTACCTACCTTTTAGTTATTTTTGCCAAATGCTTTTTACCTTGCTGTTCAGAGCTCTCCAATTTATATTCTATTACATGATCATCGTTTAGAATTTCAAAGCTGCAATACGTAAATAACCAAAATGTTTAGATAGGAAAGATGAATGTCTTTTGTTGGTATAGTCTACTAATTATAAATTAATATTTTTTTACTAGTGTACAGACTATGGTGAGAGTAGGTACATGAAATGGTATAACTCTGATGCTATGATAATTAGCGGAAAAGTGTTGTAGGTACAATGAAATGAAAATTTAGTTGATTTGTATTGAGAAACGAATAATTGCATTTTGCGATAAAGCGCGAAACTTGTACAGAAATTATGTAGGTAACTAATGCATTTATTTGCTTCTTCTCTGCAATCTGCATTGTGATATTATGTGGAAGTGATATGGGATGACAGCTTTCAAGATTTCAGGAAATAAGAGTATACTTTTTGTTTGTTTTTTTCCAATGCAACGGCTTATTTTCTTTTTTATAATAGGCAGACCTTCTTTTATGTTTTCCCATCTGCAAAAATAATGAATCACAATAAATCATTCTAGATCATGTCTAGATAATTTATAAAATACATGGACTGATGAACTTTGCTGAGCTTTGATAAAAGCCTCAGGTATGTTTACGTCATTATGTCAAAAAATTAAAGTGTCGGTTCATGGGTTTTACTGGCGTTGCACTCTCCATTATATTATGCGCTGGCTGTAAAAGTACGTGGTGACGTGTCTGTAAAAGTTTTACTTCAACAAACGTCAAATTTGAAATCACACAATGATACAAAACCCAACAATCAGCGCAACAATACGAAAATCACCGCTGCCGACGCCATATTTTTTTTTTTTGAAGGGATCTTTTATTTCAAATATTACAAATAATCACACTGACTATTACTGTAACTAATAAAACAAATTATACTTACTTTTTAGGGTTCCGTAGCCAAATTTGGCAAAAACGGAACCCTTATAGATTCGTCATGTCTGTCAGTCTGTCTGTCTGTCTGTCTGTCTGTCTGTCTGTCCGTCCGTATGTCACAGCCACTTTTTTCCGAAACTATAAGAACTATACTGTTGAAACTTGGTAAGTAGATGTATTCTGTAAACCGCATTAAGATTTTCTTGCAAAAATAGAAAAAAAACAATAAATTTTGGGGGTTCCCCATACTTAGAACTGAAACTCAAAATTTTTTTTTTCATCTAACCCATAGGTGTGGGGTATCTATGGATAGGTCTTCAAAAATGATATTGAGGTTTGTAATATCATTTTTTTCTAAACTGAATAGTTTGCGCGAGAGACACTTCCAAAGTGGTAAAATGTGTGTCCCCCCCCCCCCCCCGTAACTTCTAAAATAAGAGAATGATAAAACTAAAAAAATATATATGATGTACATTACCATGCAAACTTCCACCGAAAATTGGTTTGAACGAGATCTAGTAAGTAGTTTTTTTTAATACGTCATAAATCGTAAACCGCAATTTACCTTTCATTCAATCAACTCAAATATTTAAAAAAAAACATTTAATTTAAAACTTACTACAGGTTTGTACGGAACCCTCGGTGCGCGAGTCCGACTCGCACTTGGCCGGTTTTTACAATAGTCACACACTGCAGAAGTAAATTGTTTTTGTACTCGACAGAAAGCAAGATTATCACTTCAGATCAGACGAAGCTATTTTGACAGCCTACGTGCGACTGAAAACTGCGAAGCAAGTTCTGCGCGTTCAGTACAATATTGGATGAAGCTAGGCGGCGTGCGCACGTTTCTTTGTTTTATACAAAACAATAGAGAGGATTGGAAAAATTGTGCCTTTATGAGGACTTTTGTTTTGTTTAAGTTATGTTTCATTCTATCTATCTATATAGGTACTTATGATAAATCTTTGGAGTAATGTTTATTATGTATACAGACCCCAAAAATATTTATATAGAACTAGATGATTCCCGCGACTTCGTCTGCGTGGATTCATATTTTTGGATTCCCGCGGGAACTCTTCAATTTTCCGGGATGAAAAGTAGCCTATGTCCTTCCCTGGGATGTAACCTATCTCTGTACCAAATTTCATCAAAATCGGTTGAGTAGTTGGGCCGTGAAAGCGTAGCAGACAGACAGACAGACACACTTTCGCATTTATAATATTAGTATGGATATGGATATTTTTGTATACTTATACTGTACTGCTACAAAGTTAGCCCTTGACTGCGATCTCACCTGATGGTAAGTGATGATGCAGTCTAAGATGGTAGCGGGCTGACCTGTTAGGGGCATGACAGTTATATTAAACCCATACCCCTATTCGGTTTCTACACGGCATTGTACCGGAACGCTAAATCGCTTGGCGGTACGTCTTTGCCGGTAGGGTGGTAACTAGCCACGGCCGAAGCCTCCCACCAGGCCAGACCAGGGAAATTCAGAAATTATAAATTTACAAACCCTGCCAGGGATCGAACCCGGGACCTCCGCACGTTAAGGCTGCGCAAAGCACTGCGCCGCACGGAGGTCGTCAGACCTACCGCACACATATTATACTTAATCCATAATATCCATAATCCATACTAATATTATAAACGTAAAAGTGTGTCTGTTGGTTGCTTGTTTGTTTGGTTGTATGCTTTCACGACTCATCCGTTCAACCGATTTTGATGAAATTTGGTACAGGAGTAGGTTGTATTCCGGGGACGGACATAAGTTATTTTATCCCGGAAAATGAGAGTTTCTGCGGAAATCAAAAACCTTAATCCACGCGGACGAAGTCGCTAGCATCATTCAGTCCATACTAATATTATAAATGCGAAAGTGTGTCTGTCTGTCTGTCTGCTACGCTTTCACGGCCCATCTGTTCAACCGATTTTGATGTAATTTGGTACAGGGATAGGTTATAGTCTGGAATAACACATAGGGTACCCGGGGAAGGATAAAGGGTACTTTTTATCCTGGAAAATTAAAGAGTTCCCGCGGGAATCAAAAATCCACGCGGACGAAGTCGCGGGCACCATCCAGTTTTCAATTATGTATTGGTCGTGGACCGTCATAATTTCAACTTCTTTGAATTTAGTTTTGTATATGGCACGAACAGCCCTTTTCTGCGAGACCAAAACAGAATGAACATCAGCATTAGGTACCCCATAGACCCGAAATTGATATTTCGCCAGTTTCCCCCTTCGGACGACTGTTATAGAAAAAAAAAATCTACTTAGACTGAGCTATAAGAACCAAAATACCCATTCAAAGTTAGTTTTAGTGTAGTTTTTTAAAACAGGCAAAATAAGACAGAGAATAAAATACCGTTTTGGGCTCAGTGAATAATAAAATAACCACCAATTAAATTTTCAAAATAAATATTTTATATACAGAAATCGTCCAGTTACATTTTTTTTATACGTATAAATATCGATGATTAGTTTTGTTCAATGGTAGTGGATGCATTGACGTTTGTGTACGGATACTAACAGTGACAAACGTCAGTTCAGGAGCAACGGGACGCAACCTCACGCCTTGAGAGCCCGCAGGCGTATGGGAAATGACTGCCGTATTTCATGAATATATAACGAAATTTTGTGATGCGCGCGCCCGTACTAAATTTGTATGAAAAATTCGTGCTGTAAAAATGAGGGATGTTTGGAACCAGATTGTAAAAAAACTATAAGTTTTATTGAAAATATTATTTATTTAAAGTGTTTTTTGATCTTTTACGATCAATTTAAAATAACTTTTGTCTAAATAATGTCTCAAATTAAATCACAATAGTCGGAACGCGATAAGACCTTTTTTGAGATTTCCATGAATTTCCCAATAATTTTCTGCCGTTACTATACGATTTTTTGACCACTTTTTTTAATTACATCATACTATATCTCAATGAGTAGCGAATGGTATTTATTCGATAATGAAATTTTAATTTTTGCTATACTAAAATGTCGGAACAGAAAAGGATGTTTCCCCCTATTACAGTACATCCGTCCTTAAGATAAGGGACTATTAAAACAAATTACAGAGTAGGTAGGTATTGAGTAGGACGTAGGTAGTCTAGGTAGGTACTTACCGAAATTCGGAAATTCGCCAAAGCGGCCAGTCTCAATGGGAGTTTCTATAAAAAAAATCGATAATATCAAAGACTTAGAACGTGGAATTTAAAGTGAAATTAAAGACGCACTTTTTTCTTTAATCGATTATGTCAAATGGTTAGAACATGGATTTTAGATCTTTTGCCCTCTATTTATTAATTAATAAGAAATAATTTCTTTTTAATTTACAGGCATCATTGTGAAAATCACAAAATGCGATAGATAAATGAATCGATTTTTAAGTCAAACATTGAAAGTGAACTAACTGTACTTCAAGCCTATTTGAAACAAGAATAAAACTCCTCGTACTTAATGAACAATTTTTAATCGATACCAAAAAGTTAAAATCGATTTTTGAAACCAAGCCCGCATTCACATCTAATAAATCTTAAAAACCGAATCCTGCCCGAAAAATGATTAAAAAGAAAAGAAAAAATTTAAAAGCGGTAGTCGACCATAAAAAAGGAATTAAAAATTCAAATAAAAGAATGGATTCCTTTAAGATAATGCTTATTCATTCCACATTTAAAATCAAATTTTCAAATAAAGGCGCGGCGACCGATCGAGTGCGACCGAGCGGGAGAGAAATATAACAAAGCGTGTAACAGAAAGAGACAGGTAGCGTGTTATGATTGACAGTTGAGAACGGTTAGCCTTGAAATATTTGAAACATTATATTATTATGAAGTACACTATCTTCGGTGAACACACGAGCAGAACGGGCATTTGTTTATTTGAAGTAAAAGCTCGATTACGAGCTTTTTATTGCTCACATCTGGACACATTTTATCTTTGATTTATTTATTGCTACACTTTGTTTATACCAACACTGGATAATAAAAATCGATATTTTATTTGAGTGCTGTTCATATTTTTAGCTTTTTATGAAAATAATACTTAAAATTAACTTTTTCAAGGGGGTAATGGCAATGTAAGAGTAAGAGTATTAGGCATAGAGATGTTTTTTATCAGGCGTACGAGGCAGTGTTTAAATTTACGTATGAAATAAACGAGTTGTGTATTGAGTATTACTTAGTAGAGAAAGAAATCATTCATTAATTCTGTCTTGGTCGCTAACTATGGGCCTCATATAAAAGCTCAGTGTCACTCAACGGGCGATGGAGAGAGCAATGCTCGGGGTTTCTTTGCGCGATCAAATCAGAAATGAGGAGATCCACTGAAGAACTAAAGTAACCGGCATTGCTCGACGTGTTGCGAAGCTGAAGTGGCAATGGGCGGGGCACATAGTTAGAAGAACCGAAAGACGTTGGGGTCCCAAAGCGCTGGAGTGGCGACCACGCACGGGAAAGCGCAGCGTTGGCAGACCCCATCAGACATCAGGAGAGTTGCAGGGAGCCGCTGGGTCCAGGCGGCGCAAGACCGAGGCGTGTGGAAATCCTTGCAAGAGGCCTATGTCCAGCAGTGGACGGTCACGGTTGAGGATGATGAGGATGAATTCTGTTTTAATTTTTTTTCTTCATAAAAATGTCCGTTGTGCTCGTAAGTATACCTCTCATTACCCGTATGTATAATGACGGCGGTCGTCGCCGCTAGATGTTCGTTTTTAGAAACGTCGAGTTTCTCCGGAACACGTTTTAAATCATAATTCGAACGCCATTTTTGAATTAGAACGTTGACTTTTTAAATCTTATTCTGTAATCATTGGCCTCCAGTGTTAGATATGTTTGGGTAACAATTTTTGAATACGGTACATCGATTTTATGTTACGATAAAATGTATGTACCTACCTACAGATACCGGTAAATTAATTAAATTAGATTGATGGAGTTATGAGAGGAATTTATTATAATTAAGCGCATCCATATTTTATCCATTTTTGAATTAGAACACTTAATAAATTACATTAGACATAAGTATAGTATAGTATAAGTATATTATATTACCTACTAGATGATTCCTGCGACTTCGTCCGCGTGGACTAAGTTTTTTCGATTCCCGCGGGAACTCTTGAATTTTCCCATATAAAAAGTAGCCTATGTCCTTCCCCGGGACACAACCTATCCCTGTACCAAATTTCATCAAAATCGGTTGAATAGATGGGCCGTGAAAGCGTAGCAGACAGACAGACAGAGAGACAGACACACTTTCGCATTTATAATATTAGCATGGATTATCTATGTAATAAACACAGTAGAACTACGTTTTTAGTGTTGAGAAGGGTACGGTAGTAGTTACTCCGATTTTTCTTGACTAGGTTTTGTGATTTTCGTTACAATTGGTTCAGCTTCAGATGTAAATGTTAATTTTATACTTACCTACAATCATTGCCTACAATACTTTGATTAAGTACATTGAAAACGTACAGGAATTTATTTTATTAGTAGGATGGACAAGTTGGGAAGAATTTTAGTGAAGAAAATAAGTATTTTCTATCAAAGTTACCCACATCGAAAAGCTTTGATTTGAGTTCTAAATTATATTAGACACGTAGAGTAACTAAGCGATAGCTAGAGCTTTTATGACCGTACCGTAGCTAAGCAATCACGGTTCTTATAATGTTTTTTGTCTGTGTTCGTGTTTTTTTTTTAATTTAAAGGCAAAGGAATATAACTTTTAGTTCTACGCTTTGGGTTGACAGCGTTTAATAGATTAGCTTCGGTATTCGGTACGGATAGTTAACGATGAAGCATAGATTATATGAAGATGAAGACGTGCCAAAAATTTATTGTAATTTATTGTGTGAATTGTATTGTAATTGTTAGGTTTTGAAAGAGTTTTGAAAGAAAGAGCAAAGCTCAGTTAGAACCACCACGACAGGTTATCAACCACGAAGCGACCAAGCGACTAGCTAGAGACTTAGGAGGTCTATGTTGCTACTTGCTGCATTTAAGTAATTTAAAATACTAACTGCGTATAATAAATTAAAAGTTTCAAAGCATATTCTCACGGCTATTTATACTCTATACCTATTCATATCTATACCTACTCATCAAATAAATATTATAAATTCGAAAGTCCGGATGTATGGATGGATGTTTGTTTCTCAATCACGCCCCAACGGCTGAACGGATCTGGCTGAAATTTGGCACAGATAGATTATAGTCTGGAATAGCACATATGCTACTTTTTATCCCGGAAAATTAAGGAGTTCCCGCGGGAACCAAAAACCTCAAACCACGCACACGAAGTCGCGGGCATTCGCTAGTATTATAAATGCGAAAGTTTGGATGGATGGATGTATGGATGTATGGATAGATGTTTGTTACACAATCACGCCATAACGATCTGGCTGAAATTTGGCACAGAGATAGATTATAGTGTGGAATAGCACATAGGCTAACTTTTTATCCGGGAAAATTAAAGAATTCCCGCGGGAATCGAAAACCTCAATCCACGCGAACGAAGTCGCGGGTTCTATGTCCTTCCCCGGGATGTAACCTATCCCTGTACTAAATTTCATCAAAATCGGTTGAACAGATGGGCCGTGAAAGCGTAGCAGACTGACAGACAGACACACTTTCGCATTTATAATATTAGTATGGATTGTGGATAGTATAGTATGAATTAAGGCGTTCCCTGTAATAAAGAGGCTTCACTCTTACAAACATATCTTACTGATTCTATGTGCGTACATTAGTCTGTGCAAGGAATTAGAATTGGTTTGTAATATCTATTATTAAGCTCGCACGTTTAATTGGGCTACCATTTTTAATCGCTTTAGTTCCGAATTACGTAATCGTGAATCATTTTTAACATGCAGTAATCATACTAATATTACAAATGCGAAAGTGTGATTTTTGTTGGTCTATCCTTCAATCACGCCGTAACGGAGCAACGGATCGACGTGATTTTTGGCATGAGTATAGTTGAGGACCTGGAGACTGACATATGCAACTTTTTATTCCGGAAAATTAAGGAGTTCCTGCGGGAAAATAAACCACGTGGATGAAGTCGCGGGCATCAGCTAGTATAATAATAATTATGAGATAATAATATTATGTACTTACTACTCTATCATTTCATAATTAGTACGCAATTGTATGCTACGGCCTACGGTTGTAGTTAAAGTGCAAATCAAAGAGTTCAATTTCGTGTACATACGAGTAGGTGCATTCACAGTGTTTCAAAATTAAAATCAGTTGTACTGAATTTGTGACTTTAACTCAAGATTTTTCGGTCCATTTTACTTTGACACTAATGTGATCTAACGCTCATTACAAACCATCGAATTTGCAATTTAAAACCTTAGACCAAGCGTACTGTTATAGTGCTATTGTAGTACGTTGACTCTCAAGTTCTTACATCCGCTTCCTTATAGTGATATTGTAGAGCTACGAACCTCGTAGACGCTACGGCGCCGGACATACCTGCTTAGTAAACCTATTAACATAGTAATTTGTTTTTAAAGCGTTATTTATTAAGATAACTCAACATCTCTCATCTTATCAACCCAATGCAAGCTCACTACTGAGTCTACTCTCGGAATGAGAAGGGTTCAGTTAGGCTATAGTTCACCAAGCTGGCAAATTACTGAACAAGAGCACAGTCTAAGTATATATATGAAAACTAGTCAAATACCTAATTGCTAAAACGCATACCAACCGACCGATAACTCGATAAATAAGTATTTGACAACTATTCAAATCCATACTAATATTATATTATGCGAAAGTGTGTCTGTCTGCTACGCTTGCACGGCCCAACTACTCAACCGATTTCGATTTGGTACAGGGATAGTTGGTATCCCGGGAAAAGACATAGGCTACTTTTTATCCCGGAAAATTGAAGTGTTCCCGCAGCGATCAAAATACATCAATCCACGCGGACGAAGTCGCGAGCATCATCTAGTTAGTAAATAATTATGTAGCAACCTTTTTTCAAACTTCAAAACGCGCGCTTAGTATGGACATTTGTATAAAATACTTAATTGTGACGTCATCAAAGCTCGACGCATATTTTTACTTTAATCGATAGTTTATTTAAAATAGTAATTCAACATAAAACTAACAGGGGACGTGGATACGTCTTATAAGAGATCCCTCTATTTAACACCAAAAATAATTTATTTGACTAGTCATTTGACTATTATTTATTTATTTGGGTATTTACCCAATTCTAAACAAAAATGGATAAAATTAAATCGCTTTAAATGAGCCAGCCCTATAAAAGAGTATAATATAATAAACACATCAACAATTATTTTATACGGCCCACATGCGCGTTGGCACTAAAATATTCTCTCGTTTGAATATTCAAACGGCGCTAATCTATTTTATCGGCGACTTTACGGCCTATAATGATCACTTGTGGATCGCGCGACGACTTATGAAGTTGTTACCGAGACTGTACGACAGTTTTTTTTAAATAAAATTATTTAGGTAGTTTAAAATAATAGTACCTATTTTAATAATGGCAAGTAAATTGCTTATTCCATTATTATATCCAATATACTATATATATAATTACCGATTATAAGAAAATGCTGTATCAGCAATATAAACCATACTAATCTAGTAATATTATAAATGCGAAAGTGTGTCTGTCTGTCGGTCTGTCTGCTTCGTTTTCACGGCCTATCTGTTCAACCGATTTTGATGAAATTTGGTACAGGGATAGTTGTATCTCGGGGAAGGACATAGGATACCTTTTATCCCGGAAAATTCAAAGGTTCCCGCGGGAATCAAAAAATGTATCTGTTCAACCGATTTTAATGAAATTTGGTACAAGGGTAGGTTTTATTCCGGGAAAGGACATAAGCTACTTTTTATCCCGGAAAATTCAAGAGTTCCCGCGGGGATGGAAAATACTTGGTCCACGCGGACGTAGTCGCGGGGTTACCGTACTTATTAATAATTATCGTAAGATTTGTCTATCTTGTACAAACTTTCTATCTTGCTTCTAATTAGTATAATTTTCATTCCAAAAGCTCAGTAAAATCACCGTGTTCATAAGTAATTGATGTCGGATATAATATTATAACATAATCAAATATAATATGTACTGATTTGTAATCAACGACTACTTAATTTAATAAGTCAACCGCGCGTGGGCAGATCGCGTTAAGTTTTCCATTTTGACGTAGATTTTACTTTTACCAATGTTTTACTTTTTTTTTTAAATGTCTATTTGAATAAAAAACTTTTGAATTTTGAATTTTTTTGAAAAGCTTTAAATACTTATCCATATCCTCCATACTAATATTATAAATGCGAAAGTGTGTCTGTCTGTCTGTCCGTCTGTCTGTCTGTCTGTCTGTCTGTCTGTCTGCTACGCTTTCACGGCCCAACTACTCAACCGATTTTGATGAAATTTGGTACAGAGATAGCGGTAACTCCTTAGTTTTCCGGGATAAAAAGCAACCTATGTCACTCTCCAGGTCCTCAACTATGTCAAAAATTCCGTCGATCCGTTGCTTCGTTGCGGCGTGATTGAAAGACAAACCAACTAACAAACACACTTTCGCATTTATAACATTAGTATGATAAATGCACTTATCTTATGACTGAAATAAAACCTAACAATAAACAATTTGTGACAAATTCAGCATTACCGAGCATTGACAACAAAAAAAAATGAATATGTATCTGTCTGTCTGCTTGTCGGTCTGTCTGTCTGCTGCGGTTTCAAGGTCCAACTGTTGAACTGATTTTGATGAAATT
The DNA here is from genome assembly GCA_963932025.1 of Erebia epiphron. Taxonomy (NCBI): domain Eukaryota; kingdom Metazoa; phylum Arthropoda; class Insecta; order Lepidoptera; family Nymphalidae; genus Erebia; species Erebia epiphron. The sequence goes on along the minus strand of OZ009947.1, from coordinate 26,398,201 downwards.
TGGTACAGAGATAGGTTAAGTACAGTGATAGATTTTAGTTCCCAGGGGAAGGACATAGGCTTTTATTCCAAAAAATCAAAGAGTTCCCACGGTTTAAAACCTAAATATCGACGCGGACGAAGTTGTGTTACCAACTAACACGTTTGGTATCCAAAATACCTCTGTCGGAAAACAAACCCGGGACACAGCAAGTTTGTAATAGTATAATCAATGACTACATAATTTAATTAGTCAACCGAGCGTAGGCAGAGCGCGTTAGGTTGTAAGTATCTCTTTTCCATTTTGATATTAATTTTAAAACGTTGGATTTTGGTCGTTATTTATCACTTGCCATCGGCGGTTTCTTGTAAACTATACGCTTTGAGTTTCATTCGGTTTTCCCCGCGCCTTCGCTTGTGTTGAACGTTTTGATTGTCCAGGGGAAAAGAGGACCTAGATATGGCCAGTTCTGTTCCAAATTGATTAAATGCATGGGCTATGAAATGTTATAGACACACTTTATGAAAAAAAAGAAAAAAAATGCAAAATTCCACCTAAGTAGGTACTTACCGATTTTCAATAATTTGGCACGACCAAAGTCGGGTGGGTCAGCTATCTTATAGTAGCTAGAAATAACGAAAAAATATATTTTATCGAACCTTTTCGCCAAAACCATTCTATATTTGTTAAAGTTAAGTCAGCCTTGAGGCTATATTTCTTAGCATTATCTATATAACGTTCATTTAACATCAGCATTTTCAAAATACCTAGAATGAAAATACTTTATAATATAAGTAATACATATATTAGGATAAGTATCTTTTCAACTCATTTTCAAATGAAGTACATACTTATCTTATCGCCAAAGTTAAATAGTGTACAAAACTTCAACAAAAGGACAGAAATCTCAACGTAATTTACAATACATTTTTAAGTGTAGATAAATTATGTAGATGACCATGTAGGAAGGGGAAAGAAATTAGTTATGCGGACTTGATTATATTAAGGAATATACTTAATAATTAATGAGCCACATTATTGAATTAACAGCTCATATCAATTTATTCGATCCATTTTGATGCGACTTTTCCAAATATGAATCGAATTCTTAATGGAAAGCAACAAAACCGTATCTGAATGATTTAGAGGTCCGTTAAGCGTAAAAAGATTTAGCGATAACAATTATTCTAATACTTTTAAACACTTAAAGTCCAGTTCCATAGATACCAAACATAATATTATAAGAGTGGGCTAAGAGGTTACGCCATGCACTTTAAAAATATTTACCTATTGTGTATATTATATTCTGTCGGAATTAACATACATCCTATCTACATCCTTACTAATATTATAAACGCGAAAGTTTGTATGTATGGATGTATGAATGTATGGATATTTGTTACTCAATCACGCCCCAACGGCTGAACGGATCTGAATGAAATTTGGCACAGAGATAGATTATAGTCTGGAATAGCACATAGGCTACTTTTTATCCCAGAAAATTACGGAGTTCCCGCGGGAACACAAAAATCTCAAATGGATGTTTGTTACTCAATCACGCCAGAACGGCTGAACGGATCTCGATGAAATTTGGCACAGAGATAGATTATAGTCTGGAATAACACATAGGCTACTTTTTTCCACGGGCGTCGAAATTTCGTACTTTAGTGAGAATGGCTACCAACAGAGGCCAGGACCACGATGTTCAGCAATGAAGGAACGACCGAAGAGAGAGACTTTTCCAAATAACCTCAATCCACGCGGACGAAGTCACGGACATCAGCTGGTAATTATTAAAGTTACTAGATTTGGCCTGATGGAAGCTTCGGTCGTGGCTAGTAACCACCCTACCGGCAATGACGTGCGGTACGACGAAAAGATGATGCCCACGACTTCATGTGGATTCAGGTTATTTGAAAATCTCGAGGGAATTCCTTGGTATACAATTCTGGAATGTCAATGTACAATGGAATTCTGTCTATATAATTATTTCTTTTTTTTATGCTCTACCAGTTAGCCCTTGACTGCGATCTCACCTGATGGTAAGTGATGATGCAGTCTATGATGGTGGCGGTGGATGGTAGGGGCATGGCAGTTATATTAAACCCATACCCCTATTCGGTTTCTGCACGGCTGTACCGGAACTGGCCAACGTGGCTAGGGTGGTAACTAGCCACGGCCGAAGCCTCTTTCAGAAATCATAAATTCCCAAATTGAGGGTAAATTGAGGGCCGGGGATCGAACCCGGGACCTCCGCATGTTAAGAAAAACAACGCTCAACACTGCGCCATGGACATGGTGGTCGAAAATCTAATCTATCGTCTAAATAGGCAACTGAAAGACTGACAGATACATTCTTGTATTTATTATATTAGCTTATATCCGTGTCGTTTCCTTCATTGTATCATATTCCATTAGTATGGAATATGGATGAATAGTCGATCCGCTGCAGTGTATAAAGTATAAAAAAGCTCATAAAATACTTCAAAATTCAAAAAAACATTCTAGAATTCGCAGTTGCCTGTGGTTAAACACTAGTAATGGCGAGATATGAAAAACAATATATCGATACATCAACCAAGAATATATGAGTAATTGGCGATTCGAATGAAATATGTGTACATAGCTTGTTAAAATGTATGGCATCACTCATCATAAAGCGCAAAAAGTCTGAAGTATTAATATAAACTAGGTAAGTAGTTATTTGACGCAACTTTGTCTTTCTTTCGTTGTATTTCTTGGTTTGTAGTGCGACATTTACCTTTCACCCAGCATCTCGTATTTTACGCCAAAAAAGCTTCGAAAGAAATTGTTAAAAATTGTTCTCGGACGCCAGAACCTAAAACCTAAACTTAAAACTGAGTTTGTTGTGGGCTCTTCTCAGACCAGGGCGCGTTTGGAACCCTCGTAGCTTTAGTTTTAAGATACCGTGGTTAATTATCACCATCACGCCTTAAACTTTGTAAACTTGACGTTCAGAAGGTGAGTATGTACTATGTACCTACCAATTTTGAATAAATATACTTTGACTTTTGAGTTTGAGTTTATACCTCTATGCTAAATTGCTTCAAGATTATTTTATTGGTCGTAAAAAGATAAGAGACAGACAGGCAAACATATTTTCGCAAATATAATCGGCTGTTTTCTGTACAAAACAGTTTTTTTGTGTTACAGTTACGAACGACATATTATTATTTTCTCCGCGGTAAGTAAATACAAGAAAAACTTTTCTCTTCTAGTCATTAGAATGCCAGTTTTTACGCCAATTAGATAGGCATTATATACATAGCCAACTGCCTAGACTTTTTATGTACCTAGGTACTAAGTAGGTACGGTACACTAACGTATAATTACCGGTCAAATAATGATAGTAGTTTTTTTTGACAATAGCGGTAAGTATTACATTGTGTCGAAACAAGCTATCGCAAAACGTAGAACTGCTATAGTTTTAAGTCCATTGGCAGAAGAATTGCTGCTTTAGCTGTGACATGGTAACAAAAAGACAGACAGACACACTTTCGCGTTAAAAAATATATAAAACAATAACTGAATGCTTTTAAAATGTACGACATCAGTCATCATAAAGAACAAAACGACAGGCGTATTAATTAACAATGTATGTGTGCGCGCGATGGCACAATTTCAGCTTATTATTATACATATAACACCTTGCGAACCTTTATTGCAATAGTGGGTAGTGCACACTGTGGAATTTGAGGCAGCGACTGTACAGTGTAAGTTACCGGGGCCATACTGCCAATGCTTCAAGCAATAATGTTTCAGTATTGATGACTTTCATGTTTTAGAATTATAATCCTTATTTTAGGGAACGTCGTGGTACGTGAGATCAAACTGTGATTTTGAATAATATTGCTTAAGTATTTCTTTAAGCGTTGGCAGTATGGCCCCTGTGCATTAGGCAAGTCAATAATATACATATATTATGTCAATCTTGAGCTTTTTCATTGCTTAAGTAGCATGAAAAATATACACGATAACTTTCGCCTTGAAGCTTTGTAAGTGTTTAAGATTCATTAACATAATGTTATCTTCGATATAAAATTACCTGTCAGCCATTAATTAGATATAGATTTAAAAAAAAAACTTTTTAAATTATTCTCAGTAATCAAAAAATATAATTTAAAGGGTGTAAAAAAATCTACTGTGTCATTGCATTTTTTAATTCCACTATAATATGTGATCCTAAGCATAATATGATAACTCAGGCAAGTGATGATGCAGTATAAGCAGTGTTATAAGTGAATGGTAGTTACTAGTTATATTAAACCCTACCCTGTATTGGTTTCTACACGGCATCGCATCGGAATGCTAAATCGCTTGGCGGTAGATATGTCTTCGCTGGTAGGGTGGAAATTTTTCTTTCTGTTCTTTTAGGTATATGATGACAAAAAAAAGTTACCTACAGTAGTTCTTCTTCACACAAAGCGCATACAGCTTCACTTAAATATTATCGCAGTGGTAGATCCACCAGTGAGTACCCAGTTTTAGTCGATATTGCAATATTTCATCGTGATGTCAACAATTATGCATTCTGGACACAGGCGCGTAGACGAGCGCATTCTAACCGTCCGTCCAACCTTCGACGACAGGAAAATGGTGATCGTTTTGATGGAAAATTAACATTTCATTATTTATGTGTACTTTAATAAACCTACTTTTGTAATCATCATCTCAATGCTTTTTTTTCGCCAATACAATCTCACTTGACGGTAACGGTTTTTTATATTCTCGCAGCAACTCCCTAATTTTTCAATTTTTCGGGTTAATATATAGCCTATGACACTCACAAATAATGTGGCTTTCTATTGGTACCAGAATTTTCAAAATCGGTTCAGCAGATCCAGAGATTACCCCCTACAACCTCACAAACTCACAAACTTTGGCCCTTTGTAATATTAGTATAGAATAGATACCAGTGGTCAGAATGTTCGACTGCGGCCGAGGGGGTCCCGGGTTCGAGTCCCGGGTATAATTAAATTGTTGGGTTTTTCTGACTAGAAATTCTCAGTACTAGACACTAGTATAACGTACTATTACTTATTCTGTGGTACCAGCCCGAAGTTAGAAAGTTGGCGGTGTATCACCCCCGTGCCTCGGAGAGCACGTTAAGCCGTTGGTCCTGGTTATTATCACTAACATGATAATAGTCGTTAAAGCCTGCCAACCCGCATTGGAGCAGCGTGGTGGGCCTAAGCTCTAATTCCCTCTCTCGTGTGAGAGTGGAGGCCTATGCCCAGCTGTGGGACGTTAATGGGCTGTAGTGGTGGTGGATATTATGTCCCCGGTTATAACTTACTTATTTTGTTAGAATTGCTCGACTTGTTTTTTAAACTTAAAATCACCGTTTCTATTCGTTCTCTACTCACTGAATCTGAATGCATCAACATTTTTGAATGCTTTTTTCTACCGAGAAGAAGTAACATAAACAATAGACGCTAGGCGTAAGCGGTGCTATCGAAATTTATACAAAATAGCTATTTAGTGACATCATTGTTTATAGTATTGCCATGATCCCTGCAATGATATGTTGACTCATAATAACTAATCATTGATACATTGTAATATTATATGGTAATCATTCAATGAGTTATTATAATATTCTTATGACACCTATACCACATTTTTTACCCATTGGGCATAACTTGAAATGATTATTATTTAATACCAATTATTTATTTATTTAATACACTTTTTACTTTTTTTAACAAATTAAGATAATTTACTAATCAATTTTTATAATTGAAAAAAAAATTACAAAAAAATATTTGTAGTAAATTATAAATTAAGTATAATTAGTTTTTTAAACGATCAAACTGATTTTAGAATTCGTTTAATTATATGCTGCACTTATAAGGTCATCGAGTATATTCTTTCAAAATTATTTTTAGGAGACTTAACTTTTAGGGTTCCGTACCAAAATGGTAAAATGGAACCCTTATGGTGCGACTTTCTCCGTCTGTCTGTCCGTCTGTCCGTCTGTCCGTCCGTCACACTCGATTATTTCAGTAACTACCGAAGCTATCGACATGAAATTTGGAATAGTTGTGTATATTAGTGGCCCAAAGACACTGGAATTAAAAAAAATTGGAAATTATTTTTGTTCTTATTTAAAAAGGGGGGAAAATCGGAGGGTTGAAATTTAAAAGTGAGATAACTGTACTGTGTGGGGTATCATATGAAAGGGTTTACTTTGTAAATTCTAAAACAGATTTTTAATTATTTTTAGTCATGATAGTTTTTGATTTATCGGGGAAAAAGTCTAAAAAAATACCGTTCCCCCCCCCCTTATCTCCGGAGTTTACCAATCGAAAAATCTGAAATAATTATGGTCAATAGGAATTTATGTATATTTTACAGGAAAACTATAGCCAATGCTCTAACTAGCATAGTTTTTTTGATATTAACAGTAAACCTCGTACTCGTCGTCAAATAAACATATTGGTTTTTGCCTGATTGTTTTGCTTCAGTACCTACTTCTTGAGTACGGAACCCTCGGTGCGCGAGTCCGACTCGCACTTGGCCGGTTTTTTATATTCTGATTTCGCAAAAAAGCAAGCCTCGATTGAAATAAAGAAATTTAAGTTTGACTTTAAGTTTTGTATTAAACTTACTTATTGCACGCATAAATAGAAGGCCAATAGGTAATTAGGTATAATGTTTGAGAATTTTAACAAACCTCCAAGAACGTACCATTTACTTAGTACTGAAATCCAAGTCCAAGACTGAAAAAATATCCGTATTTAAGTCCTAGATCTATACCTAGTACCTACCTACTAAGTTAGTTTTTTTATAGATAAGTATTATGTTATGATTTAGTTATGCTTATAACGATTCTGAGCGATTAAATATTTTGGCAAAGTATAAATCTCAAAATTTTCTAATTTGTTAGATAAAACAATAGATAGATAAAGATAACAAGCGGATCTCCTCACAGAACTTCTTGCGAGAATGTAACCGCCGTGTAAGCATAAAAGCTCAGTAAGCTTATTATAAGTTTTTACATTGCAAGTTCGATTGAGCGTTCGATCACAATAGCGTTAACGTAAAATGGACCCAAAAGCTCATGATTTTAAGTCACAAATTCAGTACAACCGATTTTAATGTCAATCGAATTTGCAATGCCGCAAAGTACAGTACAAATGGAGATTTCGTAAACCGGATGTGCTTTGGCAATGAACCAGTTGCTTGACAGCTCGCTATAACCGGATATTAGAGTTTTACTTACAGGCAACATACTGTTTTGTGTATAATTAATTATTTATGAAATTAAGTAGGCCTGTAAAAAAGTGTCATGGAATGTGTCGGATCTCTTTTGTGTCTAAACCTTTTTTGTTTTGTTTCGGACTAATTAAATGCCATTTTGATCGCAGTTTCCGCCACGTGCTGGTATCTTGATAAGAACTGGGGCTCAAGAAATCATTATTACAGACGTTGATACCCGTGACTTTGTCCGCGGGGATTTAGTTTTTAACTAACTCTCTAATTAACTAAATGTTAAAATATTAGTATGATACTTTAGAATCACTCAAATATAGTAAATAGATATATTCGAGTGATTCTAAAGTATTAATCGAAATATTCGGCTAGTTTAAATTTACAAATATTATACAAGCTCAAGTAATTAATTTTTTTTAATGTATAGACCAGCGCTTGGCTGCAATCAGACTTCCTTGCAAGTGGTGATGCAGTTAAAGTAACCTCTATACTTAATTTTTCGTAACGATTCGAACAACAATAGGTATAGTACACTGTAGAGTCCAACGCATTCCTAATTGGGCTACATATGACAGCTACAAGGCGTGGCGCATATTCGTAACGTGCTCGCGAGCCGGGACATACGGACGCGCGCAGTAATACTCCTTTGTATGCTAATAGAGAATTATCTAGCCCCACCAAATTGTAATCTTGCGTGGAACTCGCTTGGAATTCCTCCATCGGATTTACGCTTTGATCGGGTGGATGTGGAAAAACTTACATCCTTACTATCCATACTAATATTATAAATGCGAAAGTGTGTCTGTCTGTCTGTCTGCTACGCTTTCACGGCCCATCTGTTCAACCGATTTTCATGAAATTTGGTACAGGGATAGGTTGTATCCCGGGTAAGGACATAGGCTACTTTTTATCCCGGAAAATTCAAGAGTTCCCCCGGGAATCGAAAAAACTTGGTCCACGCGGACGAAGTCGCGGGAATCATCTAGTTTCTTATATTAATGAAGGAACTAGAAGTTTAATTCACTATTATCCGCGACAATAGGTAAATTCTATGTGGTCCCGCACTTCGCGAAGACAATCTTAACAATCGTGCATTGTCGAGTTAACATCTCCTGAAGATGCTCCGGTATCGGAGTGAAACGTACGTTGAGAGTAGTTTGGAAGATTTCTGTGGTGTGGTGAATATCGCAGGCTATAAGTGCGGGATACACACTGTACCACACAGATTTACTTAATGTCGCGGATTATAGCGAATTAAACTTCTAGTTCCTTCTTTATGATGGACTTCCGCAAGATAACGCCAGCTGCTTCAATCCAATATTTCTCATCTTTTAATGCCTTACTCGAGTAATCCAAAAAGGCAATAACGCTAGTGTTATATTGGGCATCATGTCCATTTATGAGTTTGATGCTGTATAATATTTTTATTTCGTCCGCGTGGATGGAGGTTTTTTGATTCCCGCGGGAACCTTTGAATTTTCCGGGATAAAAAACAGCCAAAGTTATCAAAAAAAAAAAAATATCTTTTCAGTAACTTAAACTACTCGTACCATATTCATTCATAGTTAGTTACAAAAATAAATTTTTTTTTACAATAATTAATTTAACAAATAATACAAGCAAGAGTGTAGGATAGGTCATAGGATATTGTCATTGTACGCATTGTTATGAAGAATTTTTGATCGTAAAAATCTTGCCAGATTTTGTATTTCGAAGTGATACAGTAAAATTCAATGGAGGTTATGGAAACATTAGATACTCACGTCTATTGGCGTGCATGTGTTATGAGGTGTTGTGCCTGAAACAATAAAAGAAAAATTAATATTAAGCTGGAAAAGTTATAGAATTGATATTGTGCTTGAAACCTATCATTGTAATGTATTTTGTCAAACGAAACTCTCTAAGTTGCAAGAAAACTGCGATCCAAACGATATGAAATCTCGCAATAGGCTCATGACTCCTTCGCTCCGCCTCGCGAAAGTCCGAAAGCCAATCGTAGGAATAAGTATGTTCTTTCAAACAGGGAATAAAAAGCACGCACATTAGCAAAGGAAACGTCGACACTTGACAGTTAAGCGTAGGAAATTATCTATGCGACGTCGCTTGACCATAAACAATGAAACTATTCAATATTTATGTAATAGTTCACCAGGAAGACAGCGCGCGGTTTACATAGAACTCTGCCATTAAATTCCTAACACTTTTCTCATTTAAATTCATAAATTTCCGGTGTAAAGTGAGTGTGTGATTATGATACCGGGCACGTTCGACCGATTGCACACAGACACACACATCGATATTTTCCTAGACACGTACTTATTATTATCTATGTCTATACATATAAAATATAAATAGACATAGGACATTGTGGATACTAAAGTAGGTTAACCAGGTACCTTTTTCCAAGGGCTGTACCTATACCTAAGTAAATTCTCGACTTATTAAGATAGACTGGTGGCTTCGGCTGTGGCTAGTTAGTAACCCTCCTTCAAACGTACCAAGGGGTTTTAATTTCAATTTTAATTAGAGCAGCGTGGTGGGTCTAAGCTCTAATTCCCTCTCTCCTATGAGAGTGGAGGCCTGTGCCCAGCAGTGGGACGTTAATAGACTGTAGTGGTGGTAGGTATGGGTTTATTGTAACTACCCCTACTCAGATTAGCCGGCTACCATTTTAGACGGAACCATCACCAGGGCCCATACTGCCAATAAAGCCATATTGTTTGTTTTAGAATATTGTTAGTTTGTTCTCACTAGATGATGTTAGTAAGAAAACTCTTTAGTTTTCTGGGATAAAAAGTCGTATGTCTTTCCCCGGGAGACAACATAACCCTGTACCAAATTTCATCGAAATTGGTTAAACAGATGGGCCGTGAAAGCGTAGGAGACATACAGAAAGACACACTTTCGCATTCATAATATTATAAATATGGATTTCAGGAACATCAAGGTACGGTAACCAAGACAAGAATTTGCTATACACTGCACGCCCTCATGCTTCTAAACATGCAGGAAAAGCACGTCAGCAAGCAAGCAATACGCACCGCCACTAAACCACACCACACAAATCTTCCAAAGTAATCTCACTTTTCAACCGACTTCAAAAAAAGGAGGAGGTTCTCAATTCGACTGTATTTTTTTTATGTTTGTTACCTCAGAACTTATGACTGGGTGGACCGATTTGGATGATTCTTTGATTTGATTGATTTTTTACCCTCGACGAAGCGGAGACGGTATATGTGTTTGCCCTAAGAGGTTGTGTGTTTGTTTGTTTGTTTGTGCACTTTTTTGTCACCATTTTTCTCAAAAAGTACTGGGCCGATTGAGATGCGGTTTTTTGCATTAGATACGTATAGCTTGTGAGAAGGTTTTTAGATATATTTTAGGACCATAGACAACCAAGCTGAGCTGTAGTCTATGATTTTAATATTTCAACATGTCACCATTTTTTACAAAAACTACTGGGCCGATTGAGATGCGGTTTTTTGCATTAGATGTGTATAGCTTGTGAGAAGGTTCTTAGATATATTTTAGGACCATAGACAACAAAGCTGAGCTGTAGTCTATGATCTTAATTTTTCTATGTGTTAAAAAGGAGATCGGCGAAGTATGACCCAGCTAATTTAAAAACCATTCAGATTCAGAAATCATTTAATATTTTTTAATATATTTCAAAGTATTTTTCTGTGTAAACATCAATTTTTTAGAAGATGGGGATCAAAAATAAAAATTATTACGAAACATTAAAAAAAGTCGTTCTAATGGCAATACGGAGTATAGATACCCGCAGGGTGACCGCATATCTTTTGCATCAATCATTGATACATCGCAATCACCTCTGATTGGTTAACACTCTTCCACTATTGGACGAAATCGCCATTGACGCAGCAAGAATACCATAAATTCAGCCAATCGGAGGTGATAGTGATGTATCAATGATTGATGCAAAAGATACGCGGTCACCCGGCAGAGTATAAAAGTAGAAACTAACGTGTCAAATGTCAATTACTGTCAAACTCAATCAAATGTCATTCGTGGACCGTAGTAGAGATGTGTCGGAAAAAACACATTAACTCGAGTTGAAATTCAGGTAACTCGGAATGGAATTCGAGTTACACAACTCTGCTTAGCATAAAGAAATTAAGTGTATTTATTTGTTACAAAATACTTTTTTCCATACATATTTGTACTTCAATCCAACTATCTGTTAGGACAATTATTATTATCAATGCTAAACTTCGTAGGTAGGATTGAAATAAAAAGGTTTTTATAGTTTACATAAATCATAATATATATCGTTCTCATTAGAGTTAGTAGGTACACATTTATTTTTGGTTTTAGTCTTAGTTAAGTTATAGTAAGTACTGATATTTAACAACAAAATTAGTTAGTTATAAAGCAGTCTTCACAAAATAATATCAGTCTAACTTTATAACTAGGTACATATTATGCTATTAATAGTTTAATCATCACAATGAAAATATTCATAAATAACTTTGTCATCGTTAGTGTCATTCGGTCAATGCAATGGCGGAAGTACGTAGACAGAGAAAGAGATATATTAGACAGAGCGTCGGCGTATACAGTATGCGATAGTAATTAATTAATAAATAATTAATTAAAATTAATTAAAATCGTTAATTTAATTTAAAGGCGATGCATTATCGATATAGTTCTGCATTGCCGGCACCCCTCGCTCTTCTTTTACCCCTGAAAGCTCACGCGTTATAAATACGATACATCGCGACGCGATTGTATCGCTACTGTTTTGCTTCTGTTGCGCGTTGTAAATGCGACTAACGCCCAAAAGTTGCGATGTATAAGCGCGTTAGGGTTAACCCCCTTTTCAAATAGTAAGAATAGTATAACAACCATCAATTTGTATGTCATAATATACTTACTGGCCACGTTATGAATTACATACCTACTATAGGTTTAATGTACCCAGCAGGTAGGTAACTTGTTTTTATGTAGGTAGGAAAGCGTATTAGTATTTGGTACATAGTCAGATAATGATCTGCAGTGCCTGATAGAATTTTCAAAGCTATTAAATGGTCATCTGGCTTAAAATCCATGAAATAGAAATCTAACCTCACTTTTAACTATTACTACGAATATCTTTTTTCTCCCAACTTTATTTGATTGACTTTCATAAACTTTTTTGTTAGTTTGGTTTAGTATAAGAAGTATGAGAAGTTTGATGCGTGAACGTGAACCTCAAGTTTGGGTCAAACACTATATGGGAGCTCGCCGACCTCCTTTTCACAAAAAGTACTGGGCCGATTGAGATGCGGTTTTTTGTATTAGATATGTTTAGCTTGTGAGAAGGTTCTTAGATATATTTTAGGACCATAGACAACAAAGCTGAGTTGTAATCTATGATTTTATTTTTTCAATATGTTACCATTTTTCACAAAAAGTACTGGGCCGATTGAGATGCGGTTTATTGCATTTAGGACTTCGTGCGATTACAAAACAGGAAACTGGTACCAAAATTTTAAAAAATCAGCGCCATTTTGAAATTCTTTGTTAATTGACCGATTTCGTTCAAAATCTATATTTAGGGCTCCCTGGGGTCACAAAACAGGAAACTGGTACCAAAATTTAAAAAAATCAGCGCCATTTTGAAATTCTTTGTTAATTGATCGATTTCGTTCAAAATCGATATTTAGGACTCCCTGGGGTTACAAAACAGGAAACTGTTACCAAACTTTAAAAAAACAGCGCCATTTTGAAATTCTTTTTTAATTAACCGATTTTGTTCAAAATCGATATTTAGGGCTTCGTGGGATTACAAAACAGGAAACTGGTACCAAAATTTTAAAAAAACCGCGCCATTTTGAAATTCTGTGTTAATTGACCGATCTCGTTCAAAATCGATATTTAGGGCTCCCTGGGGTCACAAAACAGGAAACTGTTACCAAAATTTTAGAAAATCAGCGCCATTTTGAAATTCTTTGTTAATTGACCGATTTCGTTCAAAATCTATATTTAGGGCTCCCTGGGGTCACAAAACAGGAAACTGGTACCAAAATTTAAAAAAATCAACGCCATTTTGAAATTCTTTGTTAATTGATCGATTTCGTTCAAAATCGATATTTAGGACTGCCTGGGGTTAGTAAACAGGAAACTGTTACCAAACTTTAAAAAACAGCGCCATTTTGAAATTCTTTGTTAATTAACCGATTTTGTTCAAAATCGATATTTAGGGCTTCGTGGGATTACAAAACAGGAAACTGGTACCAAAATTTTAAAAAAATAAGCGCCATTTTGAAATTCTGTGTTAATTGACCGATTTCGTTCAAAATCGATATTTAGGGCTCCCTGGGGTCACAAAACAGGAAACTGTTACCAAAATTTTAGAAAATCAGCGCCATTTTGAAATTCTTTGTTAATTGACCAATTTCGTTCAAAATCGATATTTAGGACTCCCTGGGGTTACGAAATAGGAAACTGTTACCAAAGTTTTAAAAAATCAGCGCCATTTTTATTTATTTTGTTATCACCATAATAAATGAATTCAGTTTAGTACAGTAAAATCTGTACTACTTGTAAGTCTAACCACAACCCGTGAGCTGCTTTAGCAGCTCGCGCACAGGGCGAAATACTAGTTAGATATATATAGCTTGAGAGAAGGTTCTTAGATATATTTTAGGACCATAGACAACCAAGCTGAGCTGTCTCTATGATTTTAATATTTCGATATGTTACCATTTTTTACAAAAAGTACTGGGCCGATTGAAATGCGGTTTTTTTCATTAGATGTGTATAGCTTGTGAGAAGGTTCTTAGATATATTTTAGGACCATAGACAACAAAGCTGAGCTGTAGTCTATGATTTTTTTTTTTTTAATATGTTACCATTTTTCTCAAAAACTACTGTGCTGATTTAGATGCGGGCTTTTTGTTTTAAATATATTTTGCTTGTACCTAGATGCTGCCCAGGGTATCATGATGGAGTCAGGAGGCGATCATGGGAACTCCTTAAATTCTCATCGTATACCTGTCGCGTTTGGACTCTTTTGATTTGTCGTGACAAGCGCGCCTCGGAAAGAAAAGGGTTTGGCCATAGTCCACCACACTGGTCAAAAAAACTACTGAGCTGTCAAAGATGCAGTTTTGTGTTTTAGATATTATGTAATATATACGTTTGCTACGTTCTAATTGTGGTTTCAAAGTTATAAAGGTCAAAGGTATTTAATGGAGCTCTGCAGTTCGTCGTGGGTTTTTTTAAAATTTTTAATTTTATTACTTGTATTTGAAAGGGCATACTTCCCAAGTGGTGGTCCCTTAAAATTTTTATCGAAATCGGTCGAGCGGTTTTTAAAATATCAACAGTGAAATAAGTACTTTTTATAGCGTGTGCTTGTTGTTGTAAAGTTGGCGCGGGAGTTTGAAGTCGGTTGTTTATAAAGAATTTTTTATATTAAATTATTTACAGTCATAGATTTAGTATTGGTAAGTATGTTATTGCCCGTAGTCAAAACAAACTTGGAGGTAAAACTAAAATTAATTGACTATTTTGTTTCGTACATTATTTCTAGGCCGAAGTTGAGCAATAGACCTATACAATTTACGTAAATTCAAGTTACATAATGGAACGCGTATTTTTTATCTGCACCGATCTGTATTGGTACATTTTTTGCAAAAGTATCGTTTTGTTAGTCGATGGCCAAATTACAGAGATCCTTTGATATAGACCAAGAGGTGATAAGCGGTAAAACTATACTGGTTTTAGTTTTAAAACGCTGTCATACTGAAGAATACAACTTTAATGTAGAATCTAGCGTCCAAATATACTGTAGTGTTTTCATTTAAAAAAATTTTCAATAGTAAAAATGGCAATTGTATTTGTAATTAGTCTACAAGAAACTTTTAAATTAAATTTTCACAAATAATTTTGAATAGTACAATGAATTTTCATAGCATCATACCTTAATCAATCTAGTACTTATAAGATTAATTGTGGAATAAAGTAATTATAACTTAAAATTTTTGTTCACTACTTATTACTGTATTTTGGTCCTTTTTTATTATAATATATCTTTAGGTCATTAAAATTAACAATTTCAAAAATAAGAAGAGTTTATCGATTCTTCTATTGTTGATAACAAGAGGTCGATGATAATTAAATGTAAAATTAAGACCAGTGTAACACCACCATGAACAAATGACCATCTCTTACACTATTACCTACGGGTCAAAATAAAATGGTTACAAACTACAAAGTTTAAGTAACAGAAATACGCAACTAGAATCTCATTTGCCACACAATAGAGCACACACGATTCCAAATTCAAAAAAACTTTTAAAAAAGAACCGAGCGCGTAGGAACCTACAATACCACGCGAATTTCAAATATGGAACCATTATGGCACGCATTCTATTCTGATTTCGTAGTCTTAATTCGAATTCAATTATTATTTTCAATTACCGTGGGTTGGTTTGGTCGTGAGTCGAGGCATGTACTTTTGTCCTAGATTATTTTTATTTGTTCTCTTTGAAACAATGATCTTGTATTTATGGTAAAAATTACATTATATTGTAATAAGATTTCGAGAGAGATTGACATGATTGTAATAACTTTTGCATGACGGCTGACTTTGATTTTATGCGTGTTTGGTTGTTAAAAACGGTTCTTTTTAACCGACTTCCAAAAAAAAGGGGAGGTCATTTTTTAGAATTTTCTTTTGTGATTTTTATATTAAAATGCTTAGTAGCTGTAATGATTTGGTACTTTTATAAAACTGTTGAACTATTGAAGCTTGGTTTAACCATAGGTTTGGGAAAGTGAATAATTTAATATTTCATTGAGAAAAAAAGAAAAATCTGATTCATCATAAATTATGTGTGACCGAGACAGGAAATCCCCATAAAGTAACTTATTTTGGACCCCAGAGTCCGAATCCGGAATAATTATGATCCATAGTAGAAAAATAGTTTGCCGACAACCGCCGACAAAGGAAGGAATCTTTACATACACCGATGACGTCACTCAATCCAGTTTCATACAAATACATTTTCAAACAAACAGACGGACAGTTTCGGATCACGGCAGATTAATGACCCCCACTAACCGTTCAAATTTCGCAACATTCTCATTCTAAATAGGTACGAGTAGGTACCGACCGGTTGGCAAGTTCTTGTAAATTTGTAATAAACAATTTTTTGTATCTGTACCATTTAATTTTTATCATTAGAAAAACATGACGTGTGCTTACGTTCATACGTTTAATATTTGAAAATGGAATTATCTGTGACTACATATAACTCTTAAGTTGGTTTAAGTACGTACTTTTAATTAATTAACTCTGGCAAAAAAATAACTCCTTGCTTGACACAAACAGAAATTTCTTTCCTAGCTGCCTGTTTTAAAATGTAGAGCCAACATTGGAACACATAATTCATTGAAGTATTTTCTGTCAGCATATTTTTTAATACTTTTGTTAGAAGAACATCTCTAATTCTTCAATTTGAAATTCGAATGCAAAACTATACTAACAATTAGGCTGTATGGTCTCAGATCTTTGCCTTTTCCGAAAAGGGACAAAATGAAAAGCCACGTAAAATAGCATTTTAAAATGATTTATAAATCAAAATCCTTCCTCCTTTGGCTCACGCTTTTGAGAACAATATAGATACCTAACTCTCATGCATTATTTTCTTCGCTGTTATAGCAAGTTGTCCAAATACTTAGGTGCGCAACCAGCATCGAACCCCGGATCCCCCGAATGATCGAAAGTCTTAACCACTAGTATATGACGTTCCAAACATAGGTATAATCATGCTGTCAATCGCACCAGCCGATATATTTATAATGAAAATAAACGATCCCAAACATTTCTAATAAGACCAGTCTATGCCAGTAAACAGTAGGAGGAAAAAAACGGGGTCATCGACCCGCGAGTGTTCCCAGCCACTCGAGTTTTATGAAGAAAACACTTCAAAACACATATAACTATTTCCATACTTTAATTACATACGCACCCACGTTGATATTATGATACGCTTACGCGTACGTAGTACGCACACTGACGTAGGGCTGGCATCTGTTTTTAAAAAGGTATCATTGTAGTTAAGTTATCGAAAAGAAGTATATACTAATATTATCTATACTTACTAACTAATTATTATAAATGCGAAAGTTTGGATGGATGAAATTTAACACAAAGATAGATTATAGTCTCGAATAACACACTCTTTATCCCGGAAAATTAACGAGTTCCCGCGGGAACCGAAAAACCTCAATCCACGCGTCCGAAGTCGCGGGCATCATCTAGTACCTACTAATTATTTATTAAAGACTAGCTGATGCCCGCGACTTCTCTCGAACTCTTCAATTTTCCGGGATAAAGTAGAAGAAGAAGTAGCCTATGTCCTTCCCCGGGATACAACCTATCCCTGTACGAAATTCGATCAAAATCGGTTGAGTAGTTGGGCCGTGAAAGCGTAGCAGACAGACAGACAGACAGACACACTTTCGCATTTATAATATTACGAGTAGTATTGATTTAGAGAGCAGATAAATATTTTTTGAAATTTTCAATAACCCTTAATTTGTATAGTTGATTTAAATGTAGCTAAAATTAAATTTCCAGGTTAATAAAATGTAAATACAATAATTAATTGCTTGATTATTTATTGGTTAACTTAATAATTATAATTTAATTGAATTAAAATACCTGATTGATCACTTTCTTCATTTTTGTTATACTAAATCTAAAATAATAAAATTATGATACGTAAATTAAGTCCATAATTTTTATTTGATTTATGTAGAGAAAAGTAAACTACAAGTCTTCGAAAAAACCTATAAGAATGCATAAGTCTGTGTATAAAGTAAATAATAACAATAACAATGCATAATATTTCAAATTCGATATTGGTAAAAATCATATAAAGTATAGGTACTAATATAGTTTTTAGATATTCATTTATTTATTAGTTAACCGTAGTCGGCAAAGTTATTTAAGCATTATTTTGCGCTACTTTTTCCACACAAGGCAACCCATTCATCACACGTCCTAATGAGCTATATAAAAACTTTATTGCTTTAGACAATAGCCTTCCAATGAAAAGGAAAAATAAATGTAGATACATACCTATCTAATTACTTATTGTATTAGCTGTGGAAACGTTACTGGCAACACGCGCCGCCAACGAGAAAAAAACTCGTTCCACATTTAAATTAGTTAGGAATTTGAATACGCGATTGTCATTGGTTGACAATCAATCATTATAGTTTTTGAAATTCGAATTCCATCGCGTTTGATTTGATCAATTTGAACGTACCTACGACATACTGTATAGGAACCTATTATATTAATTAGATACATAATTTTTTTTGTTTAATGAAGTGCAGAGCTTGACGAACTCTTTAGCACAGTGAAATCTATACTAATATTATAAATGCGAAAGTTTGGATGAAAAGATGGATAGATGGATGGATGTATGGATGGATGGACGGCTGAACGGATCTGTATGAAATTTGGCGCAGAGATAGATTATAGTCTGGAATAACACATAGGCTAATTTATACCCCGGAAAATTAAAATGTTCCCGCGGGAACCAAAAAACCTAAATCCACGCGGACGTACCTACTATTAGTCACAGACTATAATATTACCTATTATAGAGATATTGTAAAAAAAAACATAAGTATTGTATTTTTATTCTAAGGCTTCGAAAAAACCATCTTTCTTAATTATTTTCTTGCTGGTTAGCCGATTTTTTAATTGTATAATAATATATTTCGGAAATCAAAACTAATTTGGGCTGCTTGTTTTTCATATAAAACATGAAATTCAAAGTCATCTACTTACGATAATATGTACCTAAGTATTAAGCCTATATGTTGTTCTTAAACATATTTTTGAGTTCAAAACAACACGCACTCGAGGGCCCTTAATGATGTTGTTTCAAAAATCCGAAGCCCGTAATACAAGTGCGGAATCAAACACTCAAAAAAAAAATGTACATTTTTCTCGTTTCCTGAGTATTGACACTAAGATTTGGGAGAAATACAAACATACTGAATGACGTCCGCTTTTTAACTTTTTTTATTTACCTAAGTACCTACTTTACGGCTGAGTTTTGAATATAAACACGCAATGCGTAAAATTGTAAATTGTAACTACTGTTAGATCAATAAAGTTTTTTTTTAAACTTATATGTACTTTTTATTAGATTCTTTATTATTTATATTCACGAACACCGTCTCAAAGTTATAATTATCAGGTATTTTTTAAAATAATAGTTGATAGATTTATTCCCATACATAAATTTATTTACTTGTTACATTCATAAATTGTTTAAATGCTCGTCGCCTGCCTCGTTGGTCTGGTGGTTAGCTTGTTCGACTGCGGCCGACGAGGTCCCGGGTTCAAGTCCCGGGTCGGGCGATATATTTTGTGTTGGCTTTTTCTGACTAGAAATTCTCAGTACTATCGCGGAGTTAGGCAGTTTGCAGCTGAACGTGCTCCCCGTGCCCAGTAGAGCACGTTAAGCCGTCGCGTCGGTCCCGGTTATTATCGCCAACATGATACATAATCGTTAAAGCCCACCAATTCTCATTGGAGCAGCGTGGGGGGTCCGCTGTGCCCAGCCGTTGGACGATAGTGGGCTGTAGTGGCTCTTAGTTTGTTATATAGTGATATACTCTGCATTTTAATCCTCACACCTACAAGTAAAGTACCTGTAATATTAAGTACATCATACAAATCATAGCCTTTCTATCCCAATCAAAACTCAAAAAGCAACAAAATTATTACCTCGCACACACAATAAAAATGAGTAAATGTCGGTAATTATGAATCGTTTCACACGGAATGTGTTATCTGAGAACGCTGATAGAAATCGTTGCTTCGAACTACGTTTACATCGAATCGAGACGATATAACTTTGACATGATGTGAGATTAGCCAAATGCCATCACCAACACGAAATTGAAATATCAAACCAACGTGTTTCAAACTATATGAAATTTCGCAAGAAGATTATATGTATAAGATATTTCTTCTTATACCTACTGAATAATGATACCAATACAATTCACTCAGAGCTATCCAGGTAAAAATAAATGTGTAGTAACTAAACATATAAAAGCTGAATAACAACATTTTTTAAATATTCAACACTAGCTGATGCCCGCGACTTCATCCGCGTGGTTTAAGTTTTTCTTATTACCGCGGGAACTCCTTTATTTTCCGGGATAGAATGTAGCCTATCACTCTCCACGTCCTCAACTATACTCATAACAAAAATCACGGCGATCCATTGCTGCGTTGCGGTGAGATTGAAGGACAAACTAACAAACCAAACGTTGCTACATAGGTACTGCAAACGTGTTACAATTTTACGTCCTACAAAAATTTGACACGGTCAAAGCAAAACGCCGATCGATCTCGTTATTTTTTTCACGTAAGTACATACTGTGAACGAGCTACAGTTTTCCATCAAACCAAAATTTCTAATCGGATTCTGACATAAGAATTTGGAGCGAAGTCTTGTAGTTTTTACCGTAATAACCCGAGGCGGTCGAACCAACATGTTTACGTTTACACTTACTTAACTTTTTACCAAGTCGGCTATTGATGATTGTAATTTAAGTGGATAATATAGAAACTGCTTTTTGTATTACAGCACTAATGTTTGGAAAGTTTGTTTGTTGCCTGTTGTTGCCAAAACCTACAATAATTTTTAAACTTTTTACTTGGATGTACTATGTAATAGATTAGTGTAAAACTAAAAATTGATAAATTGATTAGTGTCATAAAATTTTATTTGCTATTTATTCATTCTCAATTTAAATTAAACTAGCTGATGCCCACGACTTCATCCGCGTAGTTAAGGGTGTTTATTCCCGCGGGAGCTCCTTAATTTTCCGGGATAAAAAGTAGCGTATGTCAGTCTCCAGGTCCTCAACTATACCCATGCCAAATATCACGTAGATCAGTTGTTCCGTTGCGGCGTGATTGAAGGACAAACCAACAAACCAAGAAACAAAGACACGTACGTAAGAGGCATACGTACGAAGTATGATAAAAATTTAAATGAAATAAAAATAACGTTTATAATAAATAAAATTATTTTACAATAAATTAATTATCAATGATGATAACCTAGTGTGATACATTTATAATTATTGATAGAGTTTGATTTACAATAAATAAACATTTTTAAACATTTTCTATTTTCAGTTTCCCGTGAGTACTTACATAACATAAAAGATTCGAGTAAATATTCAAAAAGGGAATTCGATTTTACGCCTATAAAGCACCTTATACTAATTTGTACACATCCAATAAATTACCGAAATAGAAATATGAAGTCTAAAAGTAAATATTAACTTAAACGCTTCTAAGTAATAAAGATAACACAGTAACCATCGCGTCTTCAAATGGCGTTCATCTTCTCATTTGCATTTATTAGTGGAGTCGGTTCGTAAGGCTGTTGATATAAAAGTCATGTTTGATATTTTACTGTAACAAATATATAAAATATTTGCTACTAATTACTCAATCGACGTTTACTTTTAATTTATAATACATGTTTATTTATAATTTTTGTGAATGAATAAATTTTTCTTCTTAATCTAACGATTTTTTTTTTACATCCATAATATTCTCAGTTGGATTTATTAGTGGAGTCGGTTCGTAAGGCTGTTGATATGAAAGTTATTTTTGATGGCTGTTTTATATTTTATTGCCATTGTGTTTTTATAAAAATGAAATGATGAATATTGAAATAGCTAATTCATTTTTATTCACCTTTAATTGTTCATTGGATTCATTATTTAATATTTTACTGTAACAAATAAGTATAAAAAAAATATTGCGTTTACTTTTAATTTTTAAAGCATCTTTTTTTATAATTTTTGTAAATGAATAAAATATCTTATTTTTCCATCAAAATCTTACGTTCTTTTTTAATAATCTATAATGTAGGGGGCATTGTAGGGGGTCCAAGAGGAGCCTTCATATTTCAATTTAAGTTGATTATTATTTATTTTATATTGTTATGAGTGATTATGAATAAAAATGAAGATTAAGTTTAATCTACATTACTTAATTTGAAATACCTATAAGATATTTAATAGTTAGGTCTCATAAGTATTTAAAATATTTTTGACATGTTATACCTACGCAGGTTTATAAATGAGGTATTATTGGAAAATTAATTTTATTTATTTACTGGCGTATTAATTATCTCAAATCTAAGCGTTTGTAAAAACAAAATTCTGTATATACGCTTGTAGAAAAGCCATGTGTTGCCATGGTAGGAAGGTAAACATACGAAGGCAGACGTATTAAAACTTATAGAATTCTGATTATTATTATTCCATCGAAGTATTAAAAGACGGATTCTAGCAAAAAAATTCGATTCAATGTAGATATTGCTATGCAAATTCAAATTAAATTGGCTGTCTCAAACAGCTCACGTTTGTTACATATTAAATGTTCAATTTACCATTAAATATATTAGTTCCCCGAATTCTATGATCAATTAGAAACAACAAAAATTCATTCCGAGACGACAATGAATCGAGATAAATATAATTAATCGCCCTTGGATATTACGCTTTCGAAATAATGCAAATAGGTACACCATTAGGTGGAGCGCGGCACTATTTTATCCGTTCAAGATCACGATTTCGGAGTAACGTTACTTGTCACGTCAACAAACAAACAAACATCTGATCATACGCTAAACCTATGTGATCGATCCGGACACCGCATGAAATTAATTAACTGATGCAACCGACTTGCGCAAGACAGCTTAAATCAAGACGGTAAAGCGGGAGCCTTCGCGACTTGTGAGTGTTCCGTACCTCTACATGTTGCAAGTTGTTATGTGGATGAATAACATTCGAAAAAAGGTTTATTAGTAGGGGGATTGTATAAGAAAACTGATTAAAGAGATCTACTTGAGATCTACCTCAATGTCATAATTTAAAATTATAGGTCATTTGAAATTACCCACACTATAGGGTTTTATGATAAAAACTTTTGGTATGACTTGAAGGGTCGTTTTACGGCAAAGTAGAAGCCAGATAATTATGTTTAAAGTGGTATGAAATTGTCTATACTAATATTATAAATGCGAATGTTGGGATGTATGGATGGATGTTTGTTACTCAATCACGACAGAACGTCTGAACAGATCTGGATGAAATTTGGCATAGAGATAGATTATAGTCTGGAACATTACCTAAACTACTTTATATCGCGGAAAATTAAAGAGTTCCCAAAAAAATCTCAATCCACGCGGCGAAGTCGCGGGCATCAGCTAATTAGATATAGGTTGCATATTACCAACACAAGCATAATTCAATAATTGATCTCAATGTAAACTTATTAAAGTTGAAGTATTAAAGTGAATAATATAAGAGTCCAATTTTTTCCAGTAAAAGGTGCGGATTCCTAAATAACCAGTTCGACAATCCGTCGGCTTTGAATTTTTACCGTGACGGATAAGTGATCTAATTTATATATGAAACAGCGAAACAATGGGCGAGATAAGACGCACAATTGGACCCAAATCCCGTTGTATAATCTATCAGTAATTAGCATTAGAATGTTACAAAACACAGACTTTAATACCGGATAGAAATTATCATACCGGCCGTCCCTTTTTTTCTGCCCACACGTGTTTTTTACCCAATCACGGATTTGATTTATTGATAAAAATATGCAAAAAAGATCTTTCTAGTTTTTATTATTGAAATAACACGTAAAGATACTTAAAAATTGCGCGTAGGACTTGTTGGATTTGTCTTAATAACTATTCCTTTACGCCCATAGTCATTTTGATTGATCAATACTAAAGTTACGGTCATTAACTTTTAAAAGAAGAGAAATATGTATTAGGTATGGGTTTAATATAACTACCGTACCCCTCTCACGCTTAGCCTACCTACTATCATCCTACATAATTGCTTACCATCAGATGAGATCGCAGTTAAGGAATAAAAAGAAATTGATGATATTTTTACAGAAAATAGCAGTTGGTTCTGAGAACACAATTTCATGAATTCGCATGTTTATTTAATTAACATAGGTAGGTATATGGATTTATATGCAAATTTTACACGGTCAATTATAATTAATTTAATTGCTACAGTTTAACATAAATCAATCAAACATGCGACGCGACGTACTAAGGGGATATCTATAGTTATTTAATTATGAGAGTTAATTCAATTAAAATTACATAATATCATAATTATGGTATAGGCTATTCAAACTTTAAGTGAAATTGTTCGTCAGATATTTTTTATTTGTAAATAGGATTGTTATTAATTAATTATTGCTGAATATTAAATGAATATTGTAAAATATATAGCTTTCTCCATCACTAAATGATTAGAAAAAATATTATGCCTGTTTCTGCGAAAATTTCTGCCTGTCTGTATGCTACGCTTTCATGTATACTAATATTATAAAGTAAATGCAAAAGTTTGGTTGGATGTTTGTTACTCAATCACGCCAGAACGGTTGAACGGATCTGGATGAAATTTGGCACAGAGACAGATATACCTGAGAGGCCTGTAATAACACAAAGGCTACTTTTTATCCCGGAAAATTAAAGAAATCCCGCAGGAACCAAAATACCTCAATCACACAGCTAGTATGCTAATATATATCTAACCGATTTCGACGAAATTTGGTACATAATTAGGTTCTATCCTAGAGAAGGACATAGGCTACTTTTTCCCACGGAATTTAAAAAAGACTAAATACAGGCGAAGTCGCGGGCATCATCTAGTAGCTCAACAAAGAACCAACCACATCAGAGCTTCTGTTAGTTGAACGCTGGAATGGCAGCCGTATCGTGGTAGCAGGCGACCGTACCATTGCCTCACCATCACGGTATCGGCTAGTATTCTAATATTGATGTACCTAACCGATTTTGACGAAATTTAGTACAAAATTAGATTTCATCTTAGGGAAGGACATAGGCTACTTTATCCCACGGAAATCCACCAGCTAGAATTCTAATGTTTGTGTAATCGATGTCGACTAAATTTGGTACAGAATCAGTTTTAATCCTAGGAGGGACATTTTTTCCTCTCGGGATTGAAAAACCTAAATCCAGGCGGACGAAGTCGCGGGCATCATCTAGTAACTCAACAAAGAATCCACCACAATACCTACACCAGAGCTACTGTTAGTTAAACGCCGTATCGTGGTAGCAGGCGACCGTACCATTGCCTTATCGCGGTCGTGCATCGCAGTTAGCATTATTTTGAGAAGTAATTATTAATGTTCCGGCGGTTACCGAATTTCAGGTCGATCGGGAGATGAGGCTGGAGGGGGGAAGGAGGGGGGGGGGGACAATGAGCTAATGAATAATAGAAAAGCGACTGTCCAAGTAGCCGATATCGACCGCTGATAAATGATGAATGGGTTCTCCGATGGAGATTTTTCTTTTTGAGTAATTATCGATTGTGTGCTGCGTACTTTATTTAAGGCCCCGTCACACTGATGTGTTATTTTTTTATTTATAGCTGTCTTTATTAGAATAGGTTTATTGTTTTAAGCGATTAGTCTTTTTTCTAAGAATTTCCTACCTTCTTTTCCTTTACATATTAATCCTTTCAGTCTTTTGGCGAAATTCTGAACAATTTTATGCTCAATGAAAGTATGTAGATTACATACTTGAATGATACTTATTACAGTTCCTGGCGGTGTTTCACCCCCGTGCCTCGGAGAGCACGTTAAGCCGTCGGTCCCGGTTATTATCACTAACATGATAATTATAGTCGTTAAAGCCCGCCAACCCGCATTGGAGCAGCGTGGTGGGTCTAAGCTCTAATTCCCGCTCTCCTATGAGAGTGGAGGCCTGTGCCCAGCAGTGGGACGTTAATAGTAGTGATGACAGTTCCTGCACTATACTTAATCTAAGAGTCACCTATTCATATAATGTCATTTAGGGTAAGCAATGCCTTCTTGTTTATATGAAGAGCCACTCACTGCCCACCGTGCAGGGCAAACTAATAGCAACATAAAACAACAATTATCAAGCCTTAGCCACACAAATTAGAAAATCGGAATCGAAAGATGGCCACAATGACGATGTTAGTGCAGCACATTTCGGGAATCACAAAGTCGTATAGCCTCTAATGGGAACAAGTGAAATTTTTCCATGCGTACACACATAAGATAATAACCGGCAGAAAAACGCTAGTAGACGACGATTTCGGTAAAGAATCCGCGGCGGCTGCGTCCACTTTATTGGGAGCCCTGGCGTAAATTTGACAAAAGAATTTTATTAACGTATAAATTCAACGTGTCCGTCCGTCAACCGATCGGTGTACTTTGGTAGTTTCGAAGAAACATCGGCTTTTTGCTGGCAACTCGTTCAATTACAGAGGAAATTAACGATTGAACACATTTTATACTTAATTATGTGGATAATGTTGTAGTCAGAGGTCCGATTCGTTGATTTGATCGACTTCCAATTTTTTTCCGTTCTCGCGATTAATTATTGTATGAATGAGACATCCCTAATTTATCTTGATTTAAAAGTAAAAATCAGGTTTACCAAAATTGTATTAAATATTTATAATGAAATAATTCAATATCGAAGTACGCTTCGGTTTTATTCGCTAATGTAAATTTTTTTTTTTAATTTTTTCATGTTAATTTTTGTACCTACTATACACTATTTTCTAAACATGTATTGAAAACAAGACAATAGAACTTAAAGCTAGCTAAACTTAAGAACCTACTTGGCTCAATTTCGAAGAAACATCAGCTTTTTGCTGGCAAAGATCGCAGCTCGTTCAATTACAGACAAAATTAACGATTGAAAACATTTTATACTTATGTGGATGATATGTTGTTGTTTCTCATTTGATTAGTTGGTTTGATAGAGTTCCCGGATTTTTTGTCTTTTTTGAGATTGTTATCATGTTGCATTTGATTAATTATTATTTTTAGAATTAATTTGTATCTTGAAGTTAATGAAACACAGAACTTTTAAAATTAGTCTCAAGTAATATTTTTCGAATTGAGTGTGTTTTCCTTAACCACGATTTTTTTTTGTTTCCCTCTTTGATTGGGGGCAGATTCTAAAATGAAATGGCATGAGGCACATAACTTACACAGTTCAAGAATCCAACCTGAAGAGTCCCTAGTCTCTACCATTAGGCATTAATTATAATTTTTTTTATCCAATTCCGTAATTCATACTTAGAAATAACTTTGAACCTCCTATGTAGAAAGACGTTATCAAGAAAATTTAATATAAATGGTGAATGCAAGCGATACAAGACCGTGTATTGCGGAAATCCTTCCAAATGCCTGAGATGGCAGACAAGCGATTCGATTTGCCACCAATTGGGTATTTGACCAGTATTCAAATAAATTATTTTTTAGTGATTATTAAATAGAGGATCTCCCAAAATTCGTATTGAATTACTATTTTAAACAATCGATTAAAGTAAAAAAGTGCGTCAAACTTTAATGACGTCGCATTTCAGAATTTCAAATAAATCCCATACTTAGGACGGCTTTTGACGTTTGAAAAAAAGTAGTTGATTTGAATATTTGTCAAATACCCCAATTGTGCGACATTAACGACAAAACTAGGCTCTTAATTAAAATAACCAAATTCAAAATCTCTCTACAACATACGCACACGTACTAGGTACCTATCATAGGCATAGTATCGTACAATAGGATTACATTGCCATAAATGGATCGGAATAACCAGTTATGACCGCTTATGATTCTCCTATACGATGCTCAACATTTTTGTATCTTTTGTTTTGAACGTAACTTGTGTTCTTGCATTTTAATTTGGGCTTAGGGGCCTATGAATTAAATGCATGCGACGTAAGCCTTATTTTCGTTTTGTGTCAATGCGCGCTCGGCTTTATGCTTTACGAAATAATAGTTTATGTTTCAATAAGTCACTAGTATGCTCTCGATATAATATAAACATAAATGCATTGCTTATCTTAAGATTTTCTTCGTTTTCAATTTTGAGATTTAGGGAGTATTTAAATTGGATTTTGATATGGAATAGTTATGTCGTAAGGTAAAATTTAAACAAGTACAGTTACATTACGCTAAATAAAATAGTGACATTCAATGGAAGTTTTAGAACCCAAATGATTATATAGACTCTTTTGCTCTGAGTAGGTACATCTAATTATTGATGGTCGAATAAAATACTTTAAAATCATCATTTCAACCCATCGCTGGCTTATTACACAGGAACTAAAGTTGTATGGCAAAGACATAATATTATAATAAAAAAACAAGAAAAAAAAAACACTAATCACGTAAGACCACGACTAGAGCAATGACTAACGCAAATTAAAAAAAACAACTATTCATGTAGATGTGTATCAATTTATCATAATCTTCTACACTACAAATATATTCAAAGTAATGCCTTATGCTAGTAATATAAAAGCAGTCGGATTAAAAAAAACGTACAATTCTCAAAACACCATTGAGCGGCGTGATTTTAGTTAGGAAGTGAGCTATTATATTAATCTTTGTAAAGTTATAAAATTACTTAACGATATTTTACAACCATTTATTCCACTTTTATGGATTACCAAAACCATTAAGAACATCAAACGGAAGCTCGATGTAGATGAAATAAATTTTAATAAACCATGCGATGTTGTTTGGAAAAAAAACGATCACACTGGATTCCGGGGCGAACGAAACGGGTCAATATTAAAAAAAAATTAGGAACAATTCAAATCAAATTCGAATTCTTGTTAGAGAAGGATGCTCGTAGGGTTGATGACCCGTTGAAATGTCAGCACACATCTGTCTCGTTCTCTCTTCGAACTTGTGTATAATGTAATCTCATTCTATGATCTTGATACGTCACATTTTTAATAAACGAACTCCATATGACATGGCGTACGGAAATTCGTTCCAATGATTAATATGGCCGCTCGCGTATACGAAACTAATACTTTGTTTTTAAAAGTTATCAGAAATATTGATAGTTTCGTGTCATTGCTCGTGTTTCCGATCGTCCGATAAACGGTTCGAAGATAGAAAGTCTGTCGAGTAGAGAATTGAATGCATGAGAGAGTAGACAATAATAATATGTAGGCAGCAGGCAAAAAACACAATTCGAATTTCGAAGCCCACTATCTCTGTAAATAGTAATAATTAACGTCTAAATTATTATTATTTGTTGCAACTATTTTTATTGTTCTTCTCGTCACTACAGTTCATATTATGGTTTTCGTTAATTGGAAGACCCAGCAAGAAAAGAGTATGAGTATAATATAAGTGTTCATTGCTCTTTTGCATATAGTCTTACAAAGTGTAGTAATTAGGACGTTTCTCGCGGTAGAGCGAGTTTAATAACATAATAATCTTGTCGCCTTTGGCATATCGAGCCAGCTTGGATTCCTATTTTAATTTTGACATTAATAAGTACAGCGGACGCACAAAACAAATGAAAAACGAGCACCGTGATCCAACAAAAACCTCGTAGATGCGCACTAGGCATCACACTGCGCCAGTTTCATTACAACGGAAATAAAAAAGTTCATATTTGACGTTTAACAAATTGTTCCTTTTTAAAATCGACCAATGAGACCATTGTATTCGTTCCTAATGGCATGTTCTATTTTTCGAATCTCATTCTCTTTTCAAATCTCGCCCGCCTTTCAGATTCATTCGAATTCGGAATGCGTTGGATACGTTTTCCCACACGTCTTTTTGACCTGTTTGTCTTTTAAATGAGTTGATTAATAGGAGGTTGCGTTAGCGCCGATTGTTGCTTTACATTCAAGCTTATTATAGCAATATCTGGAGTACATACACTTACCGCTCGCAACTCGTTATGCTGTCTCTACATTCTCGTCGAGGTAACTCGAGGCGAGGTTCCACAGCTAATTGAGGCGAGGCAGCACTGGGTGAAGCGTAGAGGTGTCCATCTACACTCAACGCTGCTTAATCCACGTATGACTTAGGTACCTTAAAGGCAAGAAGTGAATAGGCATCTTCTAGGCAAGCGCGTTGTACCTCCTCTGTGTATTTTCATTTTCTATCCTAAGTACACTTGACATAATATTATTTTTTTTAAATGTAAAATCTATTATACAGATCATAGGTAGGTATACTTTGACTTATATCAGACTGAATACTATGGATTTATAAAATTAAAAGACAATTGAACCGAAACAGATTTAACTTTATGTCACTCATTTTAGTAAAATTGAAGTAGATCTCAACAAGGCTCGACCCAAAAAAACGACTCCAGAGTCGAACTAAAGCGCAAGCGAAACGTTCACAAGAACATTCTCGTTGAGACCGTAGTCGACTCGCCTCTTTTCTTTACGAGAATGTAGAGCTCTCATAAGCTTTGTAAGCTACAGACCGAGGAACATACACGGATACGGTTACGCCAATGTACATCGAGACGTAAAGTTGTCGGAGCGTGCAACAAAAGTGAAAATGATTAATTGTGATCATATAAATTGTCGAAGTATTTAAGCACGGGCGGGCACCGAGTGGCATTAAAGTTTTAATCTAAAACATGCATCAGTGAAATCCTCGAAATGGCCAAATGTCGTATCTATCCGGGCGGGAGATATTGCCGAAATGCATAAACATCAAAGGGGTTTTTTGAAAAAAGATTTAAAATTGAAGGGCGCGTCCCCAGTAGGCAAAAATGGCGTCCGAGATTATAATAACGATTTTAAAGTCCCCTTCGGCTTTTTTTTATTTTTAGTGTATTTTGGTGGGGTTGCGTAAGTGGACGCGGGGTCCGGTGGAAATTTTGACGCTGACGCAAATTCTAAAATGGGGTGAAACGCGTATCCATTTTGTTACTCTATTATGAATAAGAGAAAAATGCAACATAGGGTATTGGCCTTGTGTTTAAGCGGTGCTTGCTTTAGCGGTGAAGGAAAACATCGTGAGGAAAAATGCCTAAGAGTTCTTCATATTGATATCAAAATTCAAAATGTGTGTAAAGTCTTCCAAAATGCACTTGGCCAGCGTGGTGGACTGTAGTCTAAACTTATCAGATTTTGATGAAGACCCGTGCAATGTTGATAATGATGATGAACAGAATAATGTTAAGTAAGATACCTTGTATAGACACCTTTTTTGTAAATCAAAGGTATAAATCAATCATACCAATCCAGTAGGGTAAGCACGAATATTTTGAATGTCAAGTGAAGTAATCGTATCGAGTGACGATAGCGATACTTACTCGATACTTTAACGCAAATCACCCTCAGCACGAGCCTAAAAAATTCACTCACGTTATTCGATACGATTACTTTACTTTAACTTCACTACCATTTGCTGCACGTTCAAAAATGCACTTTTACCGGTTTTTAACTTTTTGCAGATTTAGGAAAAAAAATACAAAATTATGCAGAAAAGTAACTAGGTATTCACATAATTCATTTTTATTTAAAATAAAGTGCATTTTAATATTTTTTTCTATAGTTTTCAATACAATTGCCAATGAATCGTAACAAAATTTAAATTTCTGTTTTTCGACGTATACTCGTCAGTTGTTGTTGTCTGTGGTCTTAAGTTCACGCACAGAGTACATTGTTATAATATGAATTCACGCGCGCCTTTTAAATTGTAAAATTTTATTTGGTAGGTTTAATAATAATTTGTAAATTTCCAATAATTTGTTATTATAATGGCAGTAAGAACTAGTTATGCCCAATTCGTTACCATGGTGGATTTTATGGAGAAGTAAGTAAATATATACCTTTGTACTACTTTATTATATTATTATGTATCAAGATGATAGTAGGTAGCAGTTACAAATACAGTCAACATCTTTTTAACACTTACTATATGATGCCCGCGACTTCGTCCGCGTGGTTTAAGGTTTTTTTGATTCTCGCGGGAACTCCTTATTTTCCGGGATAAAAGCCTATATCCTTCCCCGGGATATAACCTACCTCTGTACCAAATTTCAGCAAAATCGGTCAAAAAGATGGGCCGGGAAAGCGTAGCAGACAGACAGACAGTCACACTTTCGCATTTATAACATTATTAAGATGTAAGCTATCCTATCTCTCAAGTTGGATCAAACTGCACACGGTGTGCAAATTTAATTTAAAATCGGTTAAGTAGTTTAGGAGTCCATCGCGGACAAACAACGTGACACGTGATTTATATATATTAGATTAACCTTTCTTCGATTTATTTTGCAGAAACGGTGACTTATCTAAGCCCACTGGTGGATCTAGAAGTGGATAGCCAGAATCCCCTGCAAAAAACAATAATATACCTAAATTTTACCACTTTAATAGGATTTAAGGGAAATTAGCTATTCAGTGCTGAGTTATTGATACTAAATAGTAATTTTTATTAATTTGTATAGACTAAAATAGAGAAATAGGTAGGTAGGTACTAGGTATACTTACAATTTGGATGTTTAAAGAGTGGTAATGTTTCCTGGAGTAAAAAAGGTGTTCAATGTTTTTATTTGGTGTGTATATCCTAAAGTGTGACCCATCAATGCAGCCACATACACCCTGGTATCCCATACTTTCTATAAAATCTGTAATATATTTTAATATTTAAAATATTTTACATATTCCATGTTTGTTTATTCCATTATTAATATGCATATTTAAGATTGAATCCTTGTTAGTTATTTCTGAATAGGATATTTGACTGTATTAAAAATATTATTTGCACTGCTGTAATCCTAAAAGATTACTTTAAAACATGGATTTTTTTCATAGCAATATTTAATAATAATAATAATAATTATTATTATTTTTATATTAATCATCATCTTATCAGTAACTTTACTGACTTGCCAATAATAGGTACGTACTTATAGAATTGAAAAAGAAATGTAGAGACCACACCACCTGTGGATAGCTAAATAAAACCATGATTTCAATTTTATTGTTTTATTTAACATATTATAGCTTGTGAAATGCTTTACCAATCATTTAATTTGACACACGCCAAAATAATATTTAAATTAATAACAGAATGCAGCTTAACATATGGAACGGAACACTCATAATACCCTTTCAATATAAATTTTTAGATTAACAATGATAGTCTTCACATCAGTCTTGGAAAATTTTAATGCAGAACCTGTGGGTTTTAAAGTTTAACTCCATCATGTGTTTTGTGGTAGTTCTGAAATATCAAATAAATTTGAATAAATACATATAAATATTGTGGGGATATAAATTGTAATTTGTTGACAACTGCCCTGGCATGTTGGTGAGAGCTAGTGGTCTTAAAAGTGTTTGGTACTGGGTTTGATTCCTGGCAGATTCCCTACATTTGGAATTTACAATTTTACCTTAATCTGATGGAAGCATCAGTTGTAGCTAGTTACCTTCCTACCGGCAATGTTATGCCACCGGGTTTCGTTTCCTGCATAATGGAATGTAGAATCTGATTAAGTGTACAGTTTTTATTTTAACTGCTATACTGCTTTCAAGTTAGCCTGCTTCGATCATATACTGTATTATCACTTACCACCGGGTGAGATCACATTACAGGGCTAACTTATAATTCATTTCAATCAATTATAATTAATTAAACATAATAATATAAGTACCTATCATTTCAATGTTTCAGGAATTTTATAATTACACACTTTGATTTAACAGCCTCCTCTATATTGCAGTCAAGTTGGTTATTGACTACAGTGGTATTTTTCAAAAATCTGGCCAATATAATCAATTAACTGAGTTTTCATCACATTCTTGAATAGGGTTTGGCCTTTCTATACATATAAACACCTCGAGAAGTACCAGCATTACAATTTTTTCCTGCTATCTTCCTATCATCATCATGCAAACTTTGATGGCAAAACTGCTTCTCTACTGATGAATAAATCTTTGGCATCATGTCCAACTTATAGTAAAGTGTAAGTATGTACTTAAAGTGCACAAAATCTTCCTCTATCTGTAACATTTATAAAAGCATTTATAGGTATACTAATTATTAATTATTATACCTACTTAGGTACTGATAAAGTATGTTTATCCCACTCTTAATCATAAACAACATAGTATATTATCCAAATACATAGTTAGGTACCTATTGATCTTATAGAATCAGGCTGGAATATTATTTGCTAAAATAGTTAGGTATTAATTAGTATTCTTAGTGGATAATATACATTAATCAACAAGCGCACATTATTTGTACTGTAGGTACCTAACCTCAATGTAGTAGGCTAGGTTAGTACTATTATATTATTCTGTGGCTAGGTGATGTTTGATTTAATTTCATGAAATAAAAAACTGAAGTGATAAATCAACTTAAAACCTGCATCAAAA
This sequence comes from Erebia epiphron, assembly GCA_963932025.1. Classification (NCBI taxonomy): domain Eukaryota; kingdom Metazoa; phylum Arthropoda; class Insecta; order Lepidoptera; family Nymphalidae; genus Erebia; species Erebia epiphron. The sequence continues at coordinate 26,363,707 of OZ009947.1, read as the reverse complement.
TGATCCACACAGGAAAAAACACTTGTTGTACGTCCACTATATATTTTATTTAGCTGCTGTTAGCACTTTTAGGGTACATTTTGGCATTCTTTGGAACACTTCCTTTTCTGGATACATAATTAAGACGTATCGTACCTACATAATAGTTAGTCGGTAGACATTTTTACTTTGAGTTAAATGATTTAATAACATTTTAATAATTTACTATTATTTTTAGTCACATTAATTAATGACGTCGCGCATCGTCAATTCGTTATTGGTCGGTGGTTGATGGTTGAGTACCTATGTCAAAGGGATCGTCACCGCGGCATTTTTGAATTTATTTGAATTTAATGTTATAGGTACTATACATAAACTTCTTAGATATACGCGTCGACTAATTTCCCTGTTAATATAACATGATATCGTCAGATTGTGGTGGCTATTTTAATGAATTTATTAATAAAATTAGGGAATACGTTTAGCTACGACAATTCAAACCTAGTTTCATGCCCATTTCTTGCAACTTGCATACGCCAAGCGAAATAATAAAAAGCCGCCGAGCGATTTGTAGGCTCTCTATCTCTAAACATTTAAAAAAAAATTAGAATTTGAATTAAAATACTAATTTAATTTATTTTATTCACATATACAGTAAATAGTATGGTGGTCACGTCAATGTTCTCACTTCAAAAAGTTCAGTGAGCTAGGTTAGGTAATTTTCGATAGCCAGCTTTCGAAAACTCTCGATACCGAACGTCAAAAAAATATTCGTGCTGCCGGTTTTTGAAATTGTTTTTGTCACGTTTAACTTAACGTGGCTGCAGTTGATTCGTGCTGCCAAATTTAACGCCAAAAACGCTCACCAGGAGCGCTGCAGTCGTTTTCATACAAAATTTCTTGTCGGCGTTAACTTTACCTTTACTATTCGAAAGTTGAAAATATTCGTGCTTACCCTACTGTTTTCTGTAATCTAAGTGATACTGATTATTCAGTACTAAGCTATTCTTCTAAAAATTAACAATTAAATTCAGGGATTTTTAACCAATTTCCAATGCCTGTTTTACAATCAGATTTTTTCGTAAAATAATCAATATCAAAACCGTGCTTTACAGCTGACTTTTCATAAAAATATAATTAGGATTTAAATCGAATCATTTAATCATAATCATAAATATAATTTATTCATCACTTCAGAGTTGTCATCTTGGGGGGAAAACAAAATAATATACTTATTACTGCAAATTCTAATAAGATAGTACAAGGAAAAGCTCCACTAAGCAATGTCAGTATGAATAAACAACAAGATTTAGACTATCCTGAACAAGGAAAATATATAATATCAACAAGAAACTTGAATTTCGAACAATTCCAGAATCTGTTAACCGTACACAAGCCCACATCGTACGAGTACGTAAAAGACATTTCACAATGGCGTTCCCGATTCGAGTCAATTCAAGACCAAATCCGTACCAATTGTTGTCCCGTCGCTTTATCAATAAAAATAAAAATCCTCGAGGAAGTCACCAATTTGAGTACCAACTACCATAGGGTGAACACAATGCAAATTTCATTCCTATTTCTAGATACACAAAGTTGAATTTCAATTGTCTACAGTTTTATGGGGACAATTACTATTGTTTATGCTGTCATGAGCACGGTTTTTATATTGATTCTCGTATGGGATGATGGAATTGTAAAATTAAGTGACTATGCTTCAATTTTTACACGAAACTTCAACGTTGCTCTTTTAAGTCCAGGTTTTATAGCATTTCGCGAGCGGAAAATCTATAGAAAGTTTTTTTTTCAGTGTTATTGTCGAAGGGAATCCCACCCGCTGTTGTGTTCACGGAATTCCGCTTACATTTTTCCGCCTGCGGAATTCCGCAAGAGTTTTCATTGACTACTATTGAATGACTACCTACTAGTCACTACTATCGAATTGATAAAATCATACAGGACTTGTGTTAAGTTGATAACAAATTGCAAATGAATACACATTTTTTGTAGTTTTGTTTTATAATTTCTACTTCCTAGTAAATTCCTATTATTCAATACAGGCTGCTTATTATTCTGAGTCCATATATTATGAACGGCTACCGCTTTAAATATCACGTCCTTTTAAAATATCAAACGCGTTATGTCGCTATCGACACCTAGGCTTGCATAATATAAAGGACCTCTCTCTGCGTTGCATTCCCCATTGCTGAGGGTCGTGAGCCCATTCCATTAATAATAATATCCTCCCGACCGAATTTCGGCCACGGCGGCCAATCTCCAGAGAGATTAACCATCTGCGCGGGAGATATTATAGTGCACAAGTGTGTGCGCATACACAGGTGCACTCTCTTTTCCTTTACTCTCATAGCCCGATGGAACGGAAATCCGACACGACCGGAGAGAGATCAGGCGCAGGACCGACGGCTTTACGTGCCTCGGAGAGCACGTACTGAGAATTATTTGCCAGAAAAACCCAGTAGGTACTTGTTATGGCTCGACAAGCTCAGGACTCGAACCCGGGACCTCGTCGGTCGCAGTCGAACATGCTAACCACTAGACCAACGAGGCAGTTAAATTCCATTCCATTAATCACATAATGGCAGGGGTTTTCTTGGCATAATAATGCGGTGGGTTCCCAGGTCGTTCCGTATACCCCAACCAACAGCTTAACGTGCCTCGGCACGGAGGGATCGTAAATGCCAAATTTGGACTTCCAAAGTCGGTCACCCATCCAGTTACAACTTTGGGTCAACGTTGCATAACAATGGCATTCAAGTGATATGCGTTGTCGCAACTAGGCCACTCGTCCCTCAATAAATCCTAGTAGGTACTAGGAGTAAATTTAGTAGAAATGTCCTGAATGTTGTTGTTTTATTTAGGTTTTACTAGCTGATGCCCGCGACTTCTCCCGCGTGGTTTAATTTTTTTTTAATTCCCCCGGGAACTCCTTAATTTTCCGGGATAAAAAGTAGCCATTGTCACTCTCCAGGTCCTCAACTATAACCATGCCAAAAATCACGTCGATCCGTTGCACCGTTGCGGCGTGATTGAAGGACAAACCAACAAACCAACAAACAAACTGACTCTCGCATTTATAATATTAGTATGATGATTTCACGATGGCACGACACCTTACCACACAAATCTTCCAAATTATTCTCAAAGTACGTTTCACCCCGACACCAGAGCATCTTCAGGAGATGTTGACTCAACAATGCTCGATTGTAAAGCTGTAGGTTATGATAATCGCTCGAGCTTTTGCACTAGAATAATCTTGTTATATACGAGTACATAATATATAAAAATATTATTCTAGTGTGCTATTGTGATTAAAAATTCGCGATCTAATTTCGCGATCCGTAGTGTCGAGATCATGCGGAAAAACTCGAGCGAAACGTCTTCTTGCCGGCCAAATAATAATAAGTAGGACATTGATAACACTTCGATGTCATATATCCGGAATTCGCGCGCGCAGAAAATTTCTTCAGCATTTTGTCCGCGAAGATAATAATACTTACCTAAGCTCTTATTATCATTTGCCACAAACATCATCATGCCTGAGAGTTCCACAATATTTATTATATTATGCTCATAAGATGTGTGAAGTCTACCATTCTATACTTGTTCTGATAGTAGACCCGAGCTCATTAAAAAGGTCGGTGATAGGTTGTGATGAAGATAACCTGTATAATATTATGACGCTTCACAAATATTTCAATTTACGACCGGCAGCGGAATTCAGCTAATTTCGTCTCTGCCTATAAATGAATATTGTCATAGCGTTCCAATTTCAAATATACAAAAAAGAACAATCGGAAAACGCCAGCACGTCGCGGCGATAACGCAACGGATTCGAAATTTTAAATAGTTCCATATTCAAACGCCGATTTCAAATATGGCTGGCCGATTGTTTCCCGTTTTCGCCGGCAGCTTATACCGATGGTTTTTAATATGCGGGCTACGCGTTTATTGAGGTTTCACAATGGGGCAATATGGCTACTAGAATTACTGGCCATATAATAGGCATGATGACAGTAACCAAGAATCAATGAAATTATGATTTTTTTAAATGAAATAGGATTCATGGATTATAAAAAACGTATTTATTTTTCTATTTCGAGTTCGATTGCTATTTATTTTGATTGAATAAAACTATAAAATACAGCAATCCGCCATATTGGATAAAACACCAAGAAGCGAATGACGTCACAATTGTTTGTTTCCTGCTTTGACAATCACACTATTGTTTACTGCACACTGCACAGTTTACATTGGCAAGAACAATAGTGACGTCACAAACGACGCCATGACACCGCAGAACGTTTTGGCGTAAATTTTAAAATTTAAATTTCAAATGCCAATTTTATCTACTAAACCTTAGTTTTCTGCTGAAATAAGATGTTTTTTCGAAATAGTAGATACTTCCGAACATAATCTGACCATTTTTCAAAATCAGTCATCATGCCTATTGTTGGCCCTTTTCTTTCCAGTTAGCTTCGACTGATTTTTCCGTGATTGATGTTTTATTAAAAACGATTTTAGTTAATCTTTCCTAGAACCACAATACCTTCCCTTTTCTTTGGACCTTCATTTACTCAAATAATCTCCAAAAAAAAAAAGACAGGTCTAAAATATTATGTAATGCTATTTAACAATATAATATTTAGAGTAGCATTCCCTGCACGAAATTTTTAGCTTCATTATTCCAAATTTGAAATAACTAAAATAATGTCAGAGAAAAATTGATATTTTTTTTTTAAATTCTAGAAATAAAACAAGTAGGTAGGTATTTTTGGTAATCAAGTTTTGTTTTTGGGATTAATTCAAAAAAACATTTTTTTTGAGTCCTCTAAACTTGCCTTATTACTATGCTCCTCTTAAGTATTAAACTTACAATCATAAGCTGGCGAAGTCACGGGCATTAGCTAGTAATTAATATTGACTGTATGTGGTATTAGTCACTGACATTTTACACGCGTGATCCAAATAGAAATGTCAGTGGAATTTTAAATTTGTCATAGGTGCCCTTGCGCAACGGATTACCCTTTGTAAATATTGATTTACTTTATAAAATCTATCAATATTTATCTTCAAGGCTGCATCTTGTAAAATATCACTTATGATACTTTTTTTTTACTAACATATTCAAATTCATCATCAGCCAATATGCATCCAATGTTGGACATAGGCCTCTTTAAGATTGCGCCAACTTTGCCTATCCTTGGCTGTTCGCATCCATTCGATGCCAGCCACTCTCCGGATGTCATCGCTCCACCTTGCCGGGGGGCGCCCCACACTCCGTTTGCCGAGACGCGGTCTCCACTCTAGGACCTTGCGACTCCAGCGGCCGTCGGTCCTACGACAAACGTGGCCAGCCCACTGCCACTTCAACGTGCTAGCCTTGAGAGCTATGTCGATTACTTTGGTTCTTTGGCGAATTACTTCGTTTCGGATTTTATCCCTCAAAGAAATTCCGAGCATAGCTCTTTCCATAGCGCGTTGAGCGACTTGAAGTTTGTGGACTAGCCTCGATGTCAGTGTCCACGTTTCGGCACCGTAAGTCATAACCGGCAGGACGCACTGATTGAAAACTTTGGTCTTCAGGCATTGCGGTATAGGCGACGAAAAGACTCGACGGAGTTTGCCATATGCTGCCCAGCCCAGCTGTATTCTACGTTCTATCTCTTTCTCGAAACTGTTACTTCCTACTTGCAAAATTTGCCCAAGGTATGTGTATTCTTGGACAGTTTCGAGAACGGATCCGTTGACAGTAATCGGCCCCGGAACGGCCAATTCATTGAACATTACCTTGGTCTTGTCTAAGTTCATCCGGAGACCGACACGTCGGGAGGCAGCGTGAAGGCTATCGAGCATCTTCTGCAGCTCTTGCAGCGAACTTGCGATGATGACGATATCATCGGCGAAGCGAAGGTGTGAAATGTGCTCTCCGTTCACGTTGATGCCTTGTCCGTTCCAGTCAAGCGTTTTAAAGACATCTTCCAAAGCATTAGAAAACAGTTTCGGGGACAGAACATCCCCCTGTCTAACCCCGCGATGCAATTGGATAGGTCCTGTAGACGCACCCTGTACTTGGACAGACATAAATGCCGAGCTGTATAAGCATTTCAAAACTTCGATGTATCGCCAATCAACTTGGGATCGCTGCAAGGATTCCAGGACAGCCCAGGTCTCGATTGAGTCAAAGGCCTTCTCATAGTCCACGAAAGCGAGACACAGAGGCTGTTTGTACTCATAGGACTTCTGCACAATCTGCCTCAATGTGTGTATGTGGTCTATGGTGCCGTAACCACTTCGAAACCCAGCCTGCTCTGGTGGCTGAAACTCGTCAAGTCTTCGTGAAAGGCGATTAGTGATGACCCTGGAAAACAGTTTGTAAATGTGGCTTAGGAGTGAGATGGGATATTCAAATTATTCAATTTTATTTTATCGGAATTATTCGGAATATCCATGCACCTAAGTTATACACAAAAAAATACCTCGACCCTTGGTTCATGAAAAATGAATGAATTTAAATACGTTTTCAATTAATTTATGTCAAGTACTTTTTCTAAAATATTCATAAAATGAAATGTAAAATTATGAAGAGTTAATTTTATCAAATCATATTTCTAGTTTAATTATGAAGAATTAAATCAACAAATACATTATTGTAACGTATAATATTTTTCTAGATCACTGTTAATGTGTTGCACGTGTTGGTTGTATAAAATGGTTCGACTGCCAACATAATATTATCTAGGTAAGTATACTTGTTAGATTTTGAGAACTCTTAAGAGTTTACCTAAATTGAGTGAAAGCAACTGATAAAAAACACCTGCTTTTAATATGTTTTGAAAAACCTAAAATATGTTGAACATGTGTGCCATGTGGAAAAATTCAATGCCAATCTGTATGCAGCACCAAGAATCGATTCCCGCTCACGTCCTTAACAAATTAAGTATCTATACCGTATAATGTGTTATTACGACTTTCTACGCCGTTTTCGGCGTATCAAGGGTCCATTATAGGTCGAAAAATGTATTTTGTCGCTTTTGCATAATCCGACTATGCTGCCCATTGTTGTTAGGCTGTGCCTATTGAATACTAAATGTTTAAAAGTAGGCCACTGTTAATGCAATCGACTTATAAAATTATGATTCTTTCCTTTCTGCCATTAATTCTCTTCTCATACTTTAATGTCATTCCATAAACTATATTTCTTTCACTCACTCTGAAAGTTGAGACAGAGAAATGCGAAAGTTTGGGTGGATGGACGGTTCTGAACGGATCTGGATGAAAAGAGATGGTTCAGATTTGTATGGGGCGTAGGCCTGGTCTTGTTTGTACAAGTAGAGAAATGAAGGAAAATAAAATACTAGACCAGTTTTAATTGGAAAAATCTACGAATTCGTCGTAATTTTAGTGGGGAAATTATTTAAACTTTCCAAGTTAAGCAACACTAAACATGAGTGGGTAACAATGGCGGATTCATATTTTTTGACGTTTTCAAAAGAATTTAAACACGTTATTTTGACAGTGACTGTCAGAGATGACATTCGATACGTTTCGCGCCTACTGCTTTCTCTATGGCTGAAGGTTGCCATCTTGGAAACGTATCGAAAACTTGAAATAAGTACATTTTTATTTTTTTCTCGCTATTTACTGTTCTAAATTATTATATTTTTAATACAATCTATGTATTTTCCTCTATTCATTGTAGAGTGTACAAGGAAAGGCCTAAAATGAACCTTTTCCTTTGGCACAGTGATAGATTAATTATAGTCTGGAATAACACATAGGCTACTTTTTATCCCGGAAATTAAAGAGTTCCCGCAGGAAAAATCCTAACTCCACGGGGATTAAGTCACGGGCATCAACTAGTTTAGAGATAAGTATAATCTTTTTCATCTCATTTGCTTAGGTACTTTTTATACAGAACTAGCTGATGCCCGCGACTTCGTCCGCGTGTTTTAAGCTTTTTGTTATTCCCGCGGGAACTCCTTAATTTTCCGGGATAAAAAGTAGCCTATGTCACTCTCCAGGTCCTCAACTATACCCATGCTAAAAATCACGTCAATCCGTTGCTCCGTTGCGGCGTGATTGAAGGACAAACCAACAAACCAACAAACCAACAAACAAAGTGACTTTCGCATTTATAATATTAGTATGATTAAAAGCTGGTTGAGCGACTTATTTGGTTGATGCGTTGATGGTTGATCCCTACGATTCTGAATTAATCGAAAGGGTCGTGTCCTTCAGCAATAATAATCACGACGTAGAGAGATAATTTGTTACTGTTTTTTTTACTTATTAATAATAATGTCCTCCCGACCGAATTTCGGCCACGGCGTTCAATCTCCAGAGAGATTAGTCATCTGCGCGGGAGATATTATAGTGATTAAGTGTGTACGCAAACACAAGTGCACTCTCTGTTCCTTTACTCTCATAGCACGATGGGACGGAAAATCCGACACGACTGGAGAGAGATCATTACTTACAGCGTTATAGGCGTTATCAACTTAATTTGTAAAACGTGCTGATATGTTCACTATTATGCACTTAATTAGACCCCAACCACAGTTATAGCAACAATCAAACTATTTACAACCTGTACACGCCCTGATTTTACTCACCAAGCAATTATAACCGTTAAAGTTTTGAGAAAAAGGGTTAAAGTTGTATCAATGAATTTTTGTATTGACAGCTAATATCATGCACTATTACGGATGAGAATTGAATATACAGGATGGATCGTGAAATTTCAGAAGCAGCCAGTGAAACAGAATTATATTATATTACAGATTTTCATAAATCTCGTACCTATACATTCTAAAATAAAACATAATATTTACATTGCTTTGAATATCGAATGATTTCAGGGGGTAATCTGTGAATTGTGATAACTTGACATGTGATAATACTTTTCACAGAATTGAATCACATTTCATTCTAATATTCCTCTCATTATTATTATTCATACTTTTTTATTTAGGCATACAAAAAAAGTGACTCCAAAACGAATTAGCTTTACGACTTTGCCACATCAGTAATTTACATAGGTACTACCAAACGATTTTCTGCTAGTATTAAAATCTATTCAATATAGAGTCTGAGTTAACTTAGTATTTCAGTAGGCAAAAAGATTAAATTTGTCAGGATTATATGCCATCTTATGCGGGTGGTATAGCCCGCCAACCCGCATTGGAGCAGCGTGGTGGGTCTAAGCTCTAATTCCCGCTTTCCTATGAGAGTGGAGGCCTGTGCCCAGCAGTGGGACGTTAATAGGCTGTAGTGATGATGATGATGATGATATGCCATCTAGTTTTGTATTGCCATTCTATTTTATCATCAAAAATATTATTCATTTCATTAATTTTACAGCACGCTTCTAAAACGCCCATCCTGTACATTGAATATCGGTACCAAATGAATAGAGTGTATTGATATTAAAAATCGTGTTTTTGTCCGATCCAAAAGTTGAAACAAAGCATCGGTAACTAATTCGTATGGAGTGACTTGCACTTCTAAGGCATTGTCCGTTGGTATTCATAAAAACGTATCTACTTTTTTTCTAATCATAGATAATTGTCGTTAATAATTGTATTCGGGACTGGGTGTTGCTATCGACTTCGCCTGTATAGAGTTTTGTAATACCACCGTCTGAGATACTTTCTTTTCTACCAGTCATCACTCATCTGACTGGGACTTCTAAGCAGAGCAATACTGCACTGTGACAGGGGCAAGACGGGGGAAGGTACGAGTAAGATGACCTTCCTGTCATCCTAAAATCCATACAGGGAATCGATCCGATCATCAGTGGTTGATTTTATATTCCTGAAACTTAAAAAAACCACAAAAATACCTGCGACGCCATTTTGTAAAAAAATGTCAAAAAATCTTATGAAATAAAAATAAAACTGATAAGTGTAGTTAGTATACCCAATAAATTTTCTACTGGCTTTAAATAAATTGAGCTTTGTTGTTATATTCTGTTATTCACCAACTTTTGCTATGAATAGTTGTGCTAATGGAAAAATCTCCGTCCCAACCTTTAAGTTTTATTTCAAATCATAATAATACCTTAATCATAGGCACTGAGTTATTCGGTACCTATGTTGTACACAGTAAGTTAGATTTTAAATTAAAACAATCTTATATGGGGGTTGAATTGCATGTTTATTAAAAAGTCCCCCACTCGTATTGTTTTAAGCCAACGAAATTCCAAAAGCCATCATAAACCTTCTTTCGATTCTTTTCATTGCAAACTTTGTGTAAAAGTTTAACAGTAAGTATGTACCTAGATTTTCTTATCGTATTTGTATAAAAATTTCATACAAACGTAAACCTGTTAAGGTTAAAAAAAATCTCGTCTCTAAAAAGCACAACAGATTTCTTAGCTTTTCTACAAATTTCAATTTTCTATTGTACGTTAACTGTCAGTCTGTCAGTAACGCAACAGTTCTATAATTATGTAGATAGATGTACCAGTAATAGGAGGTTTAATTTGAAAATCGATTCGTCACTCGATTATAATGACGCCCATATACGGAACGAGAAATTACAAAACGATTTTTCAATGTTCCAAAAGTTTTATCACAAAAGTTTTATTTTTGTGGAATCGGCAAGTTTGCGTGCTGAATTATTTATGAACAACTCACTTTCTGGGGGCTTTTGGTAGCGTTTTTGGATATAAATTCATTAAAAAACGCCTTTTATATACGCATTGTCATTATTTATGGGGAACGAGTGGACGAATATAATATTCAGGGATTGTTAAAGATTTTTTATGCTAGTATAAAATTATATAAAATTTAGCTATGCTGACATAGTCAAGAAGGAAAACGAATAAAATGGCTGTTGCTTTTATTTACAATCCTTATAATATGTACGCCGCACTAGATGGGTTTCAAGCCTATCTTGATGGCCAGTGTAATACTAATTTTCAGAACTTAATAAAACAAGACTTTTATTCGGAAAAGACTTTTTATACATTTCATAATTTATTTAAACCACAACTTACCCGTTCATTATCTTATTGGAATATGTAAAGTACTTAGGTATCTATCAGGGAACCAAATCGCTCGAAGATAATACTTACATAATTTTTCTAAAAAATGATATGAAATGTGCACATTTCATACCCTGTAAATGAGTTCAAAAGTTAAACTTTCCGTCCTAGGCCAGTAAAGAAAGTATGTATTTTCATTACATATCATAAGTTTGAATTTGGAATCTTTCTTCCTGAATATCTTGTAACTTGTTACAATTTTATTTGGCCTAAATAGTTTAAATTTGGAACTCTACCGTATTACGCGTTCAGCACTCACAGCGCAAAAAATTAAATTAAAAGTATAATATTTCTTAAGTAGGTTGCTTTTTTATTTGCTTTCTTTTAATTACATAATATAATATATTTAAAAAAAAGTCACTTGATTCATTTTTTATTTCATCAAAAGTCATTTTTTAGAAAAGCACTATACACACCTCGACCGGGAGAGCATTTCTGGTCTCGTATCTAGCAGGCCTCGCGTAGCTCGGCCGTCTAACTAACACTCGACCAGAAAACGCGTACTTCCCGATCTCGCGATGTAATGTAATATTAATTTTCTTTCTAAAAATCCAACAATGTAAAATTGTACTATTAACATTTGAATGATTATAAAAACTATACTGTATTTTTACACTTTTGTCTATATTCAGCCGGTCCCCACGTGTAATTTTATTAGGGTCCCCTTCGCAGTTTATTTAAAAAAATGGAAAGCTCCGTATTCACGTAATAATTGATGATGGAACTGGACTCACCCCTTTTATAATCCCATCGCTCTGAGGGACACTCACACGAAAGATGAGTTATTTACGTATACATCCGATTATCTCACACATATATATGTGTGTGGAGTTATGTGTGTGTTCACGATGCGTGTAACGATATTAATGATATATACCAACTTCTGTTATATATATTTGTAAAAACAAATGAAAATGAAAGATAACACAAAACCTTTACCTACTGTTGAAGATTGATGAAAAGTTCTACCCGAGCTTTTACGCGAAGTTATAAGATATAATTCTGATAGGTGCTGCGAAAAAGAATGTACAGTTCAAAAATTTTGAAGAATTATGAAAAGTTAAAACGAAACAGTTCGATTTTAATTCTTCATAATAAAATAAATTCTGGACTTTACACGAACATAATGTACCTAGGCATTTTTCTAACAAAACATGTTGAAAGAACTGAAAATGAAAACTGAAAGTTAATAATTCAGCATCTAACAAAATTCCCTGATTATAATTAAAGTCCCAACACAACACTTTTTCCAAAACGGTACCTACAGGATTATTCTGTTTCTTAGTACGTAAACGGAATCCGCATATGTTCATTAAAAACCTGCAATAATCACATTGTTACCAAGTATCTCACGGCGCAATCATCTCGTACGAATGCCAGTTCGGAACTTTTTTAACTCAAACTAAATATGGTATTCATAAAATCCCGAAGTTTTTCGTAGAAAAACATACACGGCCATTGTATCGCGAAATGAGTTTATAATAAGTATTTTTGTGTTCTTAATTTGAATTTTGAACGCGTTATATCCTCAAATTGAGTTTTTGATTTGCTGATAGCGCGCACTAAGTAATAATGATTTATTTGGTTGTAATATTTTACACCATCGACATAAATATATGTAGGTACTAGATGGGCCCTTTCATAGAAAAATGTCGGGCGCCCGACTTGTAGTGCGTGCCCCTCACCTGTGCATGTCCTTGTCCACGCCATAGTTCTGTCCCGCTTGACTAGATGACGTAAGTAAAATAAGGTCACATTCTTTGTTTGACAGGGCCCGTCCATGTAAATTGAGGTCGTTGATTAAAATAAATATTTCGTTAATTATAAAATGTTCAAGTAACTAAGACTTTAAGGTTAAAATAATTAATAGAAATATTTTATTGGCATAAAAGAACTCTTTAAAAATATAACAGCAAATAATTTAAATTAAGACCTAAAAAATTTAATTTATTTCGAACAAATTCAAACTAAAGTCAATTCTAATTTCGAACAAGAGGTTCACTGCTTCTTTAATATCCGTTCAAAAACTTTTATTCCAATTAGGATGTAATCACTCACGTCTTCTCGGAAAAGTTCGTGACAATTCGCTTCTTTCCGTTGCACCTTCAAGTCCAGCGCGAATTTCTAAACGAGATTAGGATTTTGTTACCTGGAAGCAGAAAAATACAAATTTAATAATTTAATATAAAAAATTATTTGTAAACAACCGACTTCAAACTCCCGCGCCAACTTTACAACAACAAGCACACGCTATACAAAGTACTTATTTTATTGTTGATATTTTAAAAACCGCTCGACCGATTTCGATAAAATTTATATGGGACCACTTGGAAAGTATGCCCTTTCAAACAAAAAAAGAATTTTTGAAATCGGTTCAGAAGTCTTCGAGTAATCGGTGAACATACATAAAAAAAAGATTTTGACGAATTGATTACCTCCTCCTTTTTTGAAGTCGGTTAAAAATATGCAATGCCTGGTTAAAAACCTACTGTTTACTAAGCTATTACATGAGCAATGTACTCTTATCCGTTGAGGAGTTCCATTATCTGTCTTCGAAGATCTTCATCAGATCTTCACCAAATTTATATGGGACCACCTTTGAAGTATACCCTTTCAAACAAAAAAAGAATTTTCAAAATCGGTCCAGGTGTCTTTGAGTAATCGGGGAACATACATAAAAAATAAAAAAAATAAAAGATTCCGACGAATTGAGAACCTCCTCCTTTTTTGAAGTCGGTTAAAAATCCAACTCCTTACTTCCAATACTTGTAAAAGATATAGTAACTAAAATTATTATGGCAAGTATAGAACAAACAATAAAAGTCTATAATAATGGGCTTTTTATGATATTAATACTGCTGCTAAAGCTATCTGTAGCAAATTATGTTTGTCCAATAGTGCTCGACCAATTTGTGATTTAATATGGGCCAGTTTATAATTATAAATAAAATCCTATAAAGATGACGACATAGTATAAAAAGGTTTCTAATTCCCATTCTATCATATTGTTAAATCTCTTTGTAAATTGTACATTCTATGTTCAAATTCGAACCCAATCGGAATCGATTCCAAATTTAAAATCTGATAGACGCAACAGCAGCCGTATTGCCGATACAAAGGAATGGAACGAGCATGACGTTTCAAATATTTTTGAAAATGGAATATTAAGTGAAGCTATTATACGATCGAATGATTACTATTGCTTTTTGGGAAGCGTACTGTGCCCTTAGTACGAGTATTTCAAGTTTTCGAAAACGTAACGTAAAAACTACATCTAATTGGAACTGATTAGTCTCAGAGCGAAAACACACTAGGGTCCGGGAAGACAAAGCGTATAGATACTTAGCAAAACGTCCGCTGCGGGAAGAACTACGTTTTGTCCGGTCATGCTAGTGGTGCATCTATATAAAAGTGAATTTTCTTCGTAAAGAGTTTTCGCACTCATAGTTCATAGACACTTAAACAGCTGTGTGAAATAAAAATGTAAATACGACTTTATTTTAAGGAATTTAGGTCCATTTTACTCTACCACACGTTAACCATCAAAGATTTCGAGATGTGCTAACTCACTCTAAAGATATCAGACACGTTACCCTATTATTAATATCTACTTTTGTGTATGAAACATAATATAAATTATTTGTAATATCTGCCGGCCATTACGATTTTACGATGTTTCAATCGATAACGAGGCAACGTACTTAGATTATACCTACGAGATGAATAGAGTGTCTTTTTTATTTTTTTCATCCAAGTTATTGTTTCACAGATATAAAACAAATAAATGGTTGCGTGATTTGAAATAACAATCATGGATTTTAAAATTTCAAATGAATATTTCTCGTAGAACATTTTTTTAAAATGGTTATCAAACTTATAACTAATCGCGGTTGTGAATTTTAGGTCTTTAGAAAGACCCTTAATTTAAAAAAAAAAATTGTTTGTCAGCTTCGTCCGACGCACGATTGGAGTTTACTATGCACGAAAGAAAAGTGTTATCATGGAAACTTAAACATAACGTTACGTAACGTAACTGAGAAAGTTTGATTTTACTCCCCATAAATTTTCATACCCCGGGCTTATATATGAAAATCGATTCCTAAGGAGTATACTCCAATAATCAGTATGAATTAATTTATTTTTGAAATAGGCATCA